>BNCR01000012.1:46657177-46992564 GCA_014656515.1 Oryzias celebensis
GTGTGCGTGCATGTGTGTGTGCGCATGTGTTTGTGTGTGTGTGTGTGCGTGCATGTGTGTGTGTGCATGTGTGTGTGCGCATGTGTGTGTGCATGTGTGTGTGTGCATGTGTGTGTGCATGTGTGTGTGCTGGTGCGTGTATGTTTGTGTGTATGTGTGTATGTGCATGTGTGTGTGTGTGCATGTGTTTGTGCATCTGTGTGAGCTGGTGGGTGTATGTTTGTGTGTATGTGTGTTTGTGCATGTGTTTGTGCATGTGTTTGTGCATGTGTGTGTGCTGGTGCGTGCATGTTTGTGTGTATGTGTGTGTGTGCATGTGTGAGACATTCGCTGACAGATGGCGTTTAATCTTCTTCGTCCGTCTGTGTGGACTTTCTCTGGCGTCTTGGAACGCCCAAACAGACACACAAACACATGTTGTCCTCCCCAGCCTGCTCAGGTGAGAGTAACGGCCGCCGAGTGTGGGGGGGCCTTAACCTCTGAACCTGACCCCAGCAGCCGATTGTGTTGTCTTCTGGGGTTCTGCTGTTGGTTGTGTGTCTGCGTGGGTCTGCGTTTCAGAGGCAGGAAGCGAGTGCTGACTGGTCGAATCACCGCAAATGGAAAACTCCTCCCCTCATCCGCCGGAGAGGATATTGATGGATGCAGAGGGGGGGAGGAGGGGTGGAGTTATTGATCCAGAGGAAGCGTGTGGGGGAGGGGCAGTGTTTGTTTGCGAGAAGTGAAAGCGCTGATAATGAGTAAACAAAAGGAGACGACACATTTCGTCATTCCCTCAGTGTTTTGTTCTGTGGAGACATTCCTTTGGAACAGGCAAGGCCACTCTGTGTGTGTTTGTGAGTCCGTGTGTGCTGTACAGAGGGAATTGTGGGTATTGTCATTGTGAGGTCACTGGGGTTGGTGATGTAATCTGTGTAACCCGGCGCCGCTTTTCCCAAACGCTGTGGTGCTCTCTCCCGGAACAGACCAATCACAGAACACACACACAAACACACAAGCACACACACACACACAAACACACACACGCACACACACATGCACACACACGTGCACACACAAACAAACACACACACACACACACACACTCGCAGACAAACAAACACACAAACACACACACACACAAACACACACTCGCAGACAAAGATGTGTTGTGCTCATGAGATATGAACCGGATGGCTTCATGACCTTTGACCTTTCTTTCATTTTCAACCCACTCTTAAATGAACTACCAAGCCTTTCAAGCCTTCTTTCTTGAGTTTAAATGAAACCTAGTTCTCTTGTTCTAAAATCCAAACCTTGTGGTTAAGGTGGAGGGTTTCCAAACGTTGGAAACCAAAGGAAACAGATGATCCTGAATAGTCTAAAAGCACGTCTTTATGTTTGCAGATAAATGTCCTGTTTGAAAGCAGCGGAAAAGCCAGAACCTTCAGCAGCTGGAGTTAGGTTTAGTTAGAGGCCATGGTTTTTACCAGCACTTTGTTTCTTTCTGGGTGGGTGGAGTTTCAGCAGGAGATTGACAGGCAGAATGGTGTAGCTGCTGCTGTAATCCAGTCAATATCTCTGTTTCTACCATCACCTATGATCACGAGCTGCAGGACTGAAAGGAGAAAATCTCAGATACAAGGCTGGGCGCCTCCTTACAGATGGGATGAGGAGCTCAGAGTAGCTCCCCAACGTTGAGAGATCCCCGTGGATGTGGCTTAGCCATCCAGATGCCTGCTTGATGCTTCTAAGGGGAGGTGTTCTGGGAACACCCAGAGGCCTCTGGGAAAGACCTGGGATGGAGGGACAGGGTCTCAGCAGGTGTAGGGTCAGGGAGGTGTAGGTCAGGGAGGTGTAGGTCAGGGAGGTGTAGGGTCAGGGAGGTGTAGGGTCAGGGAGGTGTAGGTCAGGGAGGTGTAGGGTCAGGGAGGTGTAGGGTCAGGGAGGTGTAGGTCAGGGAGGTGTAGGGTCAGGGAGGTGTAGGGTCAGGGAGGTGTAGGTCAGGGAGGTGTAGGGTCAGGGAGGTGTAGGGTCAGGGAGGTGTAGGGTCAGGGAGGTGTAGGGTCAGGGAGGTGTAGGTCAGGGAGGTGTAGGGTCAGGGAGGTGTAGGGTCAGGGAGGTGTAGGTCAGGGAGGTGTAGGTCAGGGAGGTGTAGGGTCAGGGAGGTGTAGGTCAGGGAGGTGTAGGGTCAGGGAGGTGTAGGGTCAGGGAGGTGTAGGGTCAGGGAGGTGTAGGTCAGGGAGGTGTAGGGTCAGGGAGGTGTAGGGTCAGGGAGGTGTAGGGTCAGGGAGGTGTAGGTCAGGGAGGTGTAGGGTCAGGGAGGTGTAGGGTCAGGGAGGTGTAGTGGGTGCTTTAGGGAAACACACACATATGCATGAACACACACACCCAGACACACACCCACCCACTCACACACACACAAACACACACACACACACACACACACGCACACAAATATACACACACACCCACACACACACAAACACACACACACACGCACACCCCCACCCACCCACACACACACACAAACACACACACACACACACACACACAAATACACACACATACATAAACACACACACACACACACAAACACACAAACAAACACACATACACACACAAACACACATACACCCACCCACCCACACACACACAAACACACACACACACACACACGCACACACCCACCCACACACACACAAACACACGCACACACCCACCCACCCACACACACACACGCACACAAACACACGCACACACCCACCCACCCACACACACACACGCACACAAATACACACACACACACACATACATAAACACACAAACAAACACACATACACACACAAACACACATACACACACACCAAGAGAAGAGGAGTTCAGGAGCAGATCAAACCTTTGTTTGTTTCTTGTTTTTCTGCTTTCATATTTGGCTGCACTAAAAATATCTCTCCCTGATTGCACTGATGGCAGACTGATGGGTTATTGGACTGATTGTAGTCGCTCATTTAAAATCAACATCCTGTTTTGCTGTTGGAAGATGCTCTGATCAACAGCGCTCAGAGAATGACTGGATTTTCTGTCGTTTCCCGCTGTGAGAAAATGAGTTTCATCCTTTATTTATAAGGAAGGTAAAAGGAAATCGATGTTTTGATGAGAAAATGCTTGGAATTTCAAGAGGCCTGATAGAAAAATGAGAATAAATGTCTTTGAGTTGCTCTTTTAAATATTTCAAACCCTAGAAAACAACATATTTTTTGGTCTGAGGTTGAAAGTGTTGCAGTTGTTTCCTGGCGCTTGTGAAGAAGTGTTAGTTGTGTTGTCGACAGATGTGTTGTTTTTTTTGAAAGATTCTGCCCAAATGTTGGGAAGAACGAGGATGCTCTCATGTGACTGACAAAGTCTCGCTGGAATTTCACCCACCGGTTCCGGAGCAGACTTCATCCTCTTCATCTTCCTTCGGTGTGTCAGACGGCCCCCCCTCACGTGCCGGCCTTTTCCGGCGGCTTTGCCTTCGGTTTATCACGACACTTCTCATCCTTTTCCTTCCCTCTTTGTGTTTGTGTTTCCTCTCGGACTCTTCCGTGTTCCTCAGCGTCTTTCCGCTTGAGGATTTTTGCCTTTTGTGTTCGTCACGCTTTGGTGAAAGGTTCTCCGTCCTGTAGAGCGTCGCGTAAGCTGTGCTGCAGCAGCAGCAGTCCGCCGTCTGTTATCTGCAGTGATGGGATTACGAAGAGCAGCATCTGATACATACATGTGTCAGCAGGTTCATAGTTGTTAGGAAAAAAAGAGAAATTCCTGAAACAGGAATCTGCATCTCCAGCTCCAGCTAAGCAGAAATGTACTGAAAAGAAACTTCAAGTTCACTGCAAACACTATAGCAGCATTTTTATTTCTCATAGCTGCAGTCGTCAAGTTTTCTCATGAAAGATGAGATTATCATTACCGGAGCATCAAAGCTGCTCTGGTTCCAACACTCCAACCAGGAGCACAAAAGTTCCCTTTAAGGAGAATCAAAGAGACGTCTTTTTTGACAGTTTTGTGATGAAAGTTGTGTTTCAGATGAAGAAGCATGAGATCATCATCTCTCTGGCTGAGTTTTTGTCAGTTAATAAGCCCCAGAGCTCAGCACAGAGGACAGGATGGAAATCCAACTGGAAGGGCAGGAGCGGCCATCTTGGAAGTTTCAAACATCTGCAACATTTTCTGTGAAGAGCTTCTCCTGATGACTCCTCACCAGAGAAACTCCAGTGTGAGCTCTGGACGCCTCCACCATCACAACCGCGACGCCCAGGAAACGTGGGAAAAAAGTCTGCCGACACCGTAAAGACGGATCAGTGATCTGATGAATGGACTCCACTCACATGATCATCCTTCTCTGTTCAAACCAAAGTCAGCAGGAGGGAAACGTTGTGGTGATTACAAAGCCTGATGGGGCTGAAACTAAACACAAAATAGGATGAAAATAAAAGCAGCAACCCCTTTAAATGAGTACAAATTTCATTTGGGCTAAAGATTCTCCAACTTTGCTCTACAAAACTTGTTTCCAAATAAAACCTGGTACACTTGAAGAACTCTCCAAGGCTCCTCTTAACCACGGCGCTAAGGGGATTCAAGCACGGATGCTGTTCATTTAGAGAGCATTGTTTCTGAGAAAACGCCTGAGAGGAAAGCTTCTGCTGAATCGGCCGTTCCTGCCGGACATTCAGCTCTCTGTTCTCTCCCATAGAGGTGGATGTGGTGTCACGTCGGCTCTTTTCACTCTTTCCTTCCAGTCTGCAGACATCAGGCTTCGTCCTCATTCTGGACCTCATCACAGTGAGGTGTTCGAGCTCCACAGACATCTCTGCAGAGCTGCCAGCCTGAACTTAGTGGAGTGCAGTTTGTTGGATGTTCAGGTGGAGTTTGGTCGGGGTTGCTGAGAGGGCAGATGTTTGTCTTCCTGTGCAGATGTTGTTGCCAGGGAGACAATGACAGGACGTGCGCTAATCTCCCCGCCGAACAGCTGGACGGCCTTCCTGCGTCCCAGCGCAGAGTGCTGTAACACGCTCCTCAGTGAATCATTTGGAGAGGCGCCGCGTCAGAAGAGGAGCGCGATGAAGACGCTGTTATTTTACGTGAGGAACCGGCAGTACCAGGTAACAGGCACTCACACAGCGACAGCTGCTCTCCGTCTGTTTGAGCGGCAGGTTTAACAGAGTTGTGAGCAGACACCGAGCTTTGCTTTGGCAACAGGATCAAATGATCCTGTTTTCACCGTCTGAACCTGCAGATTCTGACGAGATGCTCCAGGTTTGTGAAATCAGCTGGTATGGAGACACTAAATGCAGCAAACGTTTAGAAGTTTGAATCCAGCAGGAGCTTACGTGCGGCGCTGAGCTTCTGATCCTCTTACTGGACAACAGTGGAACAGAAAAGCTTTCATGACGGAGGCTGTAGTCAGAAAACACGCAGGAAACTGGAGCTCTAGGATGTGCGGCTGTCTACCTGCTTCCAGACAGAAGCATCTGTGGACTCCAGGCCTCCTTGGATTTGACCTTGGATTTGACCTTGGATGGAAAAGGTGGAGAGTGTAGCGTGGGTGGGTGGGACTGTGGCTTTTTCTGTCACGGATCATAAGACAGGAAACTGCTGGAAGACGCCCACCACAATGCATTTTTGGGTCACTCTGAGCCTTATTGTTCCTCCTTTGGTGGCCCCCTCCCTGTGGAGTCGGCCTAAATGTAAACAAGGGACTAATTTTAGGCCCCGCTGCCATAAATGTGAACTTTTCAGGAACGCGTTGCTGCTGGAGTACTGAGCGCCTGAAACCTTGGTTTGTGCAAGTCCCCCTCTGTCGCTGTCTTTGCTGGGGGGGCGGTATCTCTCAGCATCATGCGCCGACACTAAACAAACGTCCTAATGGAGGTGTGTGCCTCTGGGAATGCGTCACTGATGGCTGTGCAGAAAACCTCAGGGAGACGCTGCAGCTCCAGAGCGCTGGTCTGTGCGTGGACACCTCCAGGAGCCTCGTCCTGAGTCTCAGGAAGTCCCCCCTTTGTGTGGATCATAATGCAGGAGTGGTCCCAGACGGGTTTCTGCTGCAGTCAGAGGGTCTCCCACCTCTCCACAGGGACAGCAGACCAGACCTTTGATTTCCTCTAATGAGGTCGGGGGGGAACAGGATGAGACCAGGGGAAGAGTGAGAGGGACGGCAACAGTGGAGCTACTGTCCAAAGCATCACACTGAGGTGTGCGTGTTGGACACGTCGCCATGGGAACATGGTTGGCATGGTGACGGGACGACCTGTTTTAAAGTTACACCCCCCCATTAAAAAAAGAGAAATCCCTTTATCACTTTTGCTTCATTTCTGTTTTTTTTAAATAAAATTGTATTTTAGCAAATGCATTAAAATGATCAAAACAGTTGGGTTTTTCGGACCTAAACTTTTCTCATTTACCATAATATGTAGCGTTTGAAAGAATGTCATGAGCCATTTGAACCATGCTGTTTCATGCCCTTTTAGACATTTTCTTAGCTTTTGTATTGTTGCTTTTATTAGGATTTGTATTATTTAAGTTAAAGCTTGTTTTTTTATTTTGTTTTTTTCTGTATTTAAGCAGGGAAGTCCTATTGAGATTAAAAATCTCTTTTTCAAAGGAGCCGTGGGGGTAAAGAGGGAGTCATTCTACACATCCACACTAAAGGACAATCAACAATAATTCCTCAAACTATTTAAAGCATTCACAAACCGCCTTCTCATGCCCAGTTTTCTGAGTGTGCTTTTAAACTTTTGGAGATGTTCCACGTTGTCGGAGCAGAGTTCTGCAGAGTCCATGAGTTTCAATACTTGATTTGGGGCATTCATGTAGAAAAGATCTCCATGATCTAAAATGAGTTCTTAATAAATGAATGAACACCAGAGAAAAACAACACTAGATTAGTACTTTTTATGGACATAAAGTCTTATAAAGTTGAACTTTAATCAAATGCATTTCTATTGTTATTTAGATAAACAACTGTTTTTTTGAAGCATTGGATTAGAAATAGATAAAACTGCTAAATGGATGTACAATCTAGTTTTTTTAGAATATTTTTCTGCTCCTCACTTTAGCACACGTGCTCAGGATAAAAAGTAAAAAAAGGTTTGATTCAAAGCGCCACTAGAAATGTAGGTCCTGCTTTTATTTCTGTATATTTTTCCATGAGGCTGAGCTCCTAACGTCCTCAGGGAGGTGGGAGGAGGCTCACTGTGGGTTTCAGGTTCCACCTCAGGGACGCCTAGCAAAGCCAGCACCTGAGGACCTGAGGGCTCTGCGAGCGCCAAAGCTGAAAATCTCATCAGCTAAATTAGGACATCCAGCGTTTTTTAGTGTGAAAGTGTCACTTTGGTGGTGGACCTTTCTCCCGCGGCGTCATTTACCTGTGCAGGTTTGGGAACAGAAACTTCCCGAGTCCCTCCCTGTACCCCTGTACTGTCAGTCTGCAGCTCAACATCATTAAAAGCAGAATGAAAAGCTGAGATTGTGTCTGCATGTGTGTGAGAGCGCGCCGAGCTGTGATCCAGGATTTCATCCTGCCAGCTCTTGAATTAATGATGATGTCCTCCCTCAGCTCCTCCTCATCTATTCTTAATACTCCTCGCTTTCTCTGAACCATAAAGTTTGGACTCGGCGGTGGATCATATCCGCCTCTCTTTCATCATCAGCCTCCCACATCTCCTTTCCTCCTTTTACCTCTTTCACATGACATAAAACACAGTTTCTTGTTACATCACTGGGGTTTTGCTGCTTTTGAATGACAGGCAGCATTCTGAAGAGGGAAATGAATCCATGAATTGAACTCAAAACAACGGGAGTAGATGTAAAGGAGATGGGAATAATCTGGGATGGATTTTGAGACAGCTTTAGGATGGAAGTGCAGTTTTTTCAGCCTTGAATCTCTTTTCACATGAAGATTGTTAAGGATTTATGGATACACTCCAGTTTTCTTGTTTTATTCTGAGAGCGTGTCAACGCTAGACAAACATGAGCATTGTCGTGTTAAATATTTTCTTTGCTTGAGAATTTTCTGCAGGAAGAATAAAGAATTGTCTTGATTTGAGGTTGAGCTTCCTCTCTGCCAAAGTTGAAAACATTTAGATTTTACGCTGTAGAAGATTCAAACGTTCTGCGACTCTGTCAGATACCATTGCTCCTGCCTGAAGGTGGATTTCCTGTCAGTGCAGCAGGACTTTCTGCAGGTGGAGCCCTTCAGTTTCTGTCCTGCACGCCGGCTCTGACCGCTCTTCAGAACCCGCCTCCAAACCAGCTGGAACGCTCATATTTAAGACTTATGTGCAGAGTTTCAGTGGCACTAAATGACTGGCCCCAACTCTGCAGATTCCTGGAGGACTCACGTCTCTGTCTTCTCCTGTTTGGTATCTGGGTTCCACGCATGGCGGCAGAAACACACTTTTTGCGTCTAACCTGACAAATCCTCCTGGTCCCTGTGTGTGTTTGTGTGTGCAGTGTCCATCCGGCACGTTAATTTGATTGCGTAACAAGCTTAGAGGGTGCAGATTGTCTGGAATGGAATCCTGTTCACTCAATCCGTGGTAGCTGCTGCCATGGAAAACACACACACGCACGCACACACACACACACACACACACACACACGCACACGCACACGCACATGCACACGCACACGCACACGCACACACGCACACACATTGAACACGAGGCGTTTGGTTGATGCTCTTTCCCGCTGTGAGTCAGGAGGATGGAAGACCATAAAATCTGGTGGATTCTGTAAGCCAGGAGTGAGGACAGGGCACAGCAGCAGTGTCATTACCGGAGTCCCAGTTGCATCTATTTTTATTGTCAGAGTTAATAAGGGAGCTGGATTTGTGGTTTCCTCTGACGGCTGCAGACAAATTCTCCTTTTTTTCCTCACAAATGCACCAACAGTTCTTTAAACAGTTTGAAAGTGTGAAAGCTGAACGCTCCAGTAGAGTCTGAAATGAGGAAGCAGACAGATACGTTTGGTTTTGTGTCATTTGTGAGGATTACAGCGCTTTCAGGGATCATTGGGGGATCAAACCCTTTCAGCTGTGCTGCTGCGTCCTTCAGCCCTGTCCGTCTTGATTCTGATCTGACTGGCGTTTGTGGAAAGCAGTGTGAGGAGGTGACAACAGGTGGAGGTAATCCAAGTAGCGTCACACATCCTGTCAACGCCCCCCCCTCCCCACATTGTGTACATTGTGTACATTGTGTATGCAGGAGCAGAGGGCCGTGACAGGTGGGGGATTGTGTCTGTGCTGGAGAGCCTGCAGCGGGTTTTAGTGGACCGTTTGGTTTGTGCGTCAGCGTTGGTCAGATTGTGTTTGTCAGTTTTGTGTACATATGTCTGCGTCAAAGTGGGAGAAGTTTACTTTTTTAACATTTCATCTCATTTCTGGCTGAGTGAACGCAGTTTCTCTGAAGAGGATTGAGGGAAAGCATTTGATCTAATGGACCAAAGAGCTCTACATAAAGATCTGATGTGTAAACAAAGCAAACAATCAGAGAAATGTTACACAAGTGGGAGCCTATCAAAGTAAACCCCTCCTGTCACACATCCTTTAGGCTGCCGTTGATCAGCAGATGGTACTTCTTTGTTCAGTCTGTGGAAATGTGAAAGTTCACAGAGACAAAGAGCTATAGCATCATCACAACCCTTCAAAGTTTAAGGCAGCGCTCTGTAATCCAGAGTCCGGGATGTGCAGCTGTTCACCTCCAGGCTGCTTTCTCCAGCAGTTCAAGCCGCTCTGGTTCACACTGACAGGAAGTCTGAAAGCGAGAATGGCGTTTTCTACATCCCTTTGATGCGCAGGTGACATCACTCTAACTAAAACCCAGAGCTGGAAAACACTCCAGTCTAATAAATCCCTCCACATGGAGCACGTGCAGCTTCTCTCCTAAATGACTTCTTTATGGTCACAAGCAACATCAGGAGGCGCTTTGGAGACAAACATTCAAATCTGAAAAAGACGCCGCTCAGCATCCTCCATCTGTCCGTCCCACTGAGGATCTGCAGGGTCAGAATGTTCTGGAAGATCCAGCACCAGCTGGCCGGCTTTTTGGAGATCCGCAGTCTGCTCAGCGTAGACTCAGTCTGGGTTCTTGATCTTAAAACCATAAGATCAAACAGATCAAGTGAATAACTAATGTGTGATTAATTCATGAATGAACGTTTTTTTTGACTGAAGTTGTAATTTTTTATGTTGTTCATGTTTTTGTGCTTTAAAAAAAGCATGTATCTGGGATCAGTATCATAAATACATTTAAAGAACTCATTTGCTTTATTTGCATATGAAAAAGTAGATTAGACTGACCAGGTTCTGAATAATGAACTGACGTTTCTAATCACAAAGTTCCCATGACGCTGCTTTTTCCTTTATCTGTGTGGGTTTGCTTTTTCTCATTTGTTTGTCTACTGCTGGTTATGTAATCCACGTTCAGCATCGGCTCTGTAGTTAAAGAACACACTATTCTTAAATGGATTTGTGAATAATCAAGTGAACATTAAAGATATTCTAGACATTGGGAAGTTAAAATGATGTCTGAAGAGTTTCAGACTTTTTCTGTTCATTCATGATGAGCAGAAGAAGTCTTGGAATTGTGGGAAACCAGAATTCTAAGCTGAAGCAGCTGAATGTTTACACGTCTGACCGATAGCAACAGCTGAAAACTTTCAGAGGTTTAGAGAAGGGTTTCCATGCTTTCAGCTGACGCTGACCACTCAGTGTTTTCCTGAAACTGAAGCGGGGTCTTTTCCTGCGGTTTTTCTCTCCTGGTGTCTGTGTGAGGATCTCCAGCTTCAGCTGGGAAGCAGAAGGTCACAGCTGCATGTTCATGTGTCTGGGGGAGGAGGGGGATCCCACTTTCCATCCCAGTTTGGAATTACCCCCCCTCCCTTCCCTTCCCAGCCTGTTCTCCGGGTATTCCTTCTCTCTGCTCAGACTCCTAGCGCCTCACTTCACGCCACCATGACACACTTTGCGGCTGCGGCGCCGTGTGTGTGCACCATCGCCGGCCTGATCAGAGACCTGAGGGGCAGACTCAAGTCGCTCCGGCGCCTGCTGCTCACCAGCCGCCGTCCACAGCCGATCTGGAGTTTCCGAGGAGAGCCTTTCCAAAAACCTAAACTGGAAAACTGGAAGCACGTGGGCTCCTTCCTGAGCTGTCACGCGGCAGACCTCCCCTACGCGGCTGTGAGTACTCACGAGCGAGCGAGCCCCGCAGCATCCCGCCACCCTGCATGTTCAAGTGACTGTTTGAGGGGTGTCCTCAGCCCGGCAGCTTCAGAGGTTCAGCGTGGAGCTGTCAGACACGCTGTGATCCACGCAGCCGTCTACAAGCTCTCCCCTGAGGTTTCGTTTGCTCGTGACAGTGACAGGGCTCACCGCCGTGCACGTGTGTGTGTGTGTTTGATGGGCATCAGATGACAACGCTCTTATCCTCTCCTGCACCGACATGTGCCGTCATCAGACCTTTGTTCCAAATAAAGAGAACAGAATAGTCTGGGTGGTTGCAGTCAGCCTTGTGTCACAGTGAAGTGAGTGTCAGAGGACTGCAGCTTCAGTTTGTTCTTGGATCAGCTGTCACTCCCAACAATAACAAGGTCATCTTCTCCACCTCCCAGCAGCTGTTGTTATGTAAGATGAAGGTGTAAGAACAAAAACATCCTCATGAATTCATGATCAACTCTGCAGGATGTTTTCTGGCTTCGTCTGTCAGTTCAAACCAATGCGGGTCAATCTCTCCTTTGACTTCCTTTTAAGGAACAAAGTCTTTCTTCTTCATGTCCTCAACATCTGCCACAGTTTAGAATAGAATATATTCTGGTCATCATACAAGGAGCATGATGAAATTAGAGGTGCTGATCCTGTGAAGGTGCATCTGGAAACATAAGGATGAAAGAAAAGTGTTTAAAAAACGAGTACAAAAGCACTAATGTCATTGTGATTGACACGCTTTGCTTTGGACCCTGATGGTTGATGGGTGTTAGGTTTAAAACCCAAACATTAGTAAATCTGCAAATAAACACAAGAGAGAGTCGAATAAGTTTTCACCTGCAGGGAGAAATATTCATAGGCTGCTCAGTCATAAGCTCCTACAAACATTCTGATCAGCCCAGAATTCTCGCTGCCTTTATTAGATAGGACCGCCCTGTTTACACGAGGTTTCAACTGATAAGGGAGGGGTAGAATAGGTCATAGGTGAAACCTGTTTCTTCAAAGTAAAGAGAAAGGAATCTCTCAAAGAATGTTTTAAACAGTGAACAGATGTGTCACATAAAAGAGAAACAACACAGGTTTGTGAGTACAGTTCAAACATGGGTCAAGCGTGGGGGAATGGCACCCTTCCTCCTTAGAAAAACGTCATAAAGTTCAGGGTGTTGGCTGACTGAAATCTTCTGTTGCAGTGTGATGCAGGCTAGAAGTTGGGAATAGAACATGGCATAATTTATATACAATATTCCCAACATTTCCCTCCTGTTTATGCCATTTCTTCATTTTAGAATCAACTGCAGCCATTTCTTTCGATTTTCAGAGACAGCATCACAAGCAAAGGAAAAAAGGGTACACTCAGAGGCGTTTTAAAGTCCAGTTTCTGGGGTGAAGAGCTGAGCTGGAACCAGCATGCCGTCTTCTCCAGCAGAATCGTCGTCATCTGAGTGCTGTCGGGGAGAAAGCAGAGCATACATTTCTGTGACATTGGTTTGCACAGGGTCCACTGCCCTGTGAATCAGCTTCTCCACCAGAGATCTTATGCAGGGGATGCAGCAGCATCCGCAGATGGTGAGGAGAGCTGCAAAGAGAGCCAGAGACATCATGGCAGACAGAACCAAGTCACGATATTGTCCAAACATATCTCCGAACCCATTCCAGAAAGAAGTGTCCACTCCAGAGTGGTCTTTCATTTTGTTGTTGAGAGAGCGGAGGCCCTCCAGGGCCTTAGTTAGTTTACCATCCGGTGCAGTGTTGTTAGGTATGAAGGTGCAACACTGTTCTCCAAACATCGCACAGACCCCTCCTTTTTTCGGCCAACAGCATGTCCACAGCAATGCGGTTCTGAAAAGCCATCAGTGAGGTTGCAGATAATAGTTCATGTATAGCAGAGAACCCATCAGCCGTCATATTTCCTAGGCGCTGCACATTGTAATGAATATAATTTATTCTGTCAACATTTTTGTTTGTAGTACACCACCAGCAGATGAAAGACTCCCATCCAGCTGCAATCTGGTTTGCCAGTTTGTATTCATCAGGGACTCCTCGCGGTACCCCGATGCCATCTATATAGGTGGGATCATCTTTGCTCCACCCCGTCATAGATGTTTGCATAGAGCGTTTCTGCCTCCAGTGGTATGGCAGAATGCTGCGGAAGTTGGCTAAGAGTTGATCAGCTGTGAGGGGAAAGATCAGAGCTGGGAGAATGAGGGAGACAGAGGCACACAGTCCTGTGGTGTTATATGGCAGGCGGTCAAACAGGCGGTTGTCACCACACCACCACCAAATGTCGCTTCTGGATTGTGGCATGAAGTGCAGATCAACCTGTAAGAAATGAGCACAACTGACAGCAGAAAGATTTCCTAGCCTGGAGCCTGGAGTGGCTGCAGCTACTTTGAAGGAAAACAATGGCTTCTTAGTCTCTGCTTTGGTGAGGGGATAAACTGTGTCCCAAAAGGAACAGTTCGTTGAGGGTACTGTGAAATTCATTAGTGACAACAAGCAATCTGATGTAACAGTAGAAGAAACAACATGTGAAAGAGGTCTGGCTCCCATACATACCACACAGTCCGTTTTGCTCATTATGCCTGCTTGTTCCACCATGAGGAGCCAGTTGTTCCTTCTCTGTGTCACCCCTGTGGTGACCTTAAACCAGTCATCCAATGTTGGCCTAATGAATATTTGCTCAGGTTGTGCTGAGGTTGATTTTGGACCTGCCGTTATATCTGGTATCTTTTCTTTTTGCGTTGTTTTAGTAATATTAGGACACAAAGCTATAAGTTTACAGGGATTTTTTTATCTTTCCACTTAACAACGAAGAGCTAGGTTTCCATTTATCATTAGGTCTGAACGCTGATGCCCCTGCTATGAGCAGGGTGCTTATGAAGAAAAGAATCAACACACGCATCCTAATGAATTTTTCCTATGCACTCACACAAGGGGGAGACAATCTTCACCAGGTTTGAGACAAAAACAACCTAGAGTTGTTAATCCCTTTGTAGTTGGCCTTTCCTTGTTAGTGCCTGTTGAAAAATTCCTACACTACACGGGGAACAGCTAAACTATTTTTATTCTCGTTTTATCACTTTCTTGCAATGGCTCAAATGGATCCACGTAGTTCGTTCTGCTATTTTTGCTGCGGTGCCTGTTGTAAGCAGCACTTGGTATGGCCCTTCCCACTTAGGGGAGTGCCAGTGCTTCTTTTCAATTGATTTTATCAGGATCCAATCTCCTGGTTCAACTAGGAATCCCTCCTGTGGAGACACAGAGGATATGTGCTCTTGGTTATTCTGATGTTCGCTTTGTTTCTGAACCATTCGTCTCATGTGGTCAGCTAAATTTTGCTCTTCAGCTGTTTCCCATTTGTTGTTAAAATAAGGAAGTCTGTAAGGTCTTCCAAATAAGGTTTCAGAGCCTGTGATGTTAATGTGCATTTGGACTAGTTCTACACATTGAGTCCAGTTCCTTCCATGCACTTCCTTAATCTATTTTTTTTTTTTTTTTATTAACCAGTCCTACCATCCCTCCTGTTGAGACGTGGGTTTACCCATGGCTCAATATTGCTGCCCATTTGTATACGTTTTTTTTTTTTTTTTTTTTTTAGGATTGGTTTGTTTTCTGGTCACATATAAATGTCGTTTTTGAGCTGTGCTCCTTTGTTTTTCCATAGTTGTTGTTCTTCCATTACAGTTCTGCCGTCTGCACAGAATTGGTGACCTAGATATTCCACTATTTCTTCACACAATTGCAGCTTTGATTTACTCACTTTGTGACCTTCATTTGCTAAATGTTTAAGCAAGGCTATTGAGTCTGTTAAACACTGCTCTTTTATTTTGGAGGTTATCAAGATATCATCAACATATGTTAGTATTTGGCTTCCCTGTGGAGGCTCGAAGGGCTCTAAACTAGCATTTAACGCTTGGGAATAAATGGTAGGTGATTCACAATATCCTTGGGGAAGTCTTGTGAAGGTGTATTTCTTTCCTTCAGAAGTAAATGCAAACCAGTACTGACTGTCTTGGTGTACTGGGACTGAGAAAAACGCATTGCTAATATCGACCATAGTAAAATATTTGGCCTCTGGATCCATACTGTTCAGGAAGGTGTATGGATCTGCCACACAGGATGCTCTCAGAATGACTGCATTATTTACAGCCATCAAGTCTTGGACCATTCTCCATCCCACTGAGGGAGGAGCTTTCTTTACCGGAAATATGAGAGTAATTACAGGTGAGTCTGGACATTCAATAATAACTTCAGCTTGCTGCAGATCTTTTATCACTGGTTTTATACCCTCCACTGCATCAGGTTTCAGAGGATATTACCTAATTCTGGGTCTATATTCTGTTTTTGGTCTTATAATTACAGGTATTGCCCCCTTGATTAAACCCACATCAGATGACCCTTTGGTCCATAGATGTTGAGGAATTTCAGCTAGTAGTTCCTCTTCAGCTTCACTGAGCAAAATGTGTCAGTGTGAACTATAGCTAATTTTAGCTCATGGAGGCCATCTCAGCCTAGTAGGTTTACTGGGCATTCTGGTAAGAATAGCATGGGTATTCGTGCTGCTATTCCTTCTGGGTCTTGGACCCACAGTGGTTTTGTTTCATGCACTGTTTGTAGTGCTCCCTGTGCTGATCTGACCACTGAAGTATTTTCACTTAATTGTGCACCTGAGGGCATGACATTCATTGTTGTTTTGCATGCACCCGTGTCACACAGAAATTCGTAATTTTGTCCATTAATGTTCAGGTTAATCACTGGTCTAACTTTTTCTTCGTAAAAGAGTTGTTGTAGGTTCATTATTCCTATCAGGTCTGAGTTTAATGCATTCTCTCTTTGTTCCTCAACGGCGAGCTCTTCTAGCCCTTTAGCTGTGCCTAGTCATGCAGAATATTGACCAGGGGGAGCTGGGTTGGAGCGGCAGTCTCGTGCCATGTGACCTTCTTCCCACAGGTCCAGCATTCTCTGGGCCTGTCATTTCCTCTTCCAAATGCTCCTCTACCCCTGCCCCTCCCTTGGCCTCGCTCTCTACCCATTCCTCTGCCTCTCATAGGTTGTTGGTAAAATATTTCATTACATTCATCATCTTGTTAGAATGTATCTTTAGACGGTTGCTTCTTTGCCTTTTTTGTTTTCAAAACCTTCTCTGCATGAGTGGCATGAGTCACATACTCATTCAGAGTTCCGGTGGAGAAAGCAATGTAATGCTTATCCACCCATCCTTTTATTCCTGGCAGTGACCCTTGGTGTATGGCGTTTTTAAGTTGTTGTCTGTATGGGCCAACATCATCATTGTTTTCTTCCAACCCACTGTGTGTCTTAAACACTTTTTCCATTCTCACCCTATATTCATCAAAATTTTCACCATCCTTCTGCGTATATCTTCCAATCTCAGAATAATTTGCTCGTCTGAGGTACCTTTGTCTGACTCTGTCATGCAGTGCAGTACAGGCGTGTGTTAATGCCTGACTTCCTGCTTCCATTGCTTAGCCATTTCGAACCCAATATTGTCATCCACACCTGTTGTACTTCCAAACCATTCAATCCATGAGACTGTATTAGTCCATTCACCATCGCAAGACATTCATTCACATCCTCTTCTGATGGAGGAATATGACTAGTTGCCTTAATCACATCCTCCTTTGTCCACGTTCTGTACACTCGCACCATATCTGCTTGAATCTGGGTTGGGCAGTTCTATTAGTGGAAAAGACTCCACGCAGGATGGATCTTGGGATGGTTCAGTTAGAACCTTATCCCCTTTTTGCATGGTTTCGTTCCAGGTCGCCGCTGAGCCCCCACTCCTTAATTGCATATGATGTTGCTGCATGCGTTGTAGCGCATACGGGGGAGGAAGAAATATAGGAGCGGCTGCGCCCCATAACTCCTCCTTCCCTGCTGCTTGTCCCCCTGCAGCTCCTTCTAACAGAGCAGCAGCTTCTTGATACGGTCCTACATACTCAATTATCTTCTTTTCTTTGATACATTACTGGTTTTGTATCCATCTTACAACCTTCTGTTGCCCTCTTGTCTTTCTCTGTACTTTCTTGTTCTTTCTTTTCATTTTTCATTTGCTTCTCCCTTCTTTCTCCCGCTTCCCTCTGGTGTGCTACTTTCCTCCATATTTTAGTTTGTTCAAACCCTTCTTTACAAAACTCTTTCAATTCCTCGATTACTTTTTCCTCTTTCTTGTTTAAGTACACGCACACCAAACGGTGGCAAATCTATTCCTCCTGTTCTTCTCTTATCAGTAGTATGCATGAGCTCTGGAATGTCATTCCCTGTGTCTGAATCTGCTCATCACCCTCCCCCTGCACTAGGTGGGTGCATGTGTGTGTGTTTATCAACCTTAGCGAGTGAGGCGCACTGCGGCCCCCCTGTGCGTGTGTGTGTGCGTGCACGCATGCGCGCGTGTCCGGTGGACACTTCCACTGTCCGCACGTTCCCAGCAGGAGTGTGCAGACACGAGTTTTACAACCTCTGCTTCTAATGCAGCCTTCGTTCTGTGTTTCATTTATTTTAGGTTAAACTTTATGTCGTTTCTGATGTTGTTCTTTTCTCTTTAAATCATTACTTCTATTTTTTACTTTATGCTTTATTTATTTATTTATCTTTAAATACTTTACGGTTTTAATTTTCTACTATTTATCCGAGCTCGGTTATTATTACTTTATAAGTTTTATGCTCCATCAAAAGTTTTATTCAAGGATGTTCTTTTCTTATTTCAGGTAGTTAGTTTTCCACTAAACTTATATTATTTAACCCAGTATGGCAGGGGTTCGACTGCAGTGTGATCCTCGCGCTGAATCACCCTCCAGTCTTTGCATGAGAGGTCTTGGAGGACCTTTTCCTTTTCTTTGCTCTGATTTTTACCCATTTTGAACTAAATTTGGACTCAGTGGGGGTTTGCACCTAGGGTGGCCTAACACTGAGTATCAATTGACCAACAATGCAATAATGAAGTTATCTCTGTGGTGAGACACAAGCTTCTACCCTGACGGGCGGTGTCTCCTTGGATACAACCTTCCACAGAAACTTATTGCTCACTATTGTTGGCTTTGGTATGGAGTGTAAATACCTAGTGGTAATTACAGTCCCACACACACTCACATTCACACCTTTTGAGATCTCTACTTATTTAATCCTAAACCCTTAGTAGACACACAGTCTGAAGACACACAGTCTTTATGAGGTCACACAGTCCTCTTTTAGGGTTAGAGACACACAGTCTTTTAGGATTTTAGACACACAGTCTATTTTAGGGGTCACACAGTCCCCGTCAGAGGTCACACAGTCCTCTCTAAGACACACAGTCTTTTATAGGCCTAAGCGCTCGCACACAGCTTTTTAAGTTGAAAACATACTCACTCTCTCGGCGTTCAGGATACCCGTCAACCGTCAGACCCCAGCCGGTGGAGAGTACTCCCAGGCCCGGAAAGGGTATACATTGCCACGGCCGCGGACTTTTTCCTGGTTCTCTCCCACCTGCTGGAGTGCCTCAGGTATTTTGGGATCCGGCTCGAAGGACCAAATTAATGTTAGGTTTAAAACCCAAACATTAGTAAATCTGCAAATAAACACAAGAGAGAGTCGAATAAGTTTTCACCTGCAGGGAGAAATATTCATAGGCTGCTCAGTCATAAGCTCCTACAAACATTCTGATCAGCCCAGAATTCTCGCTGCCTTTATTAGATAGGACCGCCCTGTTTACACGAGGTTTCAACTGATAAGGGAGGGGTAGAATAGGTCATAGGTGAAACCTGTTTCTTCAAAGTAAAGAGAAAGGAATCTCTCAAAGAATGTTTTAAACAGTGAACAGATGTGTCACATAAAAGAGAAACAACACAGGTTTGTGAGTACAGTTCAAACATGGGTCAAGCGTGGGGGAATGGCACCCTTCCTCCTTAGAAAAACGTCATAAAGTTCAGGGTGTTGGCTGACTGAAATCTTCTGTTGCAGTGTGATGCAGGCTAGAAGTTGGGAATAGAACATGGCATAATTTATATACAATATTCCCAACAATGGGTAAGAACTGTTTCTGAGTCTGTGGGTCCTGGCTGTGTGCATCTAGATACTGATGACAACAGTTTGAATAAGTGGTGGTCAGGGTGAGAGCAGTCTTTCAGTGTTCTCTGGGTTCTCCTGAGGGTCAGAGGGTATCCGATGATCTTTTTCACAGTTCTGGTGACCCTCCGCCGGGCCTTCTTGCCCACAGCAGAAATGCAGTCTTTTCCTCTGTGAGACTGTCCCATGGACTTGGCCGGAACTGTTAGGAAGCACATCCATGAATCCGGTTTGCTTTCACACACAGCGCCCTCAGGAGAGAACCAAAGACTGGACCGGACCGGACCAAAGCTCCTGGAGAAACCGTGCAGTTTCAGCATCTCTGACCAGGACTGGAGGAACAGCTGAAGAAGAAAAGCTGCTGGTCCTCTGATGGCCAGATGCAGCTGAAGACTCCACAGCAGCAGACGTGATTCCTGCTCCTTCAGATTCATGCTGTGGGCATTCACACTGAAGTGAACCGCACCAGGATTCACCTGCACGTGAACAGAGACCCTCATTGTTGTCTCAGCGTTCAGCGTTCTCTTGTTTGTTCACCAGAGGGAAGCAGCTCCATGTGGAGGACAAGTTCTCAACCAACCTTTATGATTCCAGAACAGACCTTATTGTTTTATTGAGTTCTCTCTGTTTGGAGAGTTCAAAGTTCACACAAAGACTCTCAGCTCTTTAAGATGAAATCAAAGCAAGTTAAAAAAACGTCCATGTGAAGGTTCGAGGAGGTAAAGAGCGGCCAGAATGTTTTTCATTGTATTTATTTGATTGTAATTATAAAATGCTTAAACATTTTTTATAAAGCTTCTGTTTCCTCCACCTTAAACTGATCACAGGTGTTTTAATAATGTATTTGTTTTCAGAGATATAGAGGATTTCTATGACATGTTTAAACACAGACTGTGAGGAAGGAAGTTTCCCTGAGTTTGTTTGTCTAATTTCTAGTGAGTAGGAATGTAAAGATGGTGTGAATGCTGAAGCTGATGACTGAAGTCGGATTGAGAGCTGAAGCAAGTTTAGAAGCTAAAATACATGTTCCAGATAACACTCTTAAAATAAAACGGTTAGATTAGCTGAACAAATTCAAACAAAGGAAAGATCATGAATGATGAAGTTGTTATAGTATGGATCCGTTTTTCACTGAAGTGTAATCATCAGATGGGAATGTTTCAGACCTGGACTGCATGTGAAGGAGCTTCATGTCTTCTGAGCTGCTAAAAGGTGGAATGCTGTTTGTAGCTGAAAGTTTTTAGCTTTAAGGATCCGTGTTTTTGGAGGATTTGAGGTTTTTCTTTCTGCAAAGAGCATCAAACAGCTGAACTGTTCAAGTAGGAAAAGAGCAATACGAACCTCCAAAAAACCACAACGTTGATACCTAAACAGGAAGAAGAGTTTCAAAGTGCCGAAACATTTACTGAAGAGTGAAAGGTTCTTCCTAGATGTCCTTTCAAATAACACAACAGGTAACTTTTCATTCAGGTACGATGACATTTGTTAGTTTTCCTTCTTGTTCAGTACTGCAGTGCGTTATTACAAGCAGAAAGTCCTGTTTTCTTGCAGCCGTTCTTTCTGAGAGCCATGTGACGTGTGAGGCGTTTGAGTCTCATGTCAGGGCTTTGAGCAGCGGCGTCCTCCAGCATGGAGGTGAACCGCACAGGTGAAAGGATGAGGCCTGGGGCTGTTGTCGTGTAACTTCCTGTCCAGATAACCGGTTCTGCTCGTGGATGAACAGGCTGACAGAAGTGGTCCTGGAGGTCCACTCCCCGCCGTCAGACCTGAGGGGGCGGCGTGTGCAGGGTTTGTGTAACGTGTCAGCTGCCGCGAGCAGACGCTTCTAACTGCATCACAATGCTCTCTGTGAGGCTCTAATTCAATCTGAGGGGCATGCATGCATGTGGAGGTTTGCAGGAGCACTTGAACCTGCTAATACCCACTTCTGCCTGTCCAAACAGTGTTGGATCAGGACACATGCAGGAACATCCACCATGGAAATGCTTCAAAAACTCACCGAGTCCACAAGTTTTATGTTTTAATGGAATTATTGGGATGCCTGTAAACCGTTTCCATTCTGGAATTTCACTCCTGCTGAAAGATTATTGGAAAGAAAATCTTATTTCTGTGACAAAAAGACAGAGAAAGAGGATGCAGCAAACATTGATCAGAAGATTTTTATTTAAAGGGATTGTAAAGACAGAAATGAATCCCCTTCCTACCCCATTTCTACTAACAATCTAACGCGTATTAAGATTTTAGAAAGACTCTTTATGAATCCTCTGTGTATGGTTTATTAAACATAAATTCACATTGGCTTTCACAGAGACTTCAGGGAAACTTTCAGGCTACTGGGTTTCAGAACTGTAGATTGACAGCTCTACATAATGACCAACACACTATGCAGCGCACTGTGTAGTGAGTATTGGAGGGATTTGGACACAACCACAGTCAAAGTGGCATCAGGGAACACCTTCTAACCCATGTTAACAATTAATGGAATATCAGCAAATCTATTTACTCAAAATAACTACAACCACAACAGTCACTGTGGATGGAATTGTCTGACCTAATGAATCTCAGCATTAGCTACAATTATTCTCCTCGTTTAGAAACACACGGACACTAAACGTTTAGTTATTTCTTCAGGAGCTCTTTTGAATGAGTGCATTTGAGCAATACAAACAGTTTGTGATCATCTGACAGAGCGAACCAGAGCCGACTGCCCTTAAAAACAACAAAACAACCGCTGGATTTAAAGGCAGAAGACCTAAATAACTCTACTTATCCCCCTTTCCCCTGGTTTTCATGTCAGTGGGGTTAAAAAAAGAAGTATATCCACATTTTTCTTCATTTCTTTAGAGGCGGTGAGATTAGGAAAGTCATCTTGGAATGAGGGAAGACCGTTTTTGTTTGGATTTGTTCCTTCAAAGGCTTCCCACACGGAGGCAAATTACTCTGATTACTGTCACCATGAGGCTCTAAGATGCATGTTGAAGTTCAAGCCTCTTCTTTAAAATTGCATACGCCCCGCGGTGTTCACACTACACAAGCAGGGAGGGGCTTCTTTGACTTGTCCTGCCGTTTACTATCGCATGTCTACTACCTTCACTTGGAAGAGTCTCGGTGTGAAATGTCAAAGCGGTGTAACTCTGGTGAATCGTGGCTTTTGCTTTCACAGATCTGTTCTGACATATGAACAGCTTGGTGTCATAGAATTCTGGCTGGCACAAACCGCTGTTAGGAATTTCTCCTTCATGGTCAATACTCGTCCATGAATTAAAAGAGACGCCATCCAAGCGACACTACCAAATCCGAGTCCCTAATTGGTCAAAGTTCAACCGGGTTTAACTCGGCGCGTGTTCTTTTTGGACGTAGAGCCTGAAAACGTCCATGAAACCTCGTGTAGCTGCGTGTGAACGTCAGAGTATTAACACAGAAGCCCGAAACGTGCATTTCTGCACATTTCTATACTCTTTATTGGATGGTCATTTACGCATTGCTGGCGGCGGTTGCAGCCTGAGGGTATGTGCCAGAGTTTTACTCCCCTTTCCAGTAGGGGGCATCATATCCTTTCTTCATTGGTTTACATCCACCAATCAATGAACGAAGAGCTTGTGAACACATAGAACAGAGGAAGTCGTATGGAGTTTTCCGTGTATTGAACGTTTACTGTCTTGTAGAGCGTTTGTAGCAGACCTAATGTTGTCATTTAAAGGGGTTCAATAAGTGCGGTTACAGTGTTTGTGCTCCAGCATGTTTAGTGATCACACAGATGGGTTCTCCTGCTGTACTGAGGAGGTGCTGCTCGGGAACCAGAGGAGTACTGTAGCTGTTTGTTGTTTTAAATCCTTGTCAAAGCATCGGCCCCTCATGAGAGCTGATGGAATTGTGTGATTTTTTTTTTAATGGAGCTTCTGTGAAAGTGTGTAGTGTGAAACCAAACAAAAGGAAGGTGTTTTCAGGACAAGTTTTCAAGTTTTTACACGAGCTGTGTAGCTCCTCATAAACCTGTAATCATCCGAACAATCTCTGAGGAGCCGAGTTTCAATGTTGGGATCGAGCTAGAATGATGTAAACGCCGAGCGCCTGCAGAGCGAACAGCTGCAGGTGGTGTTGGAGCCTCCTGCTCAGCTGTCAGGGACCTGATCGTCTGCAGGTGGATGGATTTAAATAGTCTTCAGAGGAGGGAAGGTGGAACCTGGATCCATGCAGGCCGACGTGGAGCTCTACCTGAAGCACAGGAGCCTCCAGCGTCAGCGCAGTGATTAAGAGGTGCTATGAGCGTCCTGCCGCCTCAGCTCTCATCCTCCATCTGTGTTCTGAGTCACAGACGTTATGATCCGAAATGTCAACACTCCCAAACGTTCCTCATTGTCCTGAACAGCGCAGATCTTCTCAGAACAGTGACAGCAGAGGGGATGACGTGCAGCCAAGCGAGGCGTTTGTTTTATTGTGCAAAGACGGTGATCTTTTTTTGTTTAGTAACGTCTGGTGGACTGAACCTCATATCTTTATCCAGACCCAGCATCATTTCATCTGGAAGCTGCACTGAACATGACTACTGAGAGAAGTTTGAGTCTGCGGTTGAGTCTCTTGGCTAACTGTCCCTCAGTCTTCTCATGATTTCATGAGCTCCTTTTGAAAGCTGTGGTGGTAAAAAAAAAAAAATCACCAAAATGTCTCCTTTTGCCGGCGTCACACACACGTCTGATCAGGAAGACGCTCCGCCTCCTGCAGGAGCCGGAGCTAAAGCTGGATGGCGTTTGGAAAAAGGTCCTGCAGACTCTGACCCCAATAACGTTACAGACGAGAGATGTTCTGCAGAACCCCCCCCCACTCTGGTTCCCCTGAGCAGAGGAGAGCCGGAGAATGAGGAAGAGGGAGGTGCAAGCCAGAAAGGAGAGGTGAGAACAGTTCAAATAAAGATAGAAAAAGTGAGAAAGTAGGAGGAAACGAGGGAGGAGGGAGGAGGACATCTCTCTCTGGGAGAGAGACACGCACTGTCAGGGATGAGCAGAAGCCGCTTGTTCTCCTCGCTGTCAATTCCTGGGAACATGATAACGCCGCACAGCTTTAGACGCCGCCGGGACTACAGGATCCACAATGCACTGGGAGACCTGGCAGAGAACGAGTGTCCGGCCCAGGGTCATCAGGTATTTGTGGGAGGCGGGCCTGGACTTGTTGACCTGTTCACCTGCTGGGATGCTGCGCCCTGACGGCAGAAGATGCTGCGCAGGAGCCTGAGCCTGCTGTGGGTTGAACGCCATGTGGGGACCTCAGTCATTCAATGCAGGGGGCGGGAGCTGTGGGCGGCTCCATGACAACCGCATGTCCATCTCTGTGTGAGTGGTAGTTTCCCGCAGAGCGGTGATGAACGCTGGGAAAGCTGGCTCAACCTGTTCGTGAGTCACGGAGCAACGAAGCAACCACACACCCATCATCCTTCGGACTCATGGTTTCTGATCCTTTCAAAATAAAATCCAGAAGTAAACTTCCTGTGACCAGCTGGACCGGTTCAGACTGGAGCTGTTGTGGAGGATGAGCACACTGAGGCCGCACCCTGTGTTGTGATTTGGTAGCAGCAGTGCATCATGGTCTAATGAGGCTTTGCCATCGATCTGTTGACTTCTCTAATGGCTCACATTTGAGTGGATCAGAGCTGCTAATTCACTTTGGGTTCAGGAGCTCCTGGTGTGCATGTGTGTGCTGGCTGCAGCAGTGAAGTGGAAGCTGACTGATCATGTGTGGAGTCCGCTTCAGGCTTTAGCTTGTTTTCAGCTTTTCCTGTGGAATCAGTGTATGCGTCACGCAGACTCTCCCTAATTTAGAAACTCCCGGTGATGTGGTGACGCTCTCAGTCTGGCTGGTTTGGAATCTCTAACACCTAAAGACGCCATAATGATAGGATGACAGCAGAACTCTGCAGGACTTTATCCAGTTTGAATCAGCTGATCCTGCGCTGTGATGGAAGGAGAACAAAAAAACAGGAAGGACATTTGAAATGATCTGAATTCAAAGTAAATCAGTTTAAGAATAAAAAGGGGAAAGTCTGGATCTGTTGGAGGATGCGACTCATCAACAAAAACTTTTGTTAGTTTGTTTCCGGGTCGGTTTCTGTTTCATGCTGGTTTGCTGACTGTGAAAAACAGTTTGATTTTGAGTAAAGTTCTGCAGATTAGGAGGTGTCAAGAAGTCACAAAATAGAAACTTGATGTCAGTGACTGATGCTGGAATGTGGTAACAGGAGCATGAGAAACCCAATGAAGAAACAAAGATCAGGAGATTCAGATGAAACGGAAAGTTCAGAATCAGTTCTAGAATGGTTCATGCAAACTCTCTGTAAAGGCGTCACTTTCTGACTCGGTATTATAATAGGCATATATATAATAATATAAGTTCTTCATTGTTTGAAAATGAAGAAGGAAAAGGATTGTTTGTTGTAAGCAGAGAGATTCCAAACAGGGATCAGGACGTTTGCTGATCTTTTCTGTTTGTGCAAACGTTTGCTGCACATAAACTCGTCTGAGCCCGGATCTCTGTCCCATCCATGCTGAACGTCACCAACATGCACACCTCCACTCTCAGGGACGAACTTTCATCGTCCTCCTTTCCTCCAGACGATTCACACTGTCAGCAATCCGCAACAAATAACCCAAAAGGCCTGCGTTCTGTTTAGGTTCTACTTTTAGTTCACACAAAATCCACCAACAACACAAGAGAAACTGCAGACAAACCCAATGAAGTTCATGAAAGCGTTTCATTTGAGGTTTTCAGCAGGATTTCCTTTGTATTTCCAGCAGGAAACAGTCAAATGTTGTCCGACGTTCCGGTTTTTCGGCTCACTTACTTACAGTCGTCATCTTAAGTCAGAATCTGTTTTCTCAGGTGGATAATCCTAAACTTTTTAAATTTCATTCACTTTCAAATGTTCTTAGTGTGTAGAATGGTGTTCATTGGTTCAATAAACTCTCTTTATTTAGCCTAGCTTTCACAGTAAGCAGCTGTCCGAGAGGAGAAAAGCTTCTCCCAGGGAAAAATGTTACGCTGTGATTGGCTTTGAACATGCAGCCGTGCAGGAGTTTAGTGTTGCTGTTTGTCAGACTGATTGATCAGTTGGAAAAACGTTTTATAATAATTATGTTTGAAATGTTATTTCATTATTTATGCAGAAATGTGAAAAAAGTCAAAGTCTGGTCAAAGTGAAAATGTTGTTTTTGTCATCTTGGGTTTTCTGTCCAGTAAAGCAAAGTAAAAAACATGAATCAAAGGTCAGAGCGGTTGACCGGGCCGGGCTCGAACCGAGTGGTTCATGTTGTGTGTCTGTTTGTGTTGCAGGATGACGTGTCTGTCAAAGAGATCAACATCACTCATCATGTGAAGGAGGGGTCAGAAAAGGCTGATCCTCGGCAGTTTGAGCTCCGCAAAGTCCTGGGACAGGGCTCCTTTGGCAAGGTGATGCTCTGTGCACGTGTTGTGTGCGCTCGTGTGTGTGTGCGTTCATGCTGAAGTATCTGTCAGCTGCTGTGGATGAGTGGGCCTCAAGTGTGCATAAGTGAGGGGTTTATTTCCACTCCATTAACTGTCATGTTCCCCTCGTGCTGGTGTTTGAGAGGCTGTTGCCATGGAGATGGGAGGGTCGAGGGCCCTTCGCTGTCCTTCCCAGTGTGGCCGTCTTCATTAATGAACAATTACTCTGGCGTTGGGCAGGCTGCCTTTGCTTGTGTTTATCTACATCTGGAAAGGAGGTCAGCGAGAGAAGAGGCACTAAAACCAGCCAGACTGACACAGAAACACAACAGTCGGCACACTCCCACGCTCCTGCTCTGGTCACCTCACTTCAAGCATCAGCTGTTGACCTGAATGAGATGTTTCTGTTTAGGTGTTTCTAGTGAGGAAGATCACTGGACCGGACGCTGGTCAGCTGTACGCCATGAAGGTGCTGAAGAAAGCCACGCTGAAAGGTAGACGGGTTTCAGTCTAGTTCCTCTATGTTTGGAGTCACCGTGGTAACCACAACCACCACTCTACAGTAGTTTTAGTTTGACCCAGCTGATCCTTTTCAGGGTCATGGGGTTGCTGGAGCCTATCCCAGCTACTGCTGGGCACAGGCAGGGTTTAACTGGTTAACTGGTTGAACTGGTCACCAGTCTGGTCTGTTACTGTTAAAGGAGGGGAAACCACAAACACATATTTGAAGCTCAAAGTGTGGAGGAGTTCTTTCAGTTTTCATCTTCAACAACAGACTGCCACACTTTTGAATATGAGATGATGTCAGGAGGCGCTGAGAGAGGAGAAGGTCCCTCTTCAAATGTTCATTTCATCTTGTCAGAAAAAGCTGCCTCATAAAAGTCAGCCCTTTTCTTTTCCGGGATTTTAGCCAAGTTTGTCACCGTTTTTTCTGCGTTTCTCCAGATAGTTTCTCGGTTTCATCTCAGTTACTCATCAGCTTCCATCTGGGAACTCCTCCAGCCAGAACAGAAAAAGAGAAGCTGTTGTATTTTTGCTCCTCTGAGTTTTTCGTTGGTGTTTCCAGTGCGCGATCGCGTCAGGACAAAGATGGAGAGGGACATTCTGGTGGAGGTCAACCACCCCTTCATCGTTAAGCTGCACTACGGTGAGTCTGGCGGTCAGAAGGAGCCCCCTGCGTGAACGGGCCCCTGCAGCTCTCACAGCACTGTCTCTGTGCAGCCTTTCAGACTGAAGGGAAACTCTACCTGATCCTGGATTTCCTCAGAGGAGGAGATCTCTTCACACGTCTTTCCAAAGAGGTAAACAAACCTTTCAGATTTCAGGAAAGCTTTTGTTCTAAGACTTATAAGTAGACTGCTACTTTATTCAAGAACAATAAACTAACAACAGTAAAACTTACAATACATATTTAGAAAGGGAATGTACAGACCCTTTCCAGAAGATGTGAGTATCATAGAAAGGTGTATTCATCATAGATTTAGGGCTCGCTGTTCAATTGGTTTAAGTATTTGTGTTTATTTTGACATAACTTTGGGTTCCAGCTCGTAAAACCCACAAAACTGGATTTCAGAAAATGGGAATTTTGTGGAGAACTCAACATTATGATTATCATCATCATCATCATTGGGATCCCATCATATGAAGCGTTTTTTAAACTGAAATGTCCACCTTCAGTCCTTCAATAGCACGGACCGGGTCCAGGTCCTCCTGGAAGATGAAATCTGCATCTCCATCCAGATCCTTGATCCAGATCATGAAGTCCTCTGGAACATTCTGCTGGACTGTTGCAGTGATTTTGGAGGACGGAGGGAAGCAGAGTTTACCAACAGCAGTGCTGGACATTGCAGCTCAGATCATGACTGACTGTGGAGACTCTGGACCTCCAGCAGCTTGGGTTCTGCTGCTCACCAGGTTTCCTCCAAAACACTGGATCTTGACTCCCAAATGAAAGACACACTTCACTTTCATCAGAAAATAGGGCCATGGACCTCTGGCCAACAGCTGGTCCTTCTCCTCGGTCCAGTTTAGACTTGTCTTCCATTGGTCCAGGCTCTGAAGTGTTTTGACCCGAGGAACCTGACAGCTGTAGTCCATCTCCTGAACCTCTTTCCACTCTTTCTGGATGTCTGCTGGTTCTGGAATCTTTTGATAATCGGCAGAAGTCCACTGTTTTGCTGGAGCATCTTCTCCTGACACATTTAGACACATTTCCATTAGACTTTCTGTTGATGTGTTTGGACACGGCGCTCTGTGGACAGCCAGCCTCCTTAGCTTTGATCTTTAGTGTCTTAACCAGACTATGGATGATCAGTGATGGTCTTCTGGATAAAAGTCTGAACTCTTCCCCATGTTGAACCAAACTGAACCAATTTAAATCTGTGGAATCTGTGAGGTGCTTTGAGTAGATGATTAGTTAGTGAAACTCAGTTTAAAACTTCCTGAAATTCATTAAACTTCCTGGATTAATGAACTGGAATCCCAAGTTATGAAAAAAAAATAAACAAAACTTGAAATCAGTTAGTGGGCCCTGAATCTCTTTCCTGTGAAAGTGTCATTATGGCAGCAGCAGTCTCGGACGGCAAGGACCATGTGGTTTTCACTTTTACGGAAACATTTCTGCTTTGAGCGGAAATGTAACCCCCGCCACATGCACCAAAAAGTCACCAAAATTACCACACACCAAGGACCTGGAGAAAAAGAATTCTGTGCAAAGTGAACAACCCCATCTTGAATTCTCAAAAAAACTCTTTTCTTACCAGCTACGGACAAAACTCATCTTAGGGATTTTTAGCAATCGTTTCCTAACTTCTGGAGCATCATGGGGAAGCAATCTGAGAAAGAATGTTGGAAGTAGAAGTTGTAGATTTTAAACGGCGTGCGCATGGTGAGCTCTCAAAAGTGCCGTTCTCCTATTACTCCCACATTTTTTTAACGGAATATTGTGAGAATTTAAAATGTTGATCCCTGACCAGAGCTGAGCAAAAGGATGCAACAGATGCTGCAGGAGAGTGGCTCTGACTGCAGCTTATTGAGTTTTTACATCCAAAACTCCAGAACAAACATCTGTGATGTTTTTCCAAACAAACACAGTGAATCCTTGTGCAGATTTCAGGAAGCAGGGACTGATGGATGTTTCCGTGCGTGTTTGCTGCAGGTGATGTTCACGGAGGAGGACGTGAAGTTCTACCTGGCAGAGCTCGCTCTGGCTCTGGACCACCTTCACGGCCTCGGGATCATTTACAGAGACCTCAAACCGGAGAAGTAAGCAGACACACACACACACACACACACACACACACACACACACACGCACACACACACACACACACACACACACACACACACACACACACACACACCCCCGACGGTTACCTCGTGGAGCATCACGCCTGGTTTGGCTCGCCCAAATGAAAAGAGAACGCGGCTGCGATTCAGATGGATGAGCAGATTTGTTTCCTGCTGCTGCTCCTTCCTCAGCTTTTCTGTCATTTCAGCATCCTGCTCGACGAGGATGGACACATCAAGCTGACCGGTGCGCATCCTTCTCCTGTGTCTTCTGTGTTCTGCGGCCGTCACGTCTCTCATGCAGTTTTCCTGCTTCGATGTTTGTGCGCTCAGATTTCGGCCTCAGTAAGGAGTCGATAGACCACGAGAACAAAGCCTACTCCTTCTGCGGGACAGTGGAGTACATGGCTCCGGAGGTGGTGAACAGGCGAGGGCACACGCACAGCGCCGACTGGTGGTCCTATGGCGTGCTAATGGTGAGAAGATGGCGCCCCCTGCTGGCGGCGTGTACTAACATTGTGCTGACCTTCATTTTTATGCCTGACTTCATATCTTCAATGGTTTTTCCGTTCAAGGTGATGCTAAATTAAGTTACATTTAATGGAGACATACGGCATGAAGGGGTTAAACCGAGCTGTTGGGATAAACGCTTTCACCTCTTTGTCAGGATTCATTTGCATTGTGGATGTGAAAGGATATCCCAAAAAACCGGGATGGAATTTTGTGAAACTACAAAAGAAGTTTTTAGCTCAACTGTCAGGAATCTGCATGGAAAGTCTGACATGACTTCCTCACCTGAAACCTTCCATCTTCCAGTTTGAGATGCTGACGGGAACGCTGCCATTCCAAGGAAAAGACCGGAAAGAGACGATGACCATGATCCTTAAGTGAGTGGCCACAAACAGAGAGCTGAGAATAAATCCAGGAGGAGGCTCAGAGGAGGTTTTGTGTTCAGCGTTTTCCGGAACCAGCACGGCACGCCGCAGAGTGCTGACCTCGACACAAGCACCGCTTAAACGTCTAATCTTTCAGACTCCTCACGCTGCACAAACATTTAATACTGACTTCTCTCTGAACCATCACGCCGCCTCCTTTCAGCTCAGCTCCTCTTCTTTCCATCTTTGCAGAGCCAAGTTGGGAATGCCGCAGTTTCTCAGTTCGGAAGCTCAGAGTCTACTCAGGAACCTGTTCAAGCGCAACCCCGGAAACAGACTAGGTAACACGTTTGTGCACAAAGCATGCTGGGATGCTACTTGGAGAGTGAAGCTGAAGTTTGGAGATGAAAACCTTTTTGCGTTGTTCAACCCTAACTCTGGAAAAGGTCCAAAGGGTTTTACATTTGAAACAAATGAAACTGAAATGAAAATGTTTTAGTCACAACAGAAGGAAAAATGCAAAAGGTTTGAAAACGCGAGCAACAAACACAAAGGTTTGAGAAGATTTAGCTAGGACAAGAACAAATGAGGCTAACTGGTTATAAAAACAACGACAGTAGGTGGGCGGAGCCTCTCAGATGTTTCAATGATATGGTGGAGGTTCTCTAACCTGTAAAGGAGCTTAGGAAGATGAAAAATAATGTTCCTGAATGTCAAACTGCAAAACGTCATTAAGAGATTCAAATAAAGTGAAGAAATCTCTGTGCGCCAGCAGCAGGGAGGAACTCTGTTAGGTCAGGCTCGTGGGCCCTCAGACAGAACCACAGACTGCAGCTTTACAGCAGCAGGAAAGTTCTGAACTCACCTGCTGCTGCCTGAAGTTGGAGCTTTTCAGAAGCAGAAAGCATCTCAGAGATAACACCAAGACTCTAAAAACTCATTACCTCCGTTCTCACTCGTCTTTAAACAGTTTTGATAGCAGATAAGGTGGTCCTCCATCGTAACCATGGCAACTGAGCTACTTTTCGACTTTTGTGAGACATGCAGCAGCTCGTTTAAAGGTGCCAGATTTCTCAGTTTTAACTGTTTGTGAATAAAGAAATGATTAACTCTGTTTAAGTTTTTAAATTTCATTCTATTCAAATACAAAAGAAAAATGTTTTATTTGAACGCACATTTTCCTAAAGAAACTGTAGACATTAGTGATGGTGAAATGAAGCCCCATGAAGCAGACAGAAAAATTGTACAACAGGCAGTAGAGCAATCATGATCTTTGTGGTTCTGGTGGGAAGATTTCTATTAAATGAATGAAAGTGTAAAGGTTTGTGAGAGCAGCATCAATTGTGACGACATCAACAGGATTTTGAATGGTTGGGTTAACAGAAAAAGAAGGAACACGTTGGTGAAAGGACGTAATGTCACTGCGATTGTGTAACTTCCTGTCTGTGCTCGTGTGGCAAAACTGAGACACGTCATTCATTTTTATTAAAAACAGAAGTTTCTCCTGAAGCTCCAAACTCTCACTGACCGTAACTCTGAATCAAACACATATCGCTGTGGAAACACAACTCCCAGTGCGAACAAACTGGAATCCAGAACGTGGCATCATTAGTAGAAATCCCTCAGAGCTGACAGGAAGGAGCCGGTTTCCAGCTGATTCTCTGATTTGTGTTCAGGAGCCGGACCAGACGGAGTGGAGGAGATCAAGAGGCATCAGTTCTTCCACACCATCGACTGGAATGTCAGTTTCAACTTTCTGTCACCATCACAACAAACGCTGTTGAGTGTCAGACCCTCCCTGAAGGCTCAGCTAACCTGCTTCTGTCTGTAGAAACTCTTCCGCAGAGAGATCTATCCCCCCTTCAAACCGGCCGTGGGACGACCTGACGACACTTTCTATTTTGATCCAGAGTTCACGGCAAAAACACCCAGAGGTAGAGCCGCTCCCCTGCTCCTCCTGCGCCTCCTGCGCCTCCCTGTACTGAACTACATCCTGTAACACGCCTGCTTTCATCTCTCTGTGTTCCTTAGACTCCCCAGGGGTTCCTCCAAGTGCCAACGCTCATCAGCTCTTCAGGGGGTTCAGCTTTGTGGCCATCACAGAGGAGGAGACGCAGCCGCTGCCTCACGCTATCGTACAGGTACGCACATGCTCCATGCTCCTCAGAGGGAGACGTTTTCTGGGTTAATCCTCAGGGGACACAGAGCTTGTTCAGATGTTGCCTCTGAACTCAGCAGTCAGTCAGAATACCAGAGACAAACGTTTCACAGGTCAATCATTTACATTTAGGGGGCTGAGGGCTGGTGTAGTGGTTAGCACCCTCACCTCACGTAGAGAAGGCTGCGGTTCAAATCCCTAGGTGTCCCTGGGTGTGGGGGTCTGTGATGGACTGGCGACCTGTCCCGGGTGAACCCAGCCCTCTCCCAACAGCAGCCAGGCTGTGCCCTGCCATCGCTGTGACCTCAAAAGGATACAACGGGTTAAGGAAACTGAGGGATGAATTTCCATTTTCTTTCAGCAACTTCACAGAAGCAACTCTCAGTTCTCTGATTCCTATGAGATCAAAGAGGACATCGGCGTCGGCTCGTACTCCATCTGCAAGCGCTGCATCCACAAAGCCACCGGCATGGAGTACGCAGTCAAGGTAACCTCCACCACAACACTCCAGGGCGGGCCATGAGGAGAAAGGAGTTTTTGTCCCACCAGATGTCAATAAGACAGTCCTTAAAGTCCCACTGGCCTGAAGGAGGAAGCCAGAGTGTCGCTCCATAGTTTCCCCACAATCCAGGATTGTTTAACACTAGAAAACTGTTGTTTCAGATCATCAACAAAGCCAAGCGAGACCCAACGGAGGAGGTGGAGATCCTGCTGAGATACGGGCAGCACCCCAACGTCATCACCCTGAAGGATGTGAGTCAGCGCAGCTTGCTCCGCCCTTTCTGACGGAAATGTTATCCTCCTGTTTGCAGTTTTTTATTTGAACTCTGAGAGTTACCAGTGTGAGCGACGGCAGGCTGTTTGACCTGAAAAAAGGAGTGTAAAGCAGTATCATCAGTGTAAAGGTACTGGATGTTGGGAACGTTGAGGAGTTTTGAATCTTTGCTTCAGGTGTATGACGACAGCCGGTCAGTGTTCCTGGTGACGGAACTGATGAAGGGCGGCGAGCTGCTGGACAAAATCCTCCGACAGAAGTTTTTCTCTGAGCGGGAAGCCAGCGCTGTCCTCTACACCATCACTAAGACTGTGGAGTACCTGCACGTTCAGGGGGTGGGTTTCACTCTGATGGATGTGGAAGTGACGATGCTTCAAAAATCTGTTTTTAAACTTTAGTTAGCAGTAACTGGAACACACCTGAGGTCCTATAACAGATTTATGTAAAAAAATATAAAGGTCACTTCTGCTCATTATGGCCTCCTCTGAACATGTCTGAATATCAAAATGCTGAGCTATTTCACACACATTTCTTGTTTTTAGGCATAAAAACCTTCATCTTAAAATCCACATTTCTCTTGTTTTTGGCGCCACCTGGAGTCAGAGTCTGGAATTGCTGCAAAGAGCGTTTTCCTTTTGCAAAATGGTCTAAATCCTGGGGAGTACATCATCAGATTTTTTTTCCCAATCTAAATTTGAAGTCACAGGCCATTCTGAATGATGAAATATGTTACTGCTATTTTAACTTTTGAGGTCGATACTGGCTGAGCCAAAACTCCATGATGTCTACGTCGGTCTGAAAGCAAAAACCTTGTGGGTGTGGCAAAAGCGCTCGCTAAAACCATTTCCTATAAAGTGGAGACAGAGAAATCTCTCCAACACATTGATCTGCTTCTGATGTGGAATGTTTTCTGTGAACTCAGCCTTTCATGGAGCCAATTTTTAAACAAAAAGGGGATAAAAGCATCATTTATTTTGACTTTTTTAAAGGCAGACAACAGCTTTATTTATGGTGTGCAGAATGGTCGCTCCTTCTGCTTCAACTTTAATTGATGTTTATTTTTTAAGCATGTAATGATGGCTAAAAAGCATCAATGCATCTTTTTATTGGCTTAGCCCATACTTGTCTTTCTATGCTCAACCAAGAAAAGGCAATCTAACTTGGAGAAATGTTTTAACGTTTGAGTTGAGACACTGTGGCACAACACTTAATTAATAAAACGTCTGTATTTAAACCAATGCAGATCAGATGAGATGCAGCTCCTCTCCTCCTGACTCTTCTTCTGTGGTGTTTAAAGGTGGTGCACAGAGACCTGAAGCCCAGTAACATCCTGTATGTGGACGAGAGCGGCAACGCCGAGTCCATCAGGATCTGTGACTTTGGTTTCGCCAAGCAGCTGAGAGCAGAGAACGGCCTGCTCATGACGCCGTGTTACACTGCTAACTTCGTCGCACCAGAGGTACGGCGAGCTGCAGGTCCATATGTGGTGGTTTTCACAGGACAGGTCAAGAAAAGGGTCAGGCATCAGCACCAAGTTTCTGAGTGTATCAGATCACAGTACCAGGATTTGATTCAATGGATGTTTCTGTCGGATTCTATGCAACAAGCAGTTATTACCATGTAGTTAAAACGCTGCTTTAAAAATGTAAAAGCTGGAAACCATTTGGCTTTTTAGAGAACAGTTTTAGGTGGGAGTAATTTCCTGGGTTGTTATTTAAAACCCACAGATTGAACAGTAGCGTCATTTTGTTGATGAAAGTTTAAGTTTCGGTTTATGCAAACGATGATGCAGAAATGATTTGAACAAACGCCATCAGTGACTGGATTCGATCTGTCCTGTTTCCTGTTAGAATCTTGGATTTCTAAAACCTGTGTTTAATGAGGATTTTTTTTAGCTTTACTGTTGAAAGTTCTTCGTTATTGAAGTGCCATGACCTGTGTTTTTCATCAACCCTTTTTCCTGTCTTTTCACTTCAGTAATAGCTGCATGTTTTTCTTTGTTTCCTGCGTATTTCACGGCTGTTAAAGAGCTGCTGATGTCCTGATCTCTGAGCAAACTGGTGGTTGTTTTTGCACAGAAACAATGCTGCACAAATGGAATCCTCACAGCTGAGGCTTTGCTTGTGTTTCTGCTGGTATCAATGTGTGACCTTTCATTGAGATTTGTTTGATTCTTGAATTTTAGTTTCTTTCATTCCGTTTTTAAATTTGCACTGAATGAAACCTCTGATGTCAGCGGTCTCACAGCACAAAGTTGTTTGTTGCAGCAACATTTGCTCCGCTTGTGTGTTTGTGGCAGGTTTTGAAGAAGCAGGGGTACGATGCTGCCTGTGACATCTGGAGCCTGGGAGTGCTGCTCTACACCATGCTCACAGGGTGGGTGCAGCTGCTTTCAGATTCACGCTGCTGGGAACTTGATGAGGAAAAGCATAATTACTTATGTCCACGTCCATTTGATTTAGAGTCAGAAGGTTCTAAATCCATTTGGTTAAAACACAGTCTCACATGACAGGTTTAACTGGGGTTGACGCAGCAATAACTGTCCATCGTCACTTTTCAAAGCCTGAGGAGCAGTTTTTACCTGGAAAACAGTTTCACTGCAGACTTCCTCAGAGGAATCTGCTGCTGAGGAAAGCAGCAGCAGCAGATTCCTCACAAACATGCCCTTAAAAAGTCACGTCAAGACAGCAGAGAGGAATCCAACTGTTCCCAAAGGATCTTATGAACCTGAAGACCCGGCTCGCTGAAACATCCTCAGTGGTTTTGACCTGAACTGTCTGCATGCGTCTGCAGCTTTACTCCCTTTGCCAACGGCCCAGAGGACACACCGGAGGAGATCCTGGTCCGGATCGGCAGCGGGAACTTCTCACTCACTGGAGGCAACTGGAACACCGTCTCTGCTGAAGCAAAGGTCCCAGCCTCCTCTCAGAACGTGCCACAACATTCATCCAAAGTTGAACCAATTTTGTGTTAAAGCAGGAATTTGTGTGACCTCTGACCCCACAGGATCTTGTGTCGAAGATGCTGCATGTCGACCCCCACAAGCGTCTGACCGCTGGTCAGGTCCTCAGACACCCCTGGGTGATGCACAGAGACCAGCTGCCCAAATACACCCTCAACAGACAGGACACGCCACTGCTGGTCAAGGTATCCCTCCACCCAACCCATCCAGCTCTATTTTATGACATTGGTATTCAAGGAACGTTTTCAAACTGAGCCTGACAGCAGAAATCCTGCAGATTCAAACGCTTTCATGTTGTTCTAGTTCTGTCTGCCACAGAATGTTCCAGTGAACGCAGGTTCATGTCAGGAAAGGCTGTTTCTGACACTGCAGCGTCTTTGGAAAGCTACATACACACCGCGCATGTGGTGCTAAACTGGTGAATCTTGCTCCAGGCCTTCTCTTTCACAGCTCTATTCCCATATATGAATGACTTGGTGTTATAGGATACCAGCCAACCGCAGTCATTTATTTCTCCTCCATGATCAATTTACAAACAGCTGGCACTGCTTTAAGAGACGTCTTTGATATATCCCTTCCAAATCCAAGTCTCTGATCAAAGTTCAACTGGTTTAACTTTCCGCGTGTGTTCAGTTGCAGCACGTTTTGTAGGTAGAACCCAAAGACCTGCATGGTGACCCGTGAATGCGAGAATTTATCAACATGGAAGCCTGAAACACGCGTTTACATAGACTTTTATTGGAATTGGTTGCTTAAACGCTCGTTGCTGAGGACGGTGGGAACGTAGCAGAGCAGCTCTGCTCCAAAACAGAGCAGCTCAAAGCCAAGTCCTCCTCAGCTTCACTGAGGAGCAGGACACCAGACGTTCCTCGGAGTTCCTGTCAGGAGTTGCTGGAAAAACATCCTGGTTAATTTAGAGAAATCTGTTCATATTTGACATCAAGTCAAGCAAGCTAAGGGTTTTGTTTGGGTTTGGTAAAGTTTAGTGTTGTCGGCTTGTCTCCTCCAGGCGGCGATGGCGGCGACCTACTCGGCCCTGAACAGGAACGTCCCCCCAGTTCTGGAGCCGGTGGGCTGCTCCAGTCTGGCCCGGCGGAGGGGAGTGAAGAAGATCACCTCCACTGCTCTGTGACCTCCTCTTCATCTCAACTCTGACCTCCACCTGATCACCGCCAGACCTCACCCCAGCCCCACCCCTCCAGTCCAGCGGGACAGACTACTGATGGAGCGAGTAGTAGCCTAAGCCAACCAGGAGCACAGACCCCCCAACCCCATGCCCCGCACCTTAACCGGCTCCTTTGATTGGATCTCCTCTGCTGTCTCACTGTAGTGTCTAAGCTTTAGCCCCGCCCACCCTCAGCCGCTTCTTCCACGCGGCGTTTCTCCATCAGACAATCAGCGCAGAGTGGAGGCTGTGCGTGCACACGTCAGGAAAAATAAGCACTGTATTTATTTATGCAGGTCGAGTCGTCTGAACAACTGTTGATCTTCTGAGCGTTCAAACCTCACGGACGGAGTCGGACAGAAGCAGATGTTCTCCTCACAGGTTGAGGCGACGCTCCGATAAGCCACACTTCCACTGAGAACCAGAGACTCCCTGGAGTCTCACTGGTTCCAGTATTAACGTTCAAAGGAAGAAGTCAAAAACGGGAGTCCTCCGTTTATAACTGACGCCTTTGTCCAGCGAGCTCTGCAAAAATTCAGAAAATCCTTTACTGCGATCCAACAGTGCCCCCTGGTGGCCAAACAGGACATTAACGTCTCAGTCATCCATCAAACTTAATTCCTTTCTATTTAACTTTATTATTTGATTGTAAAAATCTCACACTGGATCGCTGTCACTCACGCCCCCTACTGGAGAGGCAAGAAGACCTTCTAGTCCATAAAGATTAATCTGAGCACTTTAATGATTAATTACCATTTTTTACATAAGAACCAAAATCAAACTCAGTTTAGCTCTAAAGTTAAGGCTGTCATTTTTAAATAAAACTGTACTTTTTAATTTTTAAAGTAAGACTTTTTGACAGGGTAAGCTTTATTTCATCTTTATCAATCAGTTTTGGGCATGATCAATATTCATCAGGCTTGAGCTTTGCCCACAGAGCACACCCAATGTGTTGTTCAGTCTTCCAAACTTAACAGAAAAAAATTAAATATACTTTTTTTGTAGTTTGTTTGATGACATTTGTTTTCACAGTTTTGTTCTGATGAGTTCAGAGAAATAACTTTAAGAACGAGGCCAGCAGGTGAAAACAAAAGACGGAAACCGGATGAAGAGTCCAGGAACTGGAGAATCCAAGCGAGTCAAACAAACGTGGCTGTAGTTTGATGTGAATGTTTGACCAAAGCTGAACTGAAGGTGGCGTACAGGCAGCATCACTGTGAACGCCAGGAACAGCACAGGAGAGCAGAGCAGGAGAAGCACAAGAGCAGCCTGACGCTCCAGAAAACCTGTCCTGGAAAGACTTCTCCTTTGTCATCCATCTTTGAACTTAAAAAAATCTGACATTTGTTCAGGAAGTAAACTCTCAAATCTCTGCTCAGAAACACAGAAACATTTACGTGAACTTTTTTTCCCCCAATCCCATGCTCAAGAGTCACAGGAATGAAAAACAAACACACATTTGCACAAAATGAGAAAAAAGTCACTTTTTATGCAGAAGTGAAGGCTAAAATCAGATTCAACAAAAATTCCACCAGGGGGCGCTCACCACAGCTCAGTCAGGATCTGTTGATCCAACTGGATCACAGCCATAAGTAGGATCAGTCAATCACAAGATTACCAGAAAAATTGTGAGATTAAAGGTGAAACCTTTGAGATAAATGACTAAAATGATGATACGAGGAGAGACTAATGTCATGGAAAGGTTTGATTCTGAAACTCTGATGTTTTTTTCAATAAGTAAATTTATGAAGCTTAGTCAGGCACAAAATAACATTTGATTGAAATAATTAAATGGTAAAAATTCTTTTGACAGAAACTGAAATGAGCACATCTGACATGATAAAAGCTTGAATACACAATGTTATGTCTACTCTGTTCACAAGACTCATTTAGAGTGTCAAACTTAACAGGTAAAAATATGAAAAGAGCTGAAAGTATTTGTGAGGAACGATTCTTAACTTCCTCTCAGCAGTTTGACTTTCAGCATCAGTCTCCCTGTCATCAAACCTTCATGTTTTCATCTGTCTTCATTTGTTCTGGAGTTTTGAATGATTTGACATGAAAGAGTCCATAAGTCAACGTTCGATTCAGAACAAGGCTCTTGGTTCTCGCAGGGTCCCTCCTCTGTGCTGGTCTGAATGTCCACCTAAAGGGATCAGATGCAGATTGTCTGTTTGTACATGATTGTTACGTATGCAAGCGTTGATCTGAGCTTCCTGTGTAGCTCCAGGACAAACAATGATTTGTTTCCTTTCTTTTTTGTAATTATGAACAGGAGAAAAGCTCCTTTTTTTCTCCTCCTCTTCCTCCTTCATGCATCAGAGACGTATTCAGCCCTGCTGCTATGCCGGCTCTCTGTTTTTATACCTGCAGTGAGAGTTGATCTTTCTATTAAAACAATACTCAGCTGAGACGAGTTTCTGTCTTCATGTCTGCAGCATCTGCTGTTTCTGACTCGAGCTGGAAATCCTAAAAGAACTGTTCAAACCATCCAGAGAGAAGCTTTCCCAGCAGAGCCTGTTTAACAAAAAGAAACAAAAAAAACATGAACAGAAGAACATGACTGCATGTACAAGAGAAATACTAGTTTATGACAGGCTTTTATTTTTTTTTACTTTGCCCGTAAACTACTGAAAAACCAACAGGACGAGTGTGAATATGCAGAAGAACCAGAGGAAGGTCTGAAGAAGGTTTCATCAAAAACACAGAAAGGTGAAACATTTTTGTCCTGTTGGTATTTAATGTATAACTTCATACACTCCAGTTAAAGGTCCACATTCATCTCATCCGACACTCAAAAACAGATCATCTGTTTTCCAGGTTTTCTGCAACATGTAGCAGCTGATTTTTTTTAGATTTCAAAATAAAAGTCAGTCCACGCTGACCCTTGGAACAGGATGTGTGACCTGAAGCAGATGTGCCAGCAGGTCAAGACTCTTTCTTTCTGATGACAAGTTCAGTCCACTGGCATCATGTAGTAGTACATCTCCTCCTTCCTCTGAATACCCAATGAAAATGTCCTCCTTTTCCTCCTCCAGGAGGACAGATCCCTCCACATCTAGAGCCTGAGGAGGTGCAGCCATGTGTCCTCATGTGGCCCATCCCGCCTGCGGAGCCAGAGGGCGGCGCTGTTCTCCCTGCAACTGTCTAAAGAATAAACTAATGTCAGGTTCTGTCATTTTTCCCATCCAGTTCATGTATACAGTTCCTAGAGCCTGTCAATGGCAGAGACTCGCGCCGAAACACCTGACCGTGTTAGCTCAGCTAGCACACGGCCTCTGCTGCTTACCACAAATAAGTATACTTCAAGTATGTGTTTTAAAGTAAACTTAAGTAAAGAAAAGTATATTTAAGTACACGTAGAAAGTATATTAGCAGTTTACTAACAAGTATGCTTCTTGAGAATATAAATTAGCCCACTTTTACTTTTTAAAAAGTATACATTAAAAGTATACTTAAAGTAACCTTTCTTGTATACTATTAGTTTACTGGCAAAACACCTTAAGTTTACTCTAAGTTCATGAAAGTTTACTAAAGTTAACATTTCTGGTATACTGTAAAATTACTGACAATAAACTTCAAGTTTCTAAAAGTATCCCTGTAGTGATCTTACCGGTTCATTTTAAGCTCACTGGTGATGACCTTCATATGAAGCGATTTTTGTGCTCTTGTTCCCAATATTCTGGCTCAATATTTCTTCATACCTTCAAGCTCACTTTGACTTTATGATGTCACACTTCATGTTTCCTTACCTTTTTATACATGAAGCATAATGACGGCCCTCCACAGCAATTGCCCCACAATATTTGGCCTGGGGAGGTCAAAGAATCGTATCCAGTGGGTGTAGGCATCGCAGAAGCTCTGCAGGACTTGTAACATCATAAGGGGCTCATCATCCTGTCACTCATGGTGCAGAAAGAAATGAACATAAGTGGATAAAACAGCTAAGGACAAAAGAGAGTAACACAGCCAGAAAAAAATCCCAGACAAAAACCCACACTCCAACCCCAACTCGCCCAGACAGACAAAGGGACCGATGTCCCACAGTTCCTTGTGCTGCCAGGTCTGACAGCAGTCAAGTGTTTCTGTGACCATCACAATGTTTATTACATATGCAGTGTGTCAGCTGCCTTGCCAAACACCAGTGTTGCCGGTTTAGATTCCAAATTTCCAGACAAAAAAAGCTGTGGCTGGTGGGAATAATTTTGGGAGGCGAGGGGAGGGAGGTGAGCCAGATCCATAAATCCTCGCCATCGTGAGGATCTATAATAAAATAAGAATATGTCCACCAATTTGTTCTCTAAATGTTATTATATGAATTACTTTAAATCATTTTTAGCCTCAAAATCGCTGTATTTTTCGTGTGCCAGCGTATGCTAATACGATAATAATGTTTAATAATAATTCCTATACATTTATTTTAATTTCCAATCTTGTTTGCTTTATTATTCAGAATATTCATTTGTGTATAAAGCCGACGTGGTATATTTTATGGACAGCAAAATCTTTTGTGATATTTATAAGTTTTTAAATATAAAAGGACATAAAAGTAAATAAATTTGTGTTTTTTTTCTTTTACTTTTTTATTGTATCATTTTGACAGAATATTCACAGTTTTCTAAGGTTTAAGTTGATGAATTCTGGAATAATATTCCTGTCTGTTTTTATTTATGCTTTTAAAAAAGTTAATTTGTTAAAGTATCAAAAGTTTTAAATATGTAGTTTTATTTTGTTCGATTAATGTTTATTCTGTTCGGCTCACAACCTAAGGTGTGCTTTGGATTTTGACCGCCCGTGCCAATGAGTTTGACCCTCTTGTTTTAAGGTTTGCTTTTAGTGTGCATGTAATAAACTTCTACAGATGAGTGTCTAAAAATACATTTTTAATATAATATACATTTTTAATATACTGGAAATATCCCAAGAATACATCTACTTCTCTTTCATTGCTGTGTAAGAAAATGTTTAAGCGACAAATTAGATTATTAAGGCAATTTATTTTGTTGCACTTTCTCATCTCCAACCAAATTTTAAGTTTAAGTTTGGCGCTGCAGTGCACACAACAATAAACAATGAACAACATCCATGCTCTTCTTTTTTGTTGCTTGTGTCTTTTGTTGTTGGATTGTTTCTTATGATCTTTCTTACATTTTGCATATTCATCCCTGGGAATTTAGACTTGTAGTATAATTCTAAGTATAATCCAAGTATACATAATAGCAGCTCTAAACGTGAACTTGTAAGTTGATCTCTGATAAGTACCTAAAAAGCAAACTAATAGTATACTTTCTTGGTTTTAGTTTTAAAAAGGTATTCTTAAAACAAACTTGAGTGTACTTGTTTTTGGTAAGGGGCGTCAAGTAAAGCAACTAAAACTTATGTTTATTTTTCCTATGAAAATAACAATCGTACAAAAGTGTATTTTGGCAGTAAAACTTGATTAAAAGTTGTGATCGTGTTGACAAATATCGGATTTTTTGCATGCGTTGAGCTAGCTCTTTTATTTACAATGACGTCATCCAAACTCACAGTTGGCTCTCTGAGGGTGGAGTGCCCCTGGTGGTTTGGAGGACTATTGTTTGATTGCTTTTCTGTCCTGGAGATGAAGAGAGATGTGATTTTATAACCTATCGGAAATTAGATCATTTAGAAGTGCGCCTACTTTTTAATTGGGGTAATGTTTTTCATTACATTCCTTTTTGCTAAAAAGTATGTTAACTTTTTCAGAGAAGGGCGTTTGGTTTTATGCTGTTTAATATTGTTTATAAATGATCATATTTTTTATTTTTTAAACATGCATTATTACATGTTTTATTACATTTATTTATATAATTAGATATTTTTTAAAAACACGTCAAAGCCTGGAAGTCGCGCTTGGCTTTGTCTCTGTAACAATCACCCGTTTCAATAAAGCAAAGACATTTTGAATGCCGTCCTTCGCGCGTGCGCATACCAGTTGAAAGACTACGCTAACCGCCTAGCTTCCGAGTTTTGCCCTGAGCTTTCGCTGAATTTTGTAAACAGACTCCGTGTTACATTAAAAGTTCCTAAACAGCGGGGTTGCTGAGACCGAGGGTTTAAGGAATATGCCCAAAAATAAAGGTAATACGCGGAGGAAGATACGAGGCGCTGTATTCCGATCGTTTTTCGCTAGGTTAGCCCGCTCAGGAAAACGTGACACGACTGGCTATTGCGGATCTGGAGCGTCCGAAAGGGGGTTTACGCCGCAGCTGGGGTCGTTTTCGGGAAGACCGGAGATCAGTCGTGTTTTACTTAATAGAGTGATATAGGACGGGTCGATCTTAAATAAACTGTTCCACGATATTTAAACCAATTTGTCTATTTTACTTCTAGCCAACCAAGCTAAGTGGCTAAATTGATCTGGAGTTAAACCTCGCCCAGCGTGATAAGAACATTTGCTGGTTAACTTCACCTACAATGACACGTGATTTACACATGTTATCTTTGGTAATCTTTTATGAGAATCCGTGACATCATTTCAGGAGCTGTAATTTCACTCAGACAGCATGATAGCATGATGTTTAGTAGCTGTCACGCGTCTTCCCGTTACTTACTGACTAGTTTTTGTTATTATGGTGACCTTATAAGTTAATAGGAAAACTGTAAGACAGGCATTGGATGATGATGATGATGATGATGATGATGATGATGATGATGATGATGAAACTCTCCACACAGGTAAGGGAGGAAAAAACCGGCGACGTGGAAAGAACGAGAATGAGTCTGAGAAGAGAGAACTGGTGTTCAAGGAGGATGGACAGGGTGAGTTCTGGTGTGGTTCGATCCGCTCAGCAGGGTCAACAGCTGGAATCGAGACTGCCAGCATCAGTTTAAATAGAATAAAAAACAAGTATTTTTGGAGCATCACCCGTGAAGATGTCAAGAGTCTGGAAATGTCTTGTCCTTGGATCCGGCTGTTTCCTCTGCATGTTAAGTTCTGTTAGAATACTTAGCATGTGTTCTGAAAAACAGCACATTTTTCAAGTTTGTGTGACTTTTAGGTAACCCGGTTACTCAAAAAATCCAAATAATAAATGGGTTATTGTAGTTTTTGCTAAGTGAAAGTTTATCCTCCTGAAATGTTTATATATGAATAAAAGAAATGGTATTATAAGAATCAATTAAAATAAAATAGTATTTTCTGACTTTTCTATTGAAATAGATTAAAATGAATGAACTAAAACATTAAAGTTCCTAAAAACTTTCAGATTTCCTGTAAAAGAAAAAAAATAAACAAGCCTACATTTATACACAAGTCATTTGTTCTGAAGTCATCATAGCTTTTCTATTTTTCTCAGTATATTTGATCTCAGTCTTTTTTTTTTCTTTTTTTTTTACCAGCTTTTACTTTTAAACCATTTAAACATTTTTTTTCTTGTCTTGTTGTTGAACTTTCATTCTTAGGTTATGAGTTATCATTTCAAGCTTTGACCAGTTTTCCAGATTTTCTTTCTACATGCCTGCACTTCTTTCTGTGTAGCTGTGGGATCTCCTAACTGATGTGACATTTTTTCTGATGTCGGTACTAAAGTCGATCGTTCATGGAATAAGACGCAAACTGGTTTTATGGGGCGCAGTTTGGATGATTTCTGTTTGTGTGAGTGAGGCCTTTCTACACACCCGTTCTTGCCTATCTCGTCTCCCAGAGTACGCTCAGGTGATTAAGATGTTGGGGAATGGACGTCTGGAAGCCATGTGCTTTGATGGCACCAAGCGCCTTTGCCACATCAGAGGAAAACTCCGGAAAAAGGTAGGAAGGATCTATCTTTTCTTTCTCACACCAACAAACACTGGACTCTTCCAGATGCAGTATGGTGCCAGCCCTTTCTCAGCCAGCTGTATGCTGCATGCGCTCAGGCTGGGGGGGTCACAGGGGGCAGTGGACTCATCGTGACCCTGGCTGATGTCTTTTGTTTCCCTGCAGGTTTGGATCAACACGTCAGACATCATCCTGGTTGGGTTGAGGGATTACCAGGTGAGCTGGCCATTGATTCACAGTGTTGTGCAAGTTACTTCCAAACTGTAGTACATTACAAAATACTTTTTATCCAAATGTAATCCCTTATATACCTCTCTCAGAACTGTATGTGTTGCATAACTCCTGTATCACCTTGATGTTACTTTTTTTATTCAAACCTTCAGAAGTAAAACATAGAATAATGTGACATTATTGTGACAAACAAGAGAGGTGCAAAAATGACTGTTAATAATGATGATTATTATTATAATTAAAGGACCGATCCACAGCTTTAGTCAGTTTAGTCTATAAAAAATGAAAACATGGGCATTTTCCTTTGGAAAAAAAGTAGAAATCATAGTGTAAATGGAGGTCTGTGTGCCTCAGAAAGAATAAAACATGCTGTCTAAAAAAAACAGGTTTAAATGACTTAACAGAGCTACAACAGCTCGGAGTTCTGTGAAAAAGGTAACATACTCACTTTAGCCACAAGGGGGACTTCAGCTTGGGAGATGGACGGCCCCAGCCCAAGGCTCTCAGCCTCTGTTTCCTCAAGAGAAGTTGTCAGCAGGATTGAGGAGATCCTTGAAGTATTCCTTTGCAATCCTAGATGTAGAAGAAAGACAGTTGAAACGTATCTGATGAACAGTACAGACCTCTCATCTTTTTCAGTGACGTAACCTACAGAATCTGTGATGATCAAATATCTTTTTGCTCCACTGTAGAAACAAAAATTCTCAGAATCTTCTAAAACAAAAATGTCTGAAATGAAATCCTCCCCGTTGTTGACTCATGTGGCTCTTTATGTCAACATGTTCTCTGACATGCCAGCATCAGGAGTCTCAGGTTTTTGACCAGTAGCTCCAGGCTTTTGGTCAAATCTAAACGTCTGAATCCGATTTCTTTGATCTGTATTTTCTGACCAGTAGTGGCTCAAAAGCTGCATGTCTGTTTCAGGATAACAAAGCTGACGTCATTCTCAAGTACAACGCAGATGAGGCTCGCAGTTTGAAAGCCTACGGGGAGCTGCCAGAGCACGGTGAGGCGCTGCGTGTGGGATTTCCGGGGGGGGGGGGTTATAGATCTTTTATTCTTAAAAAAACCTCAATTTTGTAGTTGTTCAGGTTGTGCCCTTTAACCAGTTGTCCTCATTTCTCTTTGTTTAATGCAGCTTCACACACACAGATGAAGCTGCAGAAACTCTGCTCTTTATCTCCTCACTGCTGCTTCCTGTTCAGGTTAAAGTAAATAAATGATGTAGGAACACAGGAGCTGCTTCATGCTGAGGAAAAGCTTCAAGTAGAGGAAGAGCACAGATTATTTGAGGGCTCGGTCTCTTTGCTGGTTTCAGTTCTGTGTGAGGAGTCTGGAAACTGATTGAGTTCAGTTTCTTTACGCTAAAGCTCTGCGTCTTTCCTGTCCCTCACAGCTAAAATCAATGAGACGGACACCTTTGGGCCTGGAGACGACGATGAGATCCAGTTTGATGACATTGCAGATGACGACGATGACATTGATGATGTAAGGTTTCTTGATGGAGTGTTTTCACTGTTGTGTGCGCTGGAACTGTGGGAAAACTGCATCCATACAAGTTTAAAATAGAACCTCATCTTACCATCCATCCATTTTCCAAACCTGCTTCATTCCCATTTTTTCTTTTGTTCCACTGCATTACACACATACATAAAGTCTTTCTGGTGACATTTGGATTACTTTGAAGGAGTGTAGCTGTGTTTCTATTTGCATCTTCCACTAATATCTCTATTCTTGGTCAGGTCAAATTTCATCTTGTGGTGAGCTTTATGGGACAAGCCCAACACATCACCACTCACCCCACCCTCCCGGCATTCCTAGTGTTTACTCCCTCCAGCAGAAAGATACAAACTCGTTTTCCAGAGACTGAAAAACAGCTTCTACCCGCAATCTCTTAAATCCATCCATTTGTAAATCTGCCTCAGCGTTTTCATCTCTAAATTACTTTTTTTGTGTTTGCTTTGCTCATCAAGCTGTTTGTCTGGTGAGCGGCCTGCAGAAGAGAGCAGCTTGTATCAGTGTTTTTACATTAAATCAGTGACTATAAACATGGATTCCTGTGCTCACTCTCGGCACAAGCTAAATCTGCTTTTAAAGATGGCGCTGTCCATTTTAGTTTATATTCCTCACATTCTGAGCAAACGGCATCTGCAGCTTATTTGTAGAAACATCTCAACCTGTGACTGCAGATCTTCATCAAGCATCTTTCCAGCCTCTCATCATCTGCAGCATCTTCAGCTCACAGTTCAGCTTTTCATCAATCGCCTTTCCTGTTGAAAATGCCGTTTTTCTCGTGCTTGAAACAGAACTTTGAACCGTTATGTTTTCTGCATTTGTTTCTCGTTGCAGATCTAAAGACCTGCTTCTGGAGGGAAAGGTGGGAATCGATTCAGCGCATTTTTTAACATTGGCTCATGTCCAATGTCCAATAAAATTCATTCAAATACAGTATGTTTTTTCCTGTTTTTTGCCATCACTAGAAGTCTGGGCTCTTTCATTTTATTTTAGGTGCATTTGAGATGGAATAAAGCCCGTCAGTACTTTGGTTTGTTGTGGTCAGGAACTGCTCTGCAGCAGCTTCTCATGGTGACTCCTCGTGGTTTGGACTTTCTGAGCATGCTGAGTCACATTTTGAATGAACATTGTTAAACTGCTGTCCCCTTCTGTTGTTTTAGATCCAGTTTTCATTTTATTTTTAAAGAAGCACTGTTAGAAGCTCTCACAGAAGTGGTTCTGGATGTCTATTCATTCACTCTGTGGGATTTAAAAACAGTTTAGCATCTCTGGATTCTTTAGTCAAAAGAAAGTTTTCTGTTTTTTGTTTGTGTGTCTCCAGCCTGCTTTCAGCAACACAAAGAAAGTCAAGTTTTTCTGTTTGCGGGTCTCTTTCTGTTCCTGTCTGGATGTGTGATGAAGTGGTTTAGACTGAAGCCCGGCTAAATGAAGCTGACTTTTGTCTTCTTGTCTGAAGGAGCATCACTTTGTACCTAAACGTTCTGTCCATCATTTGTTTTTTTGTCTTTTGACCTCTGTGCTGCCCACTCTGTTAGACTCAGTAAAACCCGGCTCGGTTAGGCGTTCTGTCTCAGAACAGTGGTTCCCAAACCCTCCCACCAGTGAAGCCTCACATCAGAGCCATCCGTCAGAAGGCCTTTAGAGTATAAATGTAAATGTTTGAATACTCCCAGCAGCAGATTATATTTCCCTTCTTCCCGTCAGCAGTTTGGGAACCTCTGCTCTGTCCCACACAGCCTGTAGCTGCTCTTCCTGTAACTGAAACAATAACAATGTAAGATGATGTTTGAAGGCGAGACTCCCAGTAAAGATCTTAATTCCACCGACTCGGCCTCGTGTTCTGTTTTTTATCCCTTCCTGACCCGGTCTGAAGCAGATGTGGGGCTGAAGTGTTTTCTCGCAGGTCCAGGTTGCTGTGCTGGAAATGGTAACTGAAGAGCGAGAACTCAATGTCAGAATGTATTTGTTTACTGCTTTAAAAATCCGATATTTTATAATGTTGACTTAAATTCTGGACCATCCTCTTGCTGTTTCTGCAGACATCATTGTCTCAGCTATATATCTAAACTGTACTTCTAACAGTTGTTGCAGTGTGTTTGATGGCTTAGCAGCTGACCTGTGAAGTCTGATCTGCAGTTCACAGAAGACTAAATGTCCCTAATTAAAACCTGCATATGTGACACCAACCCGCTTTGCTTTGTGTCGGACCAGAACCAAGGACTGCACATGTCAGACTACATGCTCCAAACACATCGCACTTCAAGCTGTATTTGAGTCAATACTGGGGGATAAATTCTCATGTCGGCTCACACAAGAACAGCAAAATAACCCAGAACCTAATGGAAAAACTCCACCTGAATGTTGCTGCCGATTTACCAAATCAACTAAGGAGTTTTTTTATTCCCATGTTCTAACTCTCCGCATCTTTTTGTAAATACCAGTCGTCCTCAGACTTTAATACAATTTCTATTTTCCCCTTGAAAGTAGGCTCCTAGCGAAACACTTTGTATTACAGAGACGATGAAATATAACCATGAAGGGGCACAATCCAGAGCTTCCAAGTGTTGGGCCCAAGTCTGGGGAAGAGAGTTGTGTCATCTAACCTAAAACTAAAGTTAAACCGTCGTGAAACACAAGCAGAACTTTCATACCCGATCGGTCATAATCCAGGATTACAATGACCACCACCGGTGCTGTTGACCTAGACAATGTTGGATGACTGTTAGAAGAAAGAGAGGAAGAAGACACGTCTTTAGACCGAGAGAGAAAAGGAAAGACAGGACTGAAGAGCCAAGAGTAGAAACTTTGATTGTAGGAACTTAGGAAAAGTTGGGTCAACATTGAATTGAATTGATTTGAAATGGTTTATTTCAAGCAGACAGGATATACAAGACATGTGTATCACAATCAACACCCACAAAGATTTGCAACAGTTGTCATGTCAAACAGGATAACTAGACATCAGAAAATTCACTGCTTGAAAGGGAGTGGGAGGAAGCGAATTTATATAATCCCACCCCGACTCGACCATACCATTTACTTTACATTAGATATCAACCGGTTCATAACTAATAATCAGGTATTTATACTGTACTGATAGTAATACAGGTAATTAAACATCCTTGAGTAACAATAAGTCAGACTGCTTTGCATGTAAGTAAAACACTATTTTAGACTTGATTGGAGCTTATGCAAAAATAATAATAATAGAGAATAATGATTAAAAAAATACACACACACACACATATATATATATATATATATATATATATATATCTTTTTAAGAATAGTTTCATCATAATAAAATCAATGATGTGAATAAATCAAAAATGATAATAAAAATAATGACAGAAAGAAGAAAGGATCTCCTGTGGGTTCAAGAGACAAGATGGAAAGAGAAGAAGGATTGGCTGATGAGTCACAATGACGTTATGTGAAAGAGTAGAGGAAGCTAAACTGAGGTCAGGAGTGAACTTTTCTGAACAGCAGTTTGGTTTCATGCAAAGAAAGAGAACCTCAGATGTTTGCTTTGAGGATGTTTCTAGAGAGAAGCACAGAGAGAAGCAGATGGTTTGGACACAGTGAGAAAAGGACAGTGATGATGTTAGTAAAATGATGCTGAGGTTGGAGCTACAAAGGAAGAGGTCTAGACTAGAGGAAGACTAAAGTAAAGGTTAATGGACGTAGAGGAAGGAGAACATGAAGGCGGATAGTGAAGGACGCAGACGATTCACTGTGGCTGCACTAACCAGCTAGAAGCAAAAAAACAAAAAGAAACTATAAAGAAAAAATCACAACAAAAATTTGATGGATTTTCAACTTGAAATGAATTATTTTGGTTTTTAAACAAGCCCTTGGATGCAACTAATGTTCAAAAAAGATAAAAGTACAACTCACTTTTCTGCCACACAACCTATCTTGTTTTTTACAGATAGGCAGCCAGGCTATGGGAACAAAAGAAATAAGATAGAAAGATACACAGGATAGATAAGCTTTAGTAAAAATAAATTCTAAGGCAGAAGCGTCTCTTTCTCTGAAGCTGCTTCAAAGGCTCTGTGGTTTGTCTTTTACATGAACGAGCTGGAGGGTTTATCTTGTAAATCCTGTTTTTCCGCTTTTTCCTCTGAAAATTTAGACGCCTTTATATTTCTAGTGCCGATAATGCGCCGGAAGCGCTGACTGCGTCACGGCGGCCGGACTGTGACGTAATCCCGCCCCCCAGGCGCTCATCCGCGCACGTGCCAGCACGTGCCCGCTGAAAGAAGCCGATTTGACAGCAGCGCGAGAGGAAGCCAAGAGGGCAGAACGAGTCGGTTTGTGGCCGCATGAAACTGAAACAACAGCCTTACGTCAAGTTATCTTTCAAATAAACATGTTTTTGACCTAAAACATTATTTCTAAACAAGTAACCCTCCATTGACTCTATAGTTCTCTATGAAATAAAATCAATGTTTCCCCCTTTGGAGCTACGCGGAGGATCAAGGTGTGAGCTGGTTGGCGCATTAATATGGAAATTGTGCATCTGTGTTAAAAACCTGGATTGAAATACATGTGTTCGTGTTATTTAAAAAAACATGAATAACAATAACGGTATCATGTGTATTTAAAGTAGGTGCTTTAACATCTCCGCGTTGTCTGCTATGACATTTTAAAGGTGAGTTTGTGGACTTAGCATTCAAAGAACCTTTGGGAACATTAGCTCATGCTTGAGTTTTTTTCCCGCTAAATCTTTATTAGTTTAGTCATTTCATTACAATGAGAGCAGTGAGTCAGCTTTCTGTACAAACCTAAAAATACCCTCGTTCTTAGCCCCCTCCCAGCTGCTAGCATCAGCTCCTCCCAAACGTCACGCCGCGGCGCTTGTGCGGCTCGGTTCGGGCTGCTGCGGTTCGGTTCGGACTCTCGGTGATGACCCGGCTGGCTCCGAGCCGCGCAGACATGACAGGTGAGGAGGAGAGTGACGTATCTGTGCTGTCATGCTGGATGAGTTATTCCCATCGGTGTTCTGGAGTGGTTTGGATCCATTTCTGTGCGTTTCTGGCCCGTTATTGGAGTTTCTTAAAGGGATTCCAGATGATACATGGCGCTTTATAGCGTTTCTGATGTTGATGTGCATCCATCTCATATTTCTGTTCCGTAAGTTTGGTTTGTGGTGAAGTAAAGTAGACCCTTTTGTTGGAACTGGGCTCAAACGTTGATATTTCCCTTTCATGAACGGCCTGCTTGAGGATGCGTGTGTGACTGCATGTGAACACATGTCCAGAGATGCTTTGTCATGTCAGTCCAACAGACAGAAGGAGCAGCTGGAGGAGGAGGACTGGAGCTCCTTTCTGGGCCTTCTCTGCACAGCAGACGTGACATTTAACTCCTCAAGCTCTTCAGTGTCAGCAGTGTTTGCTCTCCAGCAGTCCAGGAATCACCTCCAGCTCTCCGTGTTTGTTTTCCTGCTGCGTCTTGGCCAGTGTTGCGTGAATCATGTGTGTCTCTCTGTGAAACACAGCTCTGGTTCCGCCCCTCTCTCCTCCGATGCTCAACAACAGGAATGCATCTCCTTCTAGAACAGCATCCAGCCCTGCAGGTACACAGCCGATGGAAAACAAAAGAGTGTCCTCCTACAGGATCCCTAATGTCTGCTGAACATATTGGGAAAAAAGCAGCAGAAGCTGCCCGACATCAAACCATAGCCAAGATAATACCAAAGGAATGAAAAAAAATATCTATAGATGAAAAAACAACCGTTAAATATAAAAAGACAAACCAACTGCAGACTCCAAACATGATCTTAGGCTTTGGTGCCAAAGACAGTTATGATTAAAAACAGCATCATCACAATTAAAAGACAACTGGGAACACTTTTACAATAGACCAAAAGATGACCGGAGTTCTGGTTAAACACCTTTTTATTTGCACCTGAAACATTTGCAAATCTTTTAGTTCAATTATTAAAACCTTTTAATGGCAAAACTCCACCAGTTCATCATAATAATGCAAATAATCATAGTTTTTGTTCTGTAAAAATATGTACAAATGTTCAAAGTGTTTATACATCTACATGCTTTGACATAAACACAGAGGATCCATGTTAGTCCAGGAGGAACTTCATCTGCTCCGTGGTTCTGCCGTTTGGATCTGACCTGATGGTTTTGTGCCGTTTATGATTTTTTTTTTTTAGAAATATTTTATAACATTATTTTAGCAACTTTAAACACTAAAGCTTTTATTTGTATTTTAAAACCATGACATGATCAGTTTGGTTGGGATGTTTTTCTGTTACAGGAACAAAGAAACTTAATCTTTTAATCTTATAAAAATATTTACTAATTGAAAAGGTAACCAGGTTTCTCCTGAAACTGTCAGACTTTTCTGATGCTGTTGTTACAAAGCGTGCCTCTTTGACCTCGTCTGAAATCTGACTGCAGGTTTCTTAAATCCAGTCTCTCCATTTTTATCTCTGAGAAAATGGCAAAAACAAGCGTGCACATAAAACATTAGCCTTAACACTTAAATATGCAGAAGTCCAGGATTTTGATGCCAAATGTATAATTGATGTCATGGTTCACAGGCTTGTGAAGAACTAACAGCTTATTTGGTGGCACCTTCATGTTTTCGCCCTAAAGTTTCTCCATAATTATTCAGGGACGTTTTAAGATGACCAGAGTTTTTTAAGTCCTAATTTAGGACTGACGTTTCGGGAATATTCATGTGAATTCCATCTCTTGTGCTGTGCATGCAGAGCTGCCCCAGCTGCTGCAGGAAAAGGAGCGCCGTGCGCAGCAACAACTGGAGCGCTGCGCTGAGGAGCGAGGGAGGAAGATGGAGGAGCAGCGGAAGAAGGAGCTGCAGCGAAGGGCGGCGGCTGAGGAGAAGAGACGACAACAGCAGGAGGCTGAGAAGGTCAGAGGTTCCACGACACTCCTTATCATGATAGCTAGTAAAGAGTAAAATGGAGAAGCAGCCCATATGTTCAGCTTCCAAAAGTTTTCAGGCAGCATCCTTCCATCACTGTCCAGCCTGCAGGGTGTCTTCTTGTTGACATTCAAATGTCTGCTCCGCTCAGTCAGTCACTCATTTCAAATTTGAAATTGTTTTTTTGTCTTATAGTGACTGAGGTCTCAGCCATTAGCTTCTCGTTGTTCTGAGTTTTTTTTTTTCATTCATTCATTCATTCATTCATTTTCATGAATGAATGAATGAATGAATGAATGAATGAATGTTCTGAGTTGTGTTAGATCCTTGTCTGCTGCAGCGTTTCTGTCATGTTTGGATTTCCTGACTGAGTAAAGCCTACGGCTGCAGCTCAGAGCTCCTTCATTTATTATGTTTGTGTGGAAACCTCTGTTTCAGAATTTTGCTTGCAGTTCTGTTTGGATATTTTTGAGGAAACAGCGGAGCCAGACGGTGTGATGCGTTACTGGTTCACAATTTCCATTTATGACTTTTTGCAGTGAATCAAAGTTTCTTTAAACCACATGTAATGAGGTGTGATGGTTTCTGTTATTTATTGATATAGATTAGACAAAGAGAATATCAGAAAAATCATTCTTTGTTTCATTCTCATGAGCGCAAACTCATAGTGACCACTAGTCACGTGCAGCTCAGAGAGAAAAATGAAGTAAGACAGGATGGATTAATATAGAAAAGAACGGCTCCCAGAAAGGAGCCGGCTCTTGTTGCTCACACCAAAGAGCAGCTTTAGAGTCGTTTCATTCGTAATCGACCACATCGACGGGTCTTCACTCTGCTGCTCACCTGCATTTCGCTGCACACCTGAGAGGACTCCGTGCACTGTTTTCGTCTCATCTTTGAGCCAGTTATGACTGCAGCAATGAGGGCACGCCTGTACTTTGATCTATGCGCGCATGTGTGTGCATATGCACCAGTTTCTCTGTTTTTTAAAAACTAAATCTCCATTTCGTTTCATTTATCCAAGAGAAAAAGCCAGAGCCTACAAAACCACAATAATGAGGGTTTCTTTAGTCCAGTAAATGTAATTAATAACCGAATATGAACTGTAATTCATTGCGTTACTCTGTTACTGACAAAAGTAATTAAATTACAGTAGTTCGTTACTTTGTAATCCCTTACCCCAACACTGGTCATAGCCATTGAAAACCGTCTTCAGTGTTAAACCCAACAGAGGTGCAGTGGTAACCACAGTTTTGCTCCTCTAGCCGGGTTTTTACCCTCTTGTTTTCTGTCAGTGAATTAATACTGAGTTTGAGCTGAGAATCTTCACTGCAGGAGCTCTGAAGACGTTCTGTCTGCTGAAGGATTGTGTGCAGTCAGCTGGAGAGTTTACCTGCATGTTTCCTCCAGCCTTAAAGCCCCACGCTGATCAAAGCGTTCCCAGTGGTCTTTTCATTATGACTTTTTTGGCTAAAATAAAAAACCTCTGTCATTTTCTAGGACATAGTTTCTGTAGAGCAGCAGGAGTTATTCAGAAATTTCCCTCTCCCGCTATCTTACAGCCCCTCACAACCCCAACATTACATCAGCGGTACAACAAAAAATGGTTAGCAATACTGGTGCTATCCAGCTGTACAGTTTTGATCCAAATTCCATCTCGGATGAGGAAAACAAAGACGTACAGGACATGGATAAATTTGTCTGCAAGTGGATGCATCAGAATGAAGCGGAGAAGGAAGCTTGTGGCCTTTAATGACATGAATGGGTCTTTGATTAACTACTGCTGCTCTGCAGAAACTATGTCTTAGAAAATAACAGTTTTTCTTTAAAGTTTGGCTAAAAACTGCATAACGATAATTAAAAGACCACTGGGAATGCTTTGAAAATACATCAAAAGATGATTGGAATGAGACTTTAAGCCATAAAGGTCTAGAATGTCCCTCTGAAGATATGAAAGAGAGAGCTGATCCATATGGACTGCATTGTAGATTCAGGTTACACACATTCAATACCAATCAAAACTTTTGTGGTCACTTAGAACTTTTCTTTCTTCAAGAAAAGCACTTTTTTTAAACTAATGAGAAATAGACTCTGTACTTTATTAATGTGGTAAACGATTAAAAAGGATCATTCCAGCTGCAAATGTCTGGTTTTTGATGCATTATCGACAAAGGTGACAAGAGGCCCATCTCCAGCAACCATCACTCCAGTGTTCTAATGGTCAGAAGGCTAACAGATGATTAGAAAATCTTTGTGCAATCATGTTAGCACAGCTGTATACAGTCTAGCTGGTTAGAGAAGCTACAAAACTGACCTTCTATTGTGGAGGTTGCGTATCTGTAGCATCACATTTGTGGGGTCCATTAAATGTTCAAAATGACCCGGAAAAAGAGAACTTTCATGTGAAACTCAGCAGTCTATTGTAGTTCTTAGAAATGAAGGCTATTCCATCAGAGAAATTGACAATAAACTGACTGACTAACAAAAGTAAAATAACAGACAATGTAGAGAGGAAGATTTGGGGGGGGGGGGGGGGGGGTGTGTGTGTGTGTGTGTGTGTGTGTGTGTGTGTGTGTGTGTGTGTGTGTGTGTGTTAAGGAAGGAACAAATTAAAGTTTAAGGTGTTTGGATCACACAGAAGAACATTTGTGAAACGCAAAACAACATAACAGTTGCTGGAACAGTGCCTGATGCCATCTGTCAAGCATGGTGGGGATAACATGATGATCTGGGGTTGCTTTGCTGCTGGTAAGGTGGGAGATTTGTTCAGGGTAAAAGAAACTTCAAATAAGGAAGTCTATCATTTTGCAACGCCATGCCATACCCTGTGGACAGCGCGCGATTGGAGCCAATGTCATCCTAGAACAGGACAAAGACCCAAAGCACACCTCCAATGAGTGTAAGAACCATTTAGGGAAGAAGCAGCGGCTGGTATTCCATCTGTAATGGAGTGGCCATCGCAGTCACCAGATCTAAACACCATAGGGCTGATGTGGTAGCAGCTTGACCAGCCAACCAGTTTGTGGGAGGGGCTTCTAAAAGAGGGGGGTCAAATTTCTCCAGATTACCTCAACAAACTAACAGTTAGAATACCAAAGGCCTGCAATGCTTGAATTACTGCAAATGGAGGATTCTTTGACTAAAGCAAAATTTGAAGGAAAAAAATAATTGTGTTCTACTTTTCATTGTACAACTCAGTTGGGAAAAAAGTGCGACTTTTCATGGAAAACACAAAATTGTCAGGATGACCTCTAACTTTTGAGTGGTAGTGTATAAATTATATCCTAAAAAGCATATTTTGTGTTTTAATCACATGAATGTTTGTGTTTTTGTGTTGCTGATCACATTCTGAATAAAACTGTGCTAGCGTTCCTTCAGATGACCCGGCTCTTAACGTTCTTGTGCAGTACAAGAAATTCTTCTGCTGAAAAGGATGATAACTACTGTCACATTCCTGCCCAGAACTGCCAGAAGAGTTGGGATAAACTCCTCTTAAAAACTGTCAGCTGATAATTATTATGGAAGGTTTCAAGTATTGTAGTAGAACTAGCATATTCATCGTGTCTTATTTTAAAAATGACTAATCTGGAATTTGGTTTTGTTCCAGCTGAGTTGGTGGTGTTTACATGACCGTGTCTCTTTCAGGATATGACCTTATTCAGTGTAAACGCTGAATTCTGGCGTGTGTGTAAATGTTGTCACTGTCTGCATGTTTGCACTGAGATAAATGCAGACAAAAATATACGTATACTTGGTGAAATGAAAGTAGAAGCCCTTACTATTGTGGATCCTGTAATCATAGGAAGCTTCATTACATCAGTCTCATGGTAGTCACGCTTTGTGCTCTTCCTGCTTTAAAAACGTTTGTCATTTTTTTTATCTTTTCATGGATGACATTCCTGCACATGAAAAAAATGAATCAAATCCACTAACATTTAAAGAAAAGACATTTGGATCAAAGATAACTTGTGATCTTTGGCTCTGTTTTTGTTGTAGATGTGATTTGATCCAGTTTGCCTCAGCCGTCACTGACACTTATTGGCCTAAAACACTGACCTCTGTTTCTGATCCATCAAAGGTCACCCTGAAAATGACCAGGGTCAAAAACATGTAAGTCTCTGGTCCTTGGAGGATCCGCTCCTCAAGTCAAAGAGGGTGGGGTGGTTCCTGTCAGCCGGCGTGGAGGTGGCGCTCTCCGTCTCATAATGACTCAGGGAATGGTCGTGTTGCTGGGACGATGATATGGATTCAGGTTACAGGAAGGGTCGATGTGACGAGCTGCTGTGTCCGTTCTAAGCTTTCAGGCTGCAGCAAATCTGACCAGGGATGTGCACAGGATTTCAGAGGGGCAGGGGCTCCAAGTTGGAAAAGGGCAGCACAGCATTTTTTTTTTTGTCCTTTAAACAATATGGAAGTTGAGTAAAATTTGAACATAAAGTACTAATAGATAAGTATTCAGCTATGTGACCTGTACAGGTGAAAATGATACAATTGTAATTTTTTATGTAGAAAAGTTATTTTCGACTTGAGTTCATTCACTTATCAGGGATTTGTAGGACAGCCAAAGCAATAAAACATGGAGGTTCTCTATGTTGGCATTGTGCTTCAGACAGAATGAACATGAATCAAAGTGAATACAGATGTTAACATCCCCAGAATGCTGAAATTATTAATAATCTTTAGTGTTAGTATCATTCTGTTACTGTGAGGACTTTGTGGTTTAGTTTAGTGTTTTAGTGGTGTTTTTGGTCATGTTTTGTCAGTCACTTCAGGTTCATGTTGCTCATCCACAGCTGTTTTCATTTCAGTTCATTGTCCTCATTTATTCCCTATTTGTTTCTCTGTGGTTTTTGTCCTGTTGAAGTTTATTTATTTAAATGTTTAGCTTTCTGCCACCGAGCCAGTTTCCTCCATTTGGGTTCCTACACCTCCAGTTCCTGACAGCGGAATCCAATGTGACTCTTGTTTTAGGATTCACAGCTAAACTCTGTTTTACATCTGATCCTCTAAACTCAGACCTTTGTTGTAATTGGAAGGATTTTAATACAAAAGATGGTCAAACTTAATGATACAGAATTTAAAGAGGGCAATTATAACCAGAATATCTTACACCGAAATACTGATTAGTTCAGACTTGTAGTGAGGAAGCAGTGAACTGGCCAAAAAATGGTTCATTTATTTTGAAAATCCACCCGGTGTTTTATTTTGAAGTTACTACCCAACTTCCTGTCCCCACAACATCCGCTCTGTGTTGACTCATAGACATACTGTATATAGGAGAGTCATATATAGACATATATATTCATAAATAATGTCTATGTGTTGACTAGATGCGCCTCTGGCAAAAGTAAACACACATTTCTTGAGTATAAGGTATGAAATGGCGTTTGATAGCTGTCAATACCACTTTTTCTTTCTGAAAACGTTTCTTATTGACAGCTATCTTACCTCATAATATCACCCCACAGTTTGAAGCTCTGATAAAGTCTGTTGAGAAGATTTCGTTTTTGAATGAGAATAAACACAGGTTTGATTTCAGCAGCAGGAATGAGATGTTTTCCCGTGTTTCTGCGTTAAGCTGCTGCTGCATTCTGCTCCCATCTTTGATCCACATCAGTTTCCTCCCTCCCTTCTGCAGTTAGTGCGTAACTACATGCACCTTCAGCAAACCCCCTGCAGTGCTGAGGTGGAGCCTTCTCATCCCTGATGTACTGCAGGTTGACTGAAGCAGCAGATCAGTCTGATCCTGTGTTGCAGCAGCGCCCCCCAGGACAGACACGGGAACACAAACAACACAGAGCTGTGACGCAATGCTGTAACTATGTAGCAATGGAAAGATAAAAATCACACTTAATCTCTGCATTCACAGTTTGAGGATCTCCTCGTGATTCTTGGTTTGTTTCAATACCTGCACAGGTACAGCTGTAAGTATAAACAACAGCTTTTACATCGTTGATGGCTTTTTATTTTCAAGCCATAAAATAGATTCTTGAGATTTATTTTGTAAGTTTGGGTAAATGCAGAGGGGTTTGTGAACTCAAATCCATCGTGTGAATCTCAAACAAAGCTTTCATACCATATTGGTCGTGACTCAAATGAACAACAATGTTGACCTACATACCGATAGTGGAAGTTGGGTGACTTTTGGTGGAAGAATTACAGAGAAGGGAAAGATGAGTTTAAATATTATTGACATGTGTTTAACCAGGATAATCCCATTGAGATTTTAACCTCTTTTGCAAGGGAGTCCTGGCCAAGAGGCAGACGCAGTTAGTTAAAAATACATTAAAACATTGAAAACACGGATACATTTAAACAATACATAAAAACCTAAAATATATGGAGTCATTAAAATGTGAGCGATTAAAATATTAATATTGTGATTAAGAGTTTGTAGAAAGCAAGAGAAAAGTGAAGGATGTAGAGTAGAAACTTTGAATGTAGGAACTCTGACAGGAAAACTAGAGAGCTGATGTTTCATCACGATGTGGAAGGAAAGAGGAACTGAGGAGATCCTGAATAAGAATGTTCTGGAGCTGAAGAGACGGTCAGATAGGATGAGGAGTCTGAAGCTGGAAGATGAAGGTCTGATGTCGAATGAGGAGAGAGGAGAGGAACAGAGGAGATGAGGAAATGATGGAGACGTTTGGTGTCCAGGACAGGAATGTAGGAGGACAGATGGGGGTGGACTTTGCTAAAAGAATGGAAATGTCAGCGGTGAAGACATTTATCCAGAAAAGAGAGGAGCAAATGAGATACGAGATCAGGAACTTCAAGGTTGGAGCTGGAGAGAGTAACCAGACAGCAGAGGACGGTGGTGTGTGGATGACTGATGATGAGGAAGATGAAGAGGACCAAGCGGTTGAAAAATAAGGAGTACTGTGTGGCTTTTAGGGAGGAGGTGAAACAGGTTTTGGGAGATCAGGAGGTGGTTCCAGATGACTGGACTGCTGCAGCTAAAGTGATCATGAGACTGAGAGGAAGTTAAGAGAAGAAGTAGAGGAAGCTAGACTGAGGTCAAAAGTGAACATTTGTGAACAACATTGTGGTAATTCTTTCTTTGAGGATGCTGCTGGAGAAGAACAGAGAAGGTCAGAAGGAGTTGCTTTGTGTCTTTGTAGATCACTCAGATTCCATTAGCATAAGTAACATTCCTCTTTTTATTTGAATGGAAAATGTGAGATTTACTTTGATAAAACTCTAATTCATGATTTCTTGAATGTTTGATACACAAGGTCATTAGTACAGTTTGTGTCCATTATTCAGTACAGATTTCAGAAAAAATATTAATTTAATCGTTATGTTGTTTTGTTTGTTTACCATTTAAGCCAGAAATTCTGCTGTTTCATTTTGAAATCTGTTCATGCAAAATCCAGAATCAAAATAGGCTCTTTAGATTATTAAACCAAATGTTGTGGTTTGCCTCTTTACTTCTGGATTTGTTGAAGTTTTCCTTGTCCTGGCTTTACATTCACCAGCCTCCCCATGACAATAAAAGCAAAGGATTTCTTTCATTTGATTTTATGAAATGCTGAAGAGGAGGGCATGAAGATGAAGAATAAAGGACAGGAGGAATAGAACTAATGCAACTGCAAAAAGCATCCAGTCCACCCAGTTCTTTTCTGTGTGTGTCCTCATGTCTGTTTGGGGGTTTGTGACAGGCTGCATTTAGCCCCTCCCACCAGTTACACGCTCTGCGAAACAGATTTGGTCACGAGAGAGGGAGTGGGAGATCAAGGCATTGAGTTCACGACAGAGAGAGAGGAAGAGGGAGGGTAGGGGGTGAAACTGGGAGAGATCGAGGGAGTCAGTGCTGGTGGAGCAGCAGATGGAGGAGGGATGGAGCAGCACTGCTGTCATATCCGTCTCTGAGTGACAGGCCAGGCAGCAGGCGAATGTCAGCAGACAGCAGGCAGACAGCGTGAAGGGACACTGCTGCTGTTACCATGGCGCAGCCTTCTCCAGGCGCATCACCTGGAGTCCGTCGCCGTAGCGATGGTTCGGTAAGAGAATGTCTGTTCTTCCCCGTATCTGAACGTAACGAGCAGGAGAGGCTGGAGGCCCTGGTACGCCGGAGAAATGGAGGCGCCGACAGGAGAGGTGGAGGAGGAAACTGCGGAGGGGAGGCCCGGGACCATCTGGAGAACAGGCCCAAGCGATGGACATGGGGAGGACCGCCTGATGGAGTGGAAGGTGGGTGATGATGTCAGAGATGCTCATGAAAGGATGCTGATGGGGTGTGAGAAAGAAGGAGAGGAGAATTCGAGGAGGAGGTCTGGAGGTCAGGGAGAGGGGGATGGTAGGATGACGGTGGGAATGCCAGCAGAGGAGTGACTGTGGACAATGAGAACAGAGAATGTGAGAAGAAGTGATGGAGAACAAAAGGAACAGAGGAAGGAAAAGGGTGTGGAGGCTGCATTGCAGGAGGAGCTCTGATCTGGGAGCTTTTGTCAGATCCTCATCGGGGTTCAGAGATGAGGTTTGAGGAAATGCTGGGACATATACACTGATGTGTGCTGTTGGTTTGGCCTCCTGAGTCCTACAGGTGTGTGTGTTTGTGTGTGTGTGTGTTGTCTTTTCTGCTGACAGACTGGTCTGATTCTGTGTTGAGCAGGAGTGACACAGCAAACAGACATAGGCGGCTCTCCGCCCACATCCTCCTCTCTTGTTTCAGGTCTTTTTCTCCTCCATCTCACCCCGTTTTCTCTGTTCTGAGGCGTTAGCCGTCGTCTCAGCTGACAGCTGAAGGCCACAGCGCCACCAGCTCTGTTCTGTGGCGCATTCATAACACCATCAATTATTCACAGCACTCGCCAGCCGAGCTGTCCCGCTACTGCCTGCAGATCAGTGTCCAGCCAGCTCCTCGTGTGGTTCTGGCCTGGCTGTCTGTCACCAAGGCTGCTCTGGGATCAGTCAGCCCAACAGAAGGCTCACTGCAGCAGAAACAGCAGCATCTCATCTTACAGCTTCACTCCATTAAAGGACAGAGGCCTTTATTCATTTGTGGGGTTTTTCTGAAATATAAAGGAGTCTGTATGGATGGATAGATAAAGATAAACAAACTGTCTGGATAACTATTGAACATGAAAGCCACATCACGGTGAAGGTTACCTGGAATATTTATAGAGAAGCATGGTGCAGTTGAATCCTGGTGCGTTTGATGACCTTTCCTTTTTATTTTGGACAAGTTGGATTGATTTACATTGATTGAAAAGAAGCGGTTGGATCAGTTTCCTTAGCTGTTTCTAATTTATATTTTGGACATTTAAAGTCATATTTTAAAAACAAGTACAAACGAGATTTTTTTACAACAGACTAGCATGATATACAAAAAAACCACCATTTTGCCAAATAACCATGATAATAACATATACTAAAGAAAAGGCCGCGATGACAGCTTTGAATGCTTTTGTAAACTATAGAGCTTTTGCTTCTGGTTATTGTAGTCCAGATTTATTTAGTAATCAGTCATGGTGTTTTCCTCTTTTAATCAGAGTGCACACTTGGCTGCTTTCAGTGTTCATGCACTTCATTCTCTGTCTGTCCTCTTTTCTGCATTGCAGTCATTTCAATAGAAGTAATTGGTCGACATTTCTTACTCCATATCTGTCTTCACAGCAGCATGAATGGATTATTTTTTTTAATTCAACGTGTGAGCTGCAGTTAGACTAAACGGAATGTAAAGATCTGCACTGGGGGACAGACTGTTGGCCGGGTTAGATTTGGTAAAGTTTGCAGTTTTTCTTTTTTTTTTTTTAAAGTTTAAATGGACAAATGGTATAAGACACAGTTTCAAACAAAATGGGAATAGAAACGGCAAAAAAACCAAAAAACAAAACCCACAACATTCATTAAAAGCAGGAGACAAAAAATGAAATAAAAATGAGTTTGCCAGATTACAATGCTGATTTAGAAATAAAAGTATAAATGAATGTTGCAGCCAGACACAACTTGTACAGGGCAGAGACATGCTAAATGACATTTGTGAGTGATGCAGATCCAGCACCTCTCCACTTGGAGTCTTGTTCTTCAGTCTTGTAGTACAAGTTTTAATGTAGCGGGCCAGTAAGGGTTTTCAAACAATGTCCAATTTGTTCTGTGAACCCAATCTGCAGAACCGCAGCCTGTCCAGCTGGATAGCATTTATGATGTCTGCCAGCCAATGCTCAAAGGAGGAGTTGTTGATTTCCAGTTTAGGAGAATAAGCTTTATGGCCACCGCCATTCCCACTGTAGCGCTCCCTGTATATGTTGTGGCTGTTGGGAAGTTTGTGAGGAACATCCAAAGATGACCAGGTGGCTGTTGGGCTGAATATCTTTATCATATGCAACTGAAAAACATTTAAAGATCTTACACCAGAAACTATGTAACAATGGACAGAATCAGAATAAAAGTCCTAGCGTGCGCTCTGATGTGTGGCACCTATCAGAATTATTGGAGACATTTGGAGATTTTGTTAAGCTTTGTTTTAGAGTAAGGCAGTAAGGCAACCAACCTGAGTCGGGAGGTGGCTCATTCCAAAGGCTCACTGGCACCTCACAGTTCAAGTCTGTAGCTCAAGCCTCTCTAACTGAGTCAGAGGAACCACGGCTGTGAAACAAGACACAAATTTAGATATGATCTGCTTGGAATCTTGGGGTAACAAGAGGTGCTCAAAGAAGGGGTGTACTGCAGGGAGAACAAGACCTGGACACCATTCCCTAAAAGAAAATCCGAAAAGATCCAATACCCTTCTCTTTCCAGACAGTGAATGCTGCGTATTGTTGGCCAGGGATGAATTCATGATTTTAGCAAATGGGAGCTTGCATTGAGACACTAGGAGCATGACAATGCCCCAAATAAATGACAGTATTATTGAGTCAATTTTTTTGAAAAAATGATGTGTTCAGAATTACTGATAAATTTTGAAATAGATATAGAAACCTAGGTAGGCTGACCATTTTAATAGCATTCACCCTGCGGATCATAGACAGAGGGAACAATTTCCAGGTTTCAATATAAAATGCCTTTGTAAAATTGGATTTGAAAAACTCTTCTGGGTTTCTGGTCAGCTTGAGTCCCAGGAAAGTGAAGATGACATTTTTTTATCCTAAAAGGTTTGCTTTCTCCAAAAATTATTTGTAAAATGGTTAGCCAGTGGTATAAACTCACTCTTTTCCCAATTTATATTGTTCCCAGGGATCTTCCCACAAGAGTCCACATATGGTAGTAAAATGGGGACGGAGGTTGTCGGATCCAACAGACAGACCAGAAGGTCATCTGCATAAAGGGCAATTTGGGTCTCAGTTCTACCCAGCTTTATACCTGTGATATGTTGATGTTCCCTAATTCCTATAGCAAGGGGTTCTAGAGCGATGTTAAACAGTAAAGACGTCAGAGAGTCCTCTTGACGGACTCCACGTTGAAGATTGAATAGGATAGATCTGTCCCTATTAGTGAGGATGCAGGATCTAGGATTTGTGTATAAAATTTCAACCCAGTTTTTGAAAAAATCAGCTAAACCATGAGTACCGCTATGAGGTATGACCATTCCATCATATCGAAGGTTTTTTGAGCATCCATGGCCACTAAAGCTGCCTTGTCATCCTTCCAATATTGTGCATACATAATGTTTAGAATTTTACGGATGTTACAAAAGGAGAATCTATCTGGAACAAAACCAGTTTGGTTTGGGTGTAAGATACTTCCTATATTCTTCACAAGTCGATTTGCTAGAACCTTTATTTTGACTTTTAGGTGGCAGTTTAACAGCGCGGTGGGCCTAGAACTACCTGGATCCGTCTCTTTTTAACAGAACACAAAGATCAGTGTCACTAACAGAGGGTGGACACCTTCGTTTTTAAAACTATCTTGAATCATTTTAAGAAAGGTGGGGGTCCCAAAACATCCTAAAAAGCCCTGAAAAATTCTGGTCCAAACCCATCTGGACCTGGTACCTTGTTGTTGGGGAAGGATTTCATAGCTCAGACAATGTAAAGTCAGAGTCCACATTTTCTGTTGCGTTTGCATCTAGTTTTGGGAAATAGAGTTTACTGAAGAAAAGATCACAATGTTGAGGAATTGCAATTGACTTGGAATTGACTTGGAATCTGTGTAGAATTGTCTAAATTCCTCATTAATGCCTTTGGATTTATAAACCATCGGCCAGATTTGGATTAGATTTTATGGATAGCTCGTTTTGCTAGCTCTCCCTTCCGTTGCTAACAGTTTTTCGGGCTTGTCAGCTAATTCAGAATGTTTGGAAACAGAAAACAACATAGATCAATCAAATCGTATTTTGCTTTATTAGAATGAGTAACATGCTGCAGCCGTGGTCCAGAACGAGGTTGCATGCTCTGCTTTGGTATAACAAAGATTTATGAAAGGAACACGGTCTCAGAGTTTTGTCATTTTTGAATGTTGTTGGTAGTGAATTTATTAGGCAGATCAGCTGTTTGCCAGACCTCTGTTTCTTCAGGTGAATCAGGTGCACTGAGAAAAGGAGTCTTCTCCTGTCAATCATCCTGGAGCTGTTTTTTTTGTTGTTTCCTTGATTGTTTCAGTGCTTTGTTAGATTTGAGTCATGCCAGGATAGGCAACTCCAGGCCTTTAGGGCCGCTGTGTCTGCAGATTTCCAAGCCCCACTCGTGACTGATTACCTGATTCAGTGTGTCCAGCCAATAAAAACCTCCCCGAGCGGCCCTTGAGGCCTGGAGTCACCCATCCCTGGAGAAGGCTTTTCTGCAACCGATGTTACAATGAGAGAAACACCTTGAGAGGAAATTATTCAAAAAAAGTCCCTTATGTATTGATGTTGACATGTTCTAGTTTGTCCATCAGTACAAATCTAAACTGGCTGAGTGTTTGATTCCTGGCAGTTGGATGCACCTTTCAGAGCCGAAGTTTTAAGAAGCAGCTGCAGGTTGAGATGAGAAGATGAAGGTGAGAGGAGAAAGTGGAGGTTCTGTCTGCAGTCCTTGGTTCTGATTCAACAAAACCCATTCCGATTTGAACTGTCATTATTTCTCAGCTTTACAGGGTGATTCAAAGCAAAAATCAGCAGCATTCTGGCAGTAATGCTTCAGATGTTAGTAAAATGTAGAAGATGACAGTTAGAAAGCATTTTTTTCCAAAAACAGTTTAAACTACATTCACTTTTGTTTGGGGGCCAAAACATCACATTCTGGCTTTGTTTTTATCTTTAAGCCTCTTCTAATGAATGAAATACAGAACAAATAAATCAATCTTACACAAGTCATAGTTTCATAACCACATGTGATGCAGTTTTTTTATGTTTCATCTAAATAAAACTCTTTGTTGTTTTGTAGATAAAAAAACTTCAAAAACCCATTAAGTCAATGGAAGTGTTGTGTTGATTCACCAATGTTAACCAGAAAACTAGAAGTTTGAGTGGTTCTGGACGATGTTTCTGGACTTTGTGTTTGAGTACAGGTGTGCAGCTATGTTTACACAGGTGAATGGTATGAATGTAATGCTTTGCTTTTCTCGCTTTGCTTTACCTGCTGCCCAGGTAACCCTAAGACCCCGCCCTGCAATGCCATGGGCTCCACTCAGCCCAAAGATCCCTCTGCTGCTTCTTGTGCCAGCCAATCCCACCACGGTAGAGAAGACATGCCTCTGTGGGCCCACCCTCTCACCTCCCCACATCGCCATTGTTTTTGTCTAATGCTGCATGTGTGTTCCCATCAACAAACGTGTGTTTTGTGTCTGGAGATTCATGATGGAACACATTCAAATGTTGATTACATTTCAAAGACAAACAGAAGTAAATGTGATTCTTTTGGGTTTGTTTCTTTTCAGAACCACTCACTTTATAGGTTTTATACAGTGGGATTGAAAGTTTGGGCCCCCCAGGTAAAATGTTCTGTTATTATACATAAAGAACCCAAGAAAGGCTGAACAATCTCCTAAAGACATTGGTTTACAGATGAGACACTCTTTTAATGTCAAAAAATGAAGCTTTATTTCCATCATTTACCATTTCAGAATAACAAAAAGCAAAATAATAATGGTGTAAAAGTTTGGACACCCTGTAGAGTTAGTACCTCGTACCGTACTGCCTCCCTCTGCAAGTATCACAGCTTGTAAAGGTTTTTTTAGAGTCTCTCTATTCAGTCTCTCAGTTCTTGTTTGAGGTTTCTTCATCTATTCTTCTTTCTAAAACTCTTCCAGTTCTTTCAGATTTCTGGGATGTCTGTTCCACACTGCTGTTTTCATGTCTGTCCATAGATTTTCAATGATGTTGTAGGTCAGGTGATTGAAGTTCACTGCAGAACCTTCAGTTTCTGTCTCTTCATGTAAGACAGTGTGGATTTGGATGTGTGTTTAGGATCAATATCATTTATAGAAGTCATCCTTCAACTTTTTCACAGATAACATCAAGTTAGTGTCCAACATTTGCTGAAATTTGGTGGAATCCATTCTTCTTCTACTGGTGAAATGTTTGCTGTGTCGCTGGCTGTAATACAAACCCAAACCATGATTGATCCACCCCCATGCTTAACAGTTGGACAGAGGTTCTTTTCATGAAACTCTGGACCTTTTCTTCTCCAAACGTACCTTTGCTCATTGCAGCCAAAAAGTTCCATCTGAACCGGGTCGGTCCACAGAACTTGTTTCTAAAATACATCAGACTTGTTTCTATGTTCTTTTTGTGAACTTCGAAGGTTGAATTTTGTGGTGAGGACGTGGAAGAGGTTTTCTTCTGATGACTCTTCCATGAAGATCATATTTGTACAAGTATCTGTTGACAGTAGAACAGTGCAGCACAACTCCAGAGTCTGTAGGTCTTTCTGGAGGGAAGCTGCAGTCAAACGTGGGTTTGGATTTGCTTTTCTCACAATCCTGTGAGCTGCTCTGTCTGAGATTTTTCTTGATCTTCCAGATTTTGCTTTAACTTCCACTGTTCCTGTTGACTGATATTTCTTAATGACATTCTGAACAGAGGATATTAGCATCTGAAAAGGCTTTGCTATCTTCTTATAGCTTCTCCTGCTTTGTGATCATCAACTATTTTCAGTTTCATTTTCTGAACAACTGCTGGAAGAACCCATGATGCTGATTGTTGGGGCGAGGTCACATGATCAGATTATTTACAATCTTTCAGATTGAAATCATCTAGTCTTTGCAAACCATGATTGTGAACAATCCATAACACTGTCAGGTCTCAGCTTTTCTAAAAGGGGAGGAGCATACTATAATCTCTACAGGGTGCCCAAACTTTAGCACACACCATTATTTTGTTTTTTGTGTTTTTTGAAAGGGGGAGTGATGGAAATGAAGCCTATTTTGTTACACATTAAAAGGATGTCTCATCTGTGAACTGATGCCTTCAGGAGATTTTTACATTTTTCCTTGGGTTCTTTATGCACATTCATATAACAATTTGCCAGGGGTGCCCAAACTTTCAATCCCCACTGTGGGAATTTATAAAGCAACAATTTGACCAAAGTGCTTTAAAACCCAATTAAAAACTTTATAAATGTAAAATTCTAAAATGGGTAAAATGCTACAGTAATGGAACACAGAAAATAAATCACAATTATACAATGACAACAAAACACAACAAGGAAAATCCCAGGAAAAACATACTAAAAAACACACTGGCTAACACACATACACTTTCTCCATTGAGCTAGTGGTGATCAGCAAAACGCTTCCATTTTATATGCACAATATACACATCCACATTTGCTCATCTTTGCAAAAGTTTGGATGTTGTTTGTATTCGTGTGTGAAATGCAGACTTGCTCCACAGGCCGACTCTAGGATGACATCACGAAGTAGGCGGCACCTACACAGAGTGAAAGGCGGGGCCTCGGAGATTGAGTTGTCTTACTTCTAGGTAGAAAAAGAGCTCAAGAAAAAAAACCTCATATTTCTTGAAAAAAAACAAACAAAAAACCCTTTTTTAGTGTACCAAAGGTCATATATAACATATAGATGTAGCTTACTCTGAAAGGCTAAAGAATACTATGAGATTGGCCCTTTAAGTAAATGTGTATTAAATAAGCGTACCTCCTGGGTTACTACCTACCACCACATAGGTGCATTTACCTCAGCTGGACTAACCCTGACCACAAAGACTTGAAGGAATTTAAGTCAATTCTTGCAGAACAGAAATAATGAAATATACTAAATATCTGCAAAATTATTTAAAAAAACACAATAGGACATAAAATATTTGCAAACGTACCAAAAATTTTCCTGAAAGGGAAGAACAGGATCCTCCAGTCTAGTTTTAGAAGATGTTGTTCTACAGAAGAATTCCTCACTGTTAGCAAATGTCTTCCAGGACAATCTGTCTCATCCTGCTGGATCTTTCTGCAGCCTACTACACCTAAATCCCCAAATCCCTCTTTATGAACCGAGAATCTCTGACGCCGTTCTGGAATGATTGGGAAGGATTGAAATCCAACTCTCCGTTCATCTTCTGGAGTTCCTCATAGCTTTCTTCTTGTCCCCCTTTTTCTTTTTAGCTAATACCACATCTTTGAGCTCTTACATTCACTTACAGTTTTTCTTAGCATTTCTTTGCAGATGACACAGATCGCTTCCAGTTTTGGGTTTCCTTGATTACATGAAAAAAAACATTCTCATCTTAATCTCCAAAGAATAGATCTTTCTTGCAGCCTCTCCACTAGCATAGATTTACCATTAATATGTCATCTTCAGTTTTTGACCTGCACATTCTTTTTGGATTTTGGGGCTCATCATCAATGACCAGTTTACCTTTTCAGACATTTCAACAAGCACATTTCCATCCTCTGGAATATCAGACTTTCTTGTTTACCTTGCTCAGATTCTTTTCATCTCTATGGTTCCTGCTCAGATTTTCCAACAGGACCACCAGCCTGCAGAACCAAACTCCAGCAGATAATCCAAAATGCTGCTGCTTTTCTGCTTTTTAACAACACGTCCCACCGCTGTTCACAACTCTGCACTTGTTCCTGTCTTTGCACCAAACCACCCATGTCTACAACCTGTCCCCCCTGTAGAACACAGCAGAAGATCTCAGAAAAACGTCTTCACATCTGGGACACACCATGGAGGAAAGAACCCATGCAGAACACAGGCCTCACTGACAGGATTTGATGAAAGATTCCGCTTGATGTCATCCATGCTCTCTGGGAGAAGAATCCAGACTCTCCTGACTGGTGTCAGAAAGAGAGGCTCTGACTCCGTTTTTGCCATTTTGTTTCACATTTATAAATGCACACATCAACACACCCCGCCTCCACCCCCATCATAACAAAAGGCTGCACCTCTTGCAGTCTTCTTGGCCCAAGGCCTTGTTTTGTGATGCATAAAGATGATTTTCAGCTGGTACCCCTCCTCCCCAACGCGCTCACACACACACACACACACACACACACACACACACACACACACACACACACACACACACACACACACCATCCATCATACCAGACAGTCACCCTGTAGCTGTCTGTGCTGCCACATGACCCCACCCTGACTGCAGCCCCCACACAGGCACAGCAGCTACTCCCATTACTGTCTCTTTTTATAGATTCAGCGAAAAACTCAATTTTCATTAGGATTTTTTGTTTTCCAGCTCTGGTTGAACAACAAACCAGGCAGATTGAATCAGAAAAGCAGCTTTGAACTAAAAGTTCCTTTAGATGAAGCATGGACTTTGCTGTTCCAGGTTCACTCATCAAAGAGGCAGGAAGCCATGAGTTTTCTGTAATACTAACACAAAGCCATGCTCAGTGCACATGGGTTGCAGGTGCATCAATGTGGCACATGGGATTCATCACAGAACATGGAAGCAGCATGAGCCTGTGGTCCACATACAAAGCTGTGTGCTATGTTCTCATTTGGATATCGACTCGCCTGCTCACAGCCAGACGCTCTCATTCAGGTCCTGATGTCACAGAAACTGACTGATGTTCAATATCTGTTAGCTGTTTACTCGACCCAGAGGAGCAGCCAGAAACATTAAAGGCGTGGTTGCTTGAAGAGGCAGGGGTGGTGGTGGTAATGGAGGACTCTGATGCAGGAGCGCGGAGACAGAATGAAGGAAACCCGATTCCTTAAGAGTCTAATAAATGAACTGAAACAGGATTTATGAAAATGAGCTTTGTCTTTTGACTGCCAGTCCGAATTTTATCTGACAAAACACCTAAGGGTCAGCCTTTCAGTCAGGCGTTCAATCCTAAATGAGTTATTTCTGGTCAAATCTTTTTCCCTAAAAGTTTGTATCTTCAACTTATTCTAAATTTACAGAAGGACAAGGACAACACAAACATCAAACATTAAAGTTACAATTAAGCAAGATGCAACATTCCATGACAAATATTTGACCAAAGCATATAGGAATATGCACTGTTTATCTAAACTGTCAATGAGCCCTTTATTGGCTCATAGAACACTAATGAGAAATTGGTACCATATTTAACAAATTACAATAGAAATGATGCTTTCATTTTCCAATAACGAACACAAAACCAGGGAAAACGTACAATTGCATTAACGTTTAGATCAATCTACAGATGAAATGAATAGTTATTTAGTCTTGAATTGTAGAATTAATTGAAATCAACCAAATATATCATTTTAGATTGAGCATCTGAAAGGATCATGTCATGACTGTGTCCTCTGTCTTCACCTGTGGTTGTGGTGACTGTTGTCTCAAACATCTCACCTCCCTCTGTGGGGCTGCAGCTGCTGCTTCTGTGTGAGCATCCTTCACTTCCCGATGAAGCCGTTTGCAGCTTCTGCCTCAGCTCAGGTTGGTTCATTCGGCGTGCAGCAGAGCTGGATGTTCAGCTGGACTGTGTGAGCTGCTGTTTGTGTTCATGGGTTCATGCAAAGCATCTCTGTGTGTTCAACGCCGCTGCAGTCGGAGGTTCCAGTTAGACTTGCCTCTTTCTGGCTGGATGACTGACTGATGTTTCCTTTTTGCTACTAGTTGACTTCCTGTCGCCGCCTACGTCAAACCAACTAATCAGCAAGCAGCTTTCCAACTCTTCAGCAGCTCTAAATTCACCTGAAAGAGGTGAGATTTCTGTCATTTTCTTAAGTTTTACAGAAATAATAATCTCATTCTCTCCTGTCTTCTTTTATTTCTCCTCAAGAATTCTTAGCTGAGCCATTCTTTTATTTTGTTTTTTTATTTCAACTTTTGGTGATAAAGCAGACATAAAGACTGCAAAATTCATGCATTCATTTTCTATTCCCGTTTGGTCCCTTTCGGGGTCACGGAGCTGATGGAGCCTAACCTGGCCACCCATGGGCGAAGGCAGGTGTCACCCCTGGACAGGTCGCCAGTCTGTCGCAGGGGTGACTGTAAAATTGTCTTGTAAAAAAAAAAAAAAAAAAAAAAGAAAAAAAAAATTATATATATATATATATATATATATATATATATATATGATCAGAAAATGAGCAGCTTACAGGTGCTGTATTTATCTGATCCGATGATAACAGATAACAAGCATGAAAACATCAAATACAAATTCATGTTCCTGCTTTTCACTCAATAGCTTACTAACGACAACATCATTTTCTCCTTCTCTTCTCTGTGTTATTGTACATTTGTTGCTGTGTGTGACCCGTCAGTGTCTTTTGTGTCACGTCGAACAGTGTCTCCTGGCAACCACCGACCAATGAGGATTTCTTCCAACCGCAGAAGCATCGCTGGACTCCCAGAGGAAACGCTGAAAGCCAAAACACCCACGGTCAGCACACACCTTTGGGACGGATTTCCTGTGAAGCACTCACAGTTCCCTGACCTGTGACCCTAATTAGGGTTAAACCCCCAAAAATCAAAGATGAGCCTTTATCTATTATTGTCTAAAAAGTTTTGAGCACCACTTTGTCAGCAGCTCTCATGAAAGAAAAGCACTAATGATCATGAACGGTTATGAAAACTACAGTAGAAGTCGTGTTTTTGTTTCAATAGCTTTTAAAATCTAAGCTTTAAACCACAACACTTTGGTAAATTATGTAAAAATGGCTTTTTTATATTATAACCCAAACATCCTTACTTTTCAGTAAAGTCTTTTGATAAATGTATACCGTTTTAATCTTATACAGATTGATTTTTGAAAACAGACGTGTTTTAGTGTTTCAAAGCCTGATTCTCATATTGCTGCCGTTGTAAGGACCATGGATGTGAGGCTCAACAATGATGATAAAAATGTCGGTCCACTCCTCTCTGGCTCTCTGCTGACTCATGTTTGGTAAATCTGATGATTTGACTCTGAACAAACGCATCACGCGATCGCAGATGCTTCAGTTTTGTATTAAGCAGTCCTTCAGCCCACATGTCAACATTTTATTTACTTCATTAAATTAACATGATTTAAAATGACACAACATAGAAATCCAACACATTAGGCAGTATAACATCTCACAAACAAAAAGCAAACTAAAGAGAAAAGAGAACAAGCCATTAATCCAGATAAACAATTCAAGAGTTTCACAGCCCTCTTAATATTGACTTTTTTGTAGGGATTTTAAAAAAAGCACAAGATCATTTTAAAAAAGAACATTAGGTTTCTCTTTCAGAATACATCTCGTCATGTTTAAGGTATTTAGACGTGTTCACAAAGGATCTCAAGTGTTTTCATTTCAGAACGTGACTGGCTCACAGTGCAGAGCGGTTACTTTTTTGGCGTGGGTGTTTAATTATTCGTTTTAATAATTATTAATGTGTTAATCATTCTTATTATTAACAATGCTTTTGTTTCATGATTTCAAACAATGTTTGTGTTATTATAAGAACTTTAACCAATCTGACTCACAGGGAGAAACACCAAACACACCAACCAGAAGTTCATCCTTTAGAGCCAACAGCAAGGCCCCCGCCACACCCAAACGGTAAACACACACCCACACACACGCACACACCTGGGTGTTTGATCTGGGTGGGGCCTGTACCTACAGTGGCTGGAGCCCCTTTGTTTCATTTCAGGGTCAAGTCCAACAGGAGCAGAGCACAGTCCCCCTGCTCCCCAGGTCAGTACCCGCCCTCCCCACTCCGACAGAGGGCTACCACCCCTGGCTCAGAGGACAGGGGCCACTCTGAGGTCAAGGGTCATGGCAGCCTGGAGAGGAAACCCACCAAAACGGAGGCGTCAGAGAAGAAGATCCCCAAATCGAGCAGCAGAGAGCTGACAGCAGGTAAAGGGATGAGATGAGCTCTAAACATTCAGCTGATCACCTTTACTGAACACTTATTTAGATTTCTGCATTGTGTTTGCAAACCAAACTCATAGTTGCAACCAGAATGTTTATGAAAAACGCTCAGACTTCAATAATGAAATCCTGTAAACACTTTTTTCAGTTTTTCTTTTTTATCCAAAAAAAAACCAAAGACAAATTTGGAGACAATGTAGTAGAAACAGTCATGCTGTCAAACAGGATTTCTCTTCAGTGTTCAATTGATCATTTGAACCCCCCACCCCTTCATCCACCCCCACAGAGTCCCCAGGCACTCCCACAGCCAGGAGCGTCGGCGGGACTATGGATGCTGAGGAGGCGTCCAGGCTGCTGGCAGAGAGGCGCCGTCTGGCCCGAATACAGAAGGAGCAGGAGGAGAAGCAGCGGCAGGAGGAGGAAAGGTAAGCGTTGCCATGGAAATAGTTGTTCCAGTAAAGCCACAGCTTTGAATTAGAATTTGCGGCTTTGTAAAGTATAAATAAATCAGATAAAACCAGTGTAAATATTTTACTGTAGAAAACTCTAAATCCTGACATAAAAGCCATCATAGCGCAGTGACCTGCCAGACACTTCATGACACTGTTAGGTTACAATTCAGTTCTCATAACAGGAGCCAGTTAATCAGTTAGTGTGGAAGCGGACCAATTCAGACTAGTAACAGACAGAAGCTCGCTCAGGATTGTATGGGTTTGGAGTAACATGATGATGTCTGTAAACCCATTGCATCTGCTTTCTGCAGGCTGAGAGCCGAGGAGGAGCAGAGGAGGCAGCAGGAGGAAAGGGAGCAACAGGAGAGGGCTGCACGACAGGCAGAGGAGGAAAGGATAAGGCAAGAGGAGGAGAAGAGGAGGAGAGAGGAGGATGAGAGACGACAGAAGGAGCAGAAATGGAAGGACATGCAGGCTCAGCTGGACAAAGAGGTCAGTATGGTGTTTCCTGACTGCTCACTGCTTCACCATGGTCAGTTATTAGCTTTCCAAAGTCTTCCTCTTCAACTGACTGGGAAGCTTTCAGCCTCAACTTCATCACTCCGCTTGGATTTGTAGAAACTCTGTCTGGTTAAATCTTTTTTCCCCTAAAAATCATGGATGAACTTAAGTTTGTTGCTCAAATTCAAGATTGTTTGAGCTTAGTCTAGTTACCATGAGATGGCATGGTGGTGTAGTGGTTTGCACTCTCGCCTCACGTATTTGAACCCTCTTGCTGGAAAGACTTGATACTTGGTGGCAAGACCCATATTACCCAGCACAGAGGTCAGACGCCTCTTGTAGTTGATTAGCAGGTTTCTGCATACTGTGTATCAGGAGGAATCTTGGTCCACTGCATGAATGTGTGGTGGTCTGTCTCTGTGATGACTGTGTACCCTGCCGTCACCCTTCAGTAGAGGGGTTGGTTCCAGCAACCCTGTGATCCTGAAACAGGAATGTAGTGGATTTAGAAATGGACAAATGTTTGTCAGTTTTTAAGTCTCTTTTTCTGTTTTTTTTAATCACTTTTGTTCCTTTCAGAAGTGCTTCAAAAATAAAGTTGGAATGGGTTGAGATTTGTCACCCGGATATTTCAGGAAGCAGCAGAGGTCTGAACTACAGAAAGAAACTATTTTGATTTCAGAAATCTGAACACATTTATAAAAAGCCTCTGTAAATCTTCACCAATAAAAGGTCTGGAAAAGTGATTGAAACAGGAGGGATCAGCAGCCTTCAGGAACACCGAACGATGCGTTCAATAACACTCGTGGTTGAACAGTGGCCGGCACTCAGTCTGGGTCACAGTAACTTATGGCAAATGTCATGAATTACATTTGCTAGTTTATTGACATTTTTTATGTGTGCAAGTGTGAGCATGTCCTTTTATGTCAGAAATTTACAGATCATGCACGTTTTCTCAAACATTTCAGAGGTTTCGCACTCATCCCAACTCTCCACAGCCGTATGGAGCGCCCTCTGGAGGCCCGTTTGGAGAAATGGACTGAAAGGAAATCCTAAATAAGTCCAGGCTGAAATGATGTAAATTCAGGCAGAAGGGTTTTCCAAAGCTGTAGTTTATAGTCTGGGTTTGTCTGTGAAGCTAGTGTGGTCAGTAGCATGCTAATCTAAGGAAACTCTGACTTTAGTTTAGGCTTATCCCACCTGAGAGTCTGCAGGTTCTGTCAGAATCACTGTTTCAATCACAGAACTCATATTTACGCGTTTGGTCTGGATGTTCTTTCACTGCACATAACGTTGATGTAGAAGGCATCTGTTCATGTTGAGAACGGAGGTTCCTCCATGTTTTTCAGAGAGAGGAAGCCTTCCTGCGGGCTCAGAGGGAGGCTGAGAGGAAGCGGGAGCAGAGGGAGCTGCTGCATCTCCAGGAGGAGCAGGAGAGGCTGCAGAGGAAGAAGGTACCACTGATCAGACTCCTCTTAAGCTCTGCTCCACTTTCATGCTGGCTCAAAACCTTTTTGTTCCAGCACATGTATTTGTCTTTTATTTTCAGAGAATCGAGGAGATAATGAAGAGGACAAGGAAGAGTGAAGTGGAGTCTCCATCTGCTGCCTCCAGTACACATTAAACACACACACACACACACACTCACACACATCTGTGTGTTTGATTTGGGTGTGTTTCCTGTAAATCTCAACGTGGTCGGTCAGCTGCAATGTGACTCAGCAGCTTGGGGGGGGGGGGCAGAGGAACACTGCCCCCTGGTGTTGAAATAAAGACTCATCATCTGGACTAAATTCCTTGACTTGAAGTGGACAGCTGTTTTGTGAGGACAGGAGGTCTCGCTGCTCATGTACACTGATGGAGACGGCTAAACTAAGATGTCAAAGCCTCAGAGCAATCCCTCACCCCCCAGGAGGAAACAGCAGGGGCTTCAGAGAGCTACTCAGTCAGAGTTCTGTACCTTCAGAGCCAGAATGGGGCAGACACAAAGCTGACTCTGAAGCGCTGCAGGGTTTCCCTTCTTCTGCTGCTTCACATTTTTACTTTGACCATTTATTTAATCTGAAAGGTTTCATGAGCCAAACCTTAAATCTCAACCAAACAGAGGTAATGATGGAAATGTTTACACTTAAAAGATAGATCTGAGAAAACGTCTGAGGAAGGTAACTGATATTAGGCTTTCTATAAAAGGATGTTTTTAGAAATTCAGTCTCAGAAGTGAAAAGTTCTAAAAATTACTTTAGAATCGTTTCGTAAACTGTTCCTCAACATCAAACTATGACATAGAACATTACCATTCTGGGAAACCTAGAGAAATCTGTGTGCGTCTTGTGCTTGTGGTCTTTGGGCTCTCAGACAACACAGCATCACGCTTTAGTAAAGATGTATCAGTGTCATTACTAAATGATCCAGAAATATTCCAGAGATTTCTGTGGGTGACCTCAATCCTCCTCATCTGCAGACAAATCTCTATCCTCAGAGGTGAAGCCATCTCTGAACATGGTCCAGAAGAACTGTCAGGTTCTGTGGACCCAGACTCCTTAAATGGACTGTTTCAAAGTGGAACAGAGTTCTGAAGATAGAGTCTAAATGTGATGTTCCTGTTGGTGATCATGGACGTGTCCTCCATGCTGAAGAGGAGGGAGATGTTCCAGTGTTCAGTTCAGAGCAGCATCTCTGATGGTTTGAGGGCAGAAGTGCAGACAGTCCAGACAGCTTGATGATGGATCTGTAGATGTTGAAATGTCTATGAAGGTTTCAGTCCAACGTCTGCTCTCCTCCACATGACACGGATTCAGGAAGAACTGTTGTTTCAGCAGCAGAACGAACCAGAACCACAGACTGGAACTTTACAGCAGAACGAACCAGAACCACAGACTGGAACTTTACAGCAGAACGAACCAGAACCACAGACTGAAGCTTTACAGCAGAATGAACCAGAACCACAGACTGGAACTTTACAGCAGAATGAACCAGAACCACAGTCTGGAACTTTACAGCAGAATGAACCAGAACCACAGACTGGAACTTTGCAGCTGATTGTTTCTGTCTTGCAGCCCCTGAAATAAAAGCTGAAGCTCTGGGAGCCTCGGAGGAGGACGCAGGCACCCCCGCTGAAGCCCCGATCATGCTGGGTCCCCTGGAGAGCAGGAGCTGTGTGGACGAGCTGTCGGATGGAGTCCAGTCCATGGATGTCAGGTACGTTCAGGAATCGCTCCCTCCCCTCTGGACAAGCTCCGACACACTGTCTGATGGAGAACATGCTTTTACAAACTTTATTTGATATTTCAGCGACAGACAACTAAACTCAACAGTTTTTTTAAATGAATCTTTATCTGAAGTTTTGGTTTTGAGTTTAGGACTCAAAAATGTCTTGATTTTTTTATTTGATCCATAATGAAACCGCCAACTTTCTGTTAAGATTTTTTTTTAAATTTCAGGATTTTTTAGTTCTGTTTTTTGACGTTGGAGCAGCATCTACATCTAAACATGAATGAAAAGGACTCCAAACTAAAAACATGTTAGTTTAACATAGTTGACAGAACAAGCCCATGTTTCCAGAGCGTTCTGTGTCTGAGATCCTGTTTTAAACTGAATCAAGCCTCAGAGGTTTGAGCTCTCCTTTTATCTCTGTCAGCCCCGTCTCCAGGGACGAGCCAGCGAGCGCTCAGGAGTTTTCGCCGGTCGCTGAGGGACCAGACGGTTGTCTCCTGGAGCAGCTGATGGATCGGGACTTACTGGATCGGGGACACCGTCAGGGAGAAAAAACCCTGCCGTACCCTAAACTGCAAGCAGGCAGTGGTGTTGGAGATCTCAACAAGAACCTGCTGATCCAGGCCTACAGCGCCGCCTCAGAGTCCTCGCAGCTCATCCCGAGCGTCGGACCAGGCAAACTGGACATCCAGTAGACAGGTGGAGTTTCAGTGTGATGGCTGTCATTATAGGGGCCTTCTTCATTTTGATGTTTTTTTCCCTTTGGCAACTATAGATAAGAGCCTGGAGAAAGAGAGAAAAAGCAAGAACATTCATCTTTTTAAAAGAGAACAGCTGCTCTGGACCGGATCTCACCTGCAACCTCGCAAACCTGCTTTCTGACACATCTTCAGGAACTACAGATGAGATTCTGCCTCCTAGAATCTCTGTGTTTTGTTCAGTGGACATTATTGCACGTTCCTCGATTAAAAAAAAAGAATTAGGACAAATAAATGAAAGTTGGGTTTAGATGACACCAGCTCCTCATATGTCAAACTTCATTTGCTTTTTCTCTCAGCCTTCCTTCGGGGACGGCTATACCTACACCTGTGTGGATGCTGGAGCGAGCCTCCAACTGGAGCTTCTCTGCTGGGGAGCAGAGCCGTGAAGACCCGGGCTGCCATGGCGGTCCTGCGTAGCGTTTGCAGTGACAGCTGAGTAGTGAAGCTGTTGTGTAGGCTGTGCTTGTAGCTGTGTTTGTCAGTGTTTCTGATGGTTCTTGTACATTTAACTCAACACTGACCTTCCTGACTGCTGACGGCCACTTTCATTCTTTCAATCTGATGTTAGTGAAACCAAACAAACCATCAACACAAACGCTGTCTTATTTCTATCTGCAGGACAGGATTTTATGAAATAAGAAATGTGTATTTCTTTGACACTGACTGTAACCACACAATCTGCAGTCTATAGCGTGCACCTAGTCACCTACAAACCTCTATCTGCACCTGAGATATCTAGAGCTTGTTTTGCTCTCCTTCACCTTCACCTTTGTTCACTGCTGAAGGGAGCCACAGATGCTCCCTCGTCTTTGTGAATCCACACTTTCAGTTTTCACCTGATTTCATGGGAAAATGGATTGGTTTCCTTTATCTGTAAACAGCAGAAGATGAGATGATCCAGCTCTCTGCATCAGCATCATCCAGACTGCTCAAACTAAAGGCTCTGCTGGGGCTCACTGTGTATGAAGTAACCATAAAGAACATAGTCTTTATTCAAATATTAGGATTAAACTGTGTGACACTGCAGCTTGGTGGAATATATCAATGTAGATGTGGCGCATGGAAACTTGCTGAAAAAAAACCCAATAAACGTAATCAAACTCTTTGTGTTGTTGAGTTTGTTCAAAAACATTACATTTAGTTTTGTCGTGTTGCAGAGGGAGAGCGGTAGACCTCTGATCAGAAGGTCGCAGGTTCGGTTCCTGCTCTGCGTGCACATGTGTTGAAGTGTCCTTGAGCAAGACACTGAATCCACGTTGCTGCTGATGGTTATCGTTTGGTGCCAGTGTTCAGCGGCAGAGCTGTCATCAGTGTGTGAATGGGACTGTGACTGTAAAGTACTTTGGACCTTAAAGACAGGTAATAAAGTGCGATGTAAATATATGCCATTTACCATTTTAGTTTTAAGCGTGATATATATCTACAAGATCCACAAAAAAATGAAAGTTAACTGCTGTGTCATGGTATCTTGAATACTTTTTTTGGCCTTACAAGTTAACATGTAGAGCTTAAAATGCTTTAGTGGCAATTTTTAGGGCTAACTAGTAAAACTAGCTGCCATTCTGGCTCATTCATGTTCATGAATGAGCATTTTAGAAGTCAGCTAGCTAGCTAGTAGCAATTTACAAGCCAAGCTAGTTAACTAGTGCGAGCATTGGTGTCAACTAGTAAGCTAGTGACACTGCAAATGAAGGGGCGGGAATCCTGGTTGGTCTGTTCCAAACCCTGGGCTTGAGGCTTTTAAAGGGGCAGTGATCTTTTTGTTTCCACAGTTTGTTTTTGTCACTTTACCAGGCATTTTGATTGCTGCGCCTTCATCACCAGAGCAGTGGTGTTAGCACTCCAGGTCAAGTCCAGCTGGATGGGAACGCCCAGAAACTTGAAAGCATCCATCCTCTCCACAATGTCCCCGCCGATAAACAGGGACTGGATGTCTTTTCCTCCTGTAATCCACTACCAGCTCCTTGGTCTTCTTGGTGTTCAGGAACAAGTTGTTATCCCCACACCAGACACAGAGCCGCTCCTCGTCCTGATAAGCGGACTCATCCCCTCTGGAGAGTGTAGAGAGTGGTGGTGACGGCATCCTCCGTAGATCTGCTCACGCTTCATGCAAACTGGTGACTGTTCAATGTTGGTGGGAGGCAGGACATGATGTGACTGCGTACCAGTTTTTCAAAGCCTTTTATTCAATTCAGTTTTCTCTTTTATTTATATAGCCCAATATCACAGCCATAGCCGTATAAATAGTCTTACCATAGATTAGAATAGATAGATTAGAGTATGGACTGGTTGTATGTCTTGGTGAAGACCCCCGCCAGCTGGTCGGTGCAGGCCTTCAGCACCCGTCCAGCAGCCTTCCTTGGGTTCACAGCCTTCAGTGTACGCTTCACCTCATGCTCCACCTCAAAATGGGCAAAGAAGAGGTTAAGCTCCTCTGGCAACAAAGGGTCCCCGTCAACAGCAGTGGGCATCGGCCTGTAGTTGGTGGTATGCCGAATCCCTTGGCACGCTGGCCTTGTGTGGTTCCTGATGAAATAGTCTTCAATCCTCTTCCTGTAGGTCGTCTTGGCCCGTCTGAATGCCTCTCTTCAGGTTGGCTCTTGCAGCAATGTTTAGCTCCATATTACCAGACCTGAAAGCCGTGTTTGTCTCCTGCAGCAGGTGGCGGACTTCTCTAGTCATCCAGGGTTTCTGATTGGGATAGACCACTGTGGATTTGTCCACAGTAACAGTGTCTGTACAGTGTTTGGTGTAGGCAGTAACTGCTGCTGTGTGCTCCTCCAGGTTCTGATGATGAAAAATGTCCCAGTCGGTTCTCTCAAAACAGTCCTGCCGTCCTGTAGGCCATGTTCTAACAGTCCTTATTTTGGTAGGAGCTGGTTTCCTGAGGGGGGTGTATGCTGGTGCTAGGAGCATGGACGTGTGCTCTGACTGGGCCGGGTGTGGGATCTGTATACCCCTGCAGCCATGTTTAATGTTGGCGTAGACCTCGTCCAGTATCTTAGCTCCTCTTGTAGCACATGTCACATGCTGATAGAACTTAGGGAGCACAGTTTTTAGTTCAGCATGGTTAAAGTCCCCAGCAATCATATGGTCCGCTTCAGGATGCTTGTCCTGCCAGCTGCTAATGGCGCTACGCAGGAGCCTCAGAGCAGCGTTAGCATCAGCATCAGGTGGAATGTACACGGCGGTTACCATGACAGAAGTAAACTCCCTCGGAAAGTAAAAGTGTCTCCATTTGACAGTCAAGTACTCCAGGTCGGGGGAGCAGTGGCTGTGAACAGTTTCAACGTGCTCATACACTGAACGCAATTTGCACGGTGCACCTGTTCCATGAACCCAGATCTGAATCCCATTGAACATCTGTGGAAGGAGCTGAAACATGCCATTTGGAGAAGACACCCATCAAACCTGAGACAACTGGAGCAGTTTGCTCATGAGGAGTGGGCCAAAATACCTGTTGACAGCTGCAGAACGCTCAATGACAAATACAGAAATCGCTTCATTGCAGTGATTGCCTCAAAAGGTTGTGCAACAAAATATTAAGTTATGGGTACCATCATTTTTGTCCACGTGTGTACATAATGTGGCTGCATGTGTCATAATTTTTGTTATCAAAAGAACCCTGGGTTTGAATCCCACACCCAACGTATGTAGTTTTTTAAAATCTTTTTCTTTTTTTTTTTCTTTACTAAATTACTTAACACATATTATTATAAATATTAATCAAAAACATCCGGATAATTCTTTGGATTTGAAACATCACAATAATGTATATTTTATAGCCATGAGTTTTTTAGGAATAGATATCTAACAAAAATAAATGTAGTCTATGAAACCTTTAGTTTAAATTTTCTTGTTGGCTTTATTTAAAAAATGATTTATTCTTTATGCTTAATAAAATGCAATTATGTCTTTAAAAAGTAAAACACAACGATAATGGAATTTGAATTTGGCATAGTGAGCGTGTTCACTACAGCTCCATAGGTCCCGTGACAGACTCTCTAGAGTGAACCCGCCTTCACCTAACAGTAACCGGGACGGGTTCTGGAAACCCTGCTGCCCAGGAAGGGATACAGCGGGTTGGATCCATCCACCTTATTTTCTCCCCGCTGTCACGGAAAACGTCACATGCCCAAAGTTGAGTCCCTGATTTGTTGAGGAAACTCAACCACCTCCCCAGAGTTCAGATTTTTTAAAACTCAGATCAGCAGCAACCGCTCAATTCGCACCGTTTTCAGACTTTTGCGCCACGCCGGGCGCTCAGTTCTGCTGCAGAATCTCAATGCGCGTACAAACCATTGATTTCATGTTGAAACTGGCTTCTTTACACTGTGTGAATCGCGTTCGGTGTGAATTTACCTTCACAGTTTTAACAAAAACCTGTAGAGCGTGAAGAGGAGGGGAGAGAGAACGATTCCCTGTGGAGTGCCAGTGATGCTGGTGATCACTGATGACACACAAGTCCTTAGCTTTACAAACTGAATTGTGTGTGGCAACTGTCTTTGGTTGAATAGGTTGATTGCACACAAAGGCACAAAGTGAGGTTACAGAAATAAGATTTCTCATTACATCAGTCTAAAAACCTGTTAGTTAAAATACATGGACACCAAAGCAACCACAGGGAAGGAGTTCAGACTGTTGAGGATCGGGGAAATTAAGGGAGGTTGAGGCTCCCAAAAATGAAACAAAGCACAAATCACTCCACTCACGTGATGTAGTGATCACACACACCCTTTTACCCAAAGACACATGACTCCAAACCAGGGAAGGCATCCACCTTAAAGGGCCTATAACATTCAAAATCAACTTTTTTTGTTTTTAAGTGTATTATGATATTCATTTCTCACAAAAAACAATCTCAAAGCAGTATATTGATCCATTCATGCATCTCTGAGCATTCCAACTAAACCCTGCTCTCTGAGCAGGCCATCACAGGCCTCACTTTGTGACATCACGAAGTGAGAACCAGCCCCTTCCAGGAAGAGTCTGCAGTGCTAGCGTCGCCTCCAGGCTAACACACTCATGCATTGTCTCCACTGAGCTTAAGGAGATCAGCGAAGCACTTTCATGTTGTATGCACAGTATGAACATTCATCTTTGCCAAAGTAAGGATGTTGTTTGTTTTTGTGGGCGAAAAGCAGACATGCTGGCAAGCATGACTCAAGGATGCCATCATGAAATGGATGACAGCGGTACCTCAGACCGAAGCGTCTTACTTTTGGGTATGAAGAAATCTCATGAGAATAAGTCATATTTGATTTAAAAATGTGTTTAGTGTGCCAAAGATGATATATGGTTAATTTAAAAAAAAACCTATATATATGTATGTAGTTTACTCTGAAAGGCTTAAGGACAGCATGATATTGTGGAGTCAGGGGTGTAGTTGTTTTTCTTTCTGTGTTCTTACCTTCTGTTTCTTTTCTTCCTCGTTCCACCCTGCTATCCTTTTCTATTGTTTGGTGCGCCTGTACTTAATTGTTCAGCCCTCCTATTTAAAGCCGCTTGCTCCTGCCATTTGTTGCCAGATCGTTTCGTGTTTCTCCTCGAGTTCCACGAGCCTTCTACTTTTTGCGAGTTCTGTGAACTGCAACAAAAACAAAATCACACTCCTGCAACCACACACTCATCTACTCATTAAATACTAGTAAAAAAGACGAATGACATGAGAGTGGTTGATGTGAACGATAAAGTTTAAAAAAATGTTAATTCAGAGATTTACAAACCAAGGTGATTTTTTTTCAGAGCTTTGATTTAATTTCTATTTGAGTTTGTTTGTGTTTCTTCTTTTTTTATTGTTATTTTTTAAATTAAATTATTTTTTTTCTATTTCTTCTACAACAGACTTGATGATAGTTGATAGATGATAGATTTATCTTCAGAATGAGCAGAATATAACTGTAACATAACTCAATTGTCTGAAGGCGGTCTTTGTAACTGTATCTGAGCCTCTCGATCATGGCTGCAGTCCACTCCTCTTGTCTGATTTCTATTTTCTCCCATGTGTTTCTGCAGCTGTGCATGTCACTCTTCCCGTCAGTCTGCTGTAGGGGTAAAGGACCTTGGAGCTCCACAAAGCCAGGCTGACATGGATTTTCAACAGGCAAGACTGGTTGCTGCTTTCCTACTGACTCTGCTCTCAGTCGGTGAGTTAATGTTGTTTAGGAAACAACTCGAACTTCTTTGATTTTGATTTTTTTTAAAACAATTTCATTTATAGATGGTGAGATGTTCATTTCCTCTAAACTGGTACGCACCAGAGAAACCTTTTGGATATTCTGTGTTCCTTTTTCAAATCTGTTTTAATTGGAGATATTTAATCTTGGTTTCATGAGGCACTGGATAGTTTAACCAGAGATCAGACTAATAGTTCTTTCAATTTAAAACACTTACATTAAGACTGAAATTCCTGAAAAATGAAGATAGATGAGCTAAAAAGAAAGCATTTGAAAGTCTGAAAGACAACGGTTGAACAGAAACAAACTGTTGACCCCAGAAATAGCTGAGATCCCAGCAGCAGTGCAGCTCATCTTCTTTGCAGAGCAGCTGTTGTGCATGAAACACAAGTGCACAAGTGTACACACAGGCGCGCGCGCACGCACATTCAGATCCTGTTTGTTTTTACAGATGGCAGGAATGTGTAGTGGGCTGTTTATTTACAGCACAGGAAAAGTGACTTTCTGTGCAAAAAAGTCACTTTGGAAGGCTTTGAAGGCTTTGTTTTTCTTTATTGATGGATAATTTGGATAATGACAGTTAGAAAAAGATTCGATTGAAATTAAAGCTGCGAGCTGCACACACCCATGCGGCTATCTGCTCACGCCCTCGCCTCTCTGTGCCACCGCTGCCCTCACCGCCCTACTCCGCAGCTCCATGGCAAGCCTGGAGAACTGAGTCTCTCAGCGTCTGAGGAACCACCACCTGCTACTGCTCTTCTCCAGTAGCTGGCTCTTTCCAAGCCCTTTGAAGCACCTTATCTTTCAGTCTTAGAGCATCAAATTTTTCAATGAGCTCTTTGGAGGTAGGAAAGCACCCTGCCCCCTCCTCCCACTGAGGCTTCTGGCCTGCCTCTACCCACCGCAGGACTAGTTGCAGATCAACATCTTGTTCTTGCTGTGTTCTCCATTCAGTGGGGTCAACACCCTGTGCCAGTCTGCAAACTGGTCCGCTGTCTTCACAGGTGTGGCTCTGCGCTTCTCTGATCTCAGCTTCTCTGGCCTCCCTCTTCTCGCAGTACCGGCAGCCGGCCATGGCACAGGGGCGCAGAGACATGGCATCTGCATTAACATGGCGAGCGCCTGGTCTATGCACCACTGTAAAGGAGAATGATGTTAGCTCCTCCAACCAGAGAGCAATTTGACCGTCAGGCTCTTTCAAGGTCATCAGCCACTGCAGAGCATAGGGATCCATCCGAACAGTGAAGGGGAGGCCACACAGGTAGTACCTGAAATGGCCTGTGGCTCTGACAACAGCCAGGAGCTCTCTGCGAGTCACACAGGTATGCTGCTCTGCTTCGTTGAAGGTCTTGCTGAAACAAGCCAACACCCTTTCTCCTGCTGACCCCGCCTGGCTCAGCACAGCCCCCATTCCAACCTTGCTGGCATCTGGACACAGAATGAAGGGCAAGTTGGGGTCTTGGGGGAATGGGGGATCACAGTCCTTCCTCTGTAGGTGAAACAGAGGTTCAGCGATACCGGAAAACTTGCAAATAAATCGCCTGTAATAGGAGGCTAACCCGAGGAATCTCTTCAAATGTCTTAAAGTGGTGGCGTTGGCCAGTCCCTCACAACCTGCACTTTCTCCTTTAAAGTGCTGATGCCTTCACCCCCAATCTTGTGTCCCAGAAACTCCAATTCGCTCCTCATGAAGCAGAACTTGTCAGGATGAAGCTTCAGGCCTGCTGCACCAATTCTCTGCAGGACTTTTCTTAGAGATCCTAATGCACCAGAATGTCATCTAAGTGGACCAGGCCTTCCTGTCGGGGGATGGTGGCCAGCACTTTCTCCATCAAGAGCTCAAATGTGGCCGGGGAATTGCAGGGACCAAAGCTGAGAACGAGGAACTGCCACAATCCCCTTCCGGTGAAGAAAGCACCAGTCTTGGACCTGGCTTCGAGGCTGAGTGGCACCTGCCAGTATCCACTGCACAGGTCCAATGAGGAGAACCAAGGCAAGCCAGACTCCAGATCCAGAGACTCATCAATGCGGGGCAGTGGGTACGAGTCCTTCCTGGTCACACCATTAAGGAGCCTGTAGTCCACACAGAACCGCATTTTCTAACTCCTCTTCTTCTTGACCAGGACAACACCTGAAGCCCAGGTGCTGTCGGAGGGCTCAATGATGCCAGCCCGCAGCATGTTCTCAGTTGCATTGTCAGCGGCTACCTGGTGAGCTAGAGGAAGGTGGCGGGGGCGTGTTTTGATAGGACGTGTGTCTCCAGTGTTAATCTCATGTTGGACCAGGTGCGTCAGACCCACCTTATCCTAAGGAAGTGCAAAGATGTCTTTATACTCCAACAGCACCTGCCACAGAACCTCCCTCTGTCCCGGCTGCAACCCATCACTGCTGTGTCTCCAGATCTCCTTCACAGCCGCCATTCTGTCAGCTCCTCAACTGTTACACCCTGCTGATCTTGTGGCAGGGGTTGCATCTTGATCCTCGACTGAAGAGCAGGAGGTGTGGGGTTAGGTTGAGGCGGGGCATCCAATTCCTGGTGCGTTTCCGCCACCCTTGATGCTTCCTGAGGTGAACTGAGGGCCTGAGTGGGTTGGACCATGTGCACCTTGGGGCCCCCAGAGAACTCCAGCGTGTTCCTCCCCAGGTCCAACACACATCTGACTGCTCTCAAAAAGTCCAAGCCCAGTATACACTTGGCAACCCATACCTTGAAATCTCCCTCCAGGCCACCTATTCGAATGCTCAGGATTCCTCGACCCAACATGAAGGCATAAGTCCCCGGTTACAGTTTGCAGCTTAACAGCTGTGGCTCCAGCAACATCCCGGCTGGAACCATTTCAGGCCTGAGCTCCCGTATCGACAAGTGCCTCACAAGATGCCCCTTCTACGGTGATTGGGACATGACAAAAGTCCCTAACATGAGCCTAGCCAACGACTCGGGTCCACTCAGCGCTGTCGTCTGCTTCTGGGAGGAGTTGAGCTTCTCTCCCCCGGCTGTCGAGGAGGACTCTCACCACTGACAGAGCAGCAGGCAACACGGCAAACTTGCACCAGGCTCCTTCTCTCGTGCACCTCAACCACCCCTCGCACTCTCACGACACACCCTTATAAGTTCTCACTCTTTGGCCCCCACCCACACTCATCCAATCCCGTTGATCTACTTAGGAGCACCTATGATAATACAGAACTGATTAACACGTTGAACGTTGGTCGCTACAGTACCTTTTTCAAAATGGCGGCTTTTTTCGTCATAGAAGCTTTTTCATGTTTTAGTCGCTTGGGAATACCGAACAGAACAACATAGGTTTCGGCGGAATCTGTAACTAAGGTAAGTATTTGGATTTCCATAGCAACAAAGGTTTTTTGCGAGCCATGCCCACATTACTTATATTTTCACATCCTGTGTGTTATCATTTTGCTCAACTCTAGGGATCAACATGTTAGATTTTCACAATATTTTATTAAAAAATGGGCAAGTAATTAGAGAACGCCACTTTTGCGAGCTCGCTATGCACACACCATTCAAAATCTACATCTTCTAATTCCAATATTTTTTGCACAGTAGGTTCACATTTATGCTTAAGAAGTTACAAGACGAGTTTTTGTTTGTAGCCAATACCAACAATGTTTTTTTTTAAATTCAAGATGGCAGCCTCTTCCCAAAGTCAAAGGTCAACAAAACTTCAGAAGTCATTGTACACTTAAGCTGGCGGCATGTGGGAAATTTTGTTAAAATTGGACAAACAAAGGATCAAATTTAAAACCATCAAATTGCATATTTTCACACAACATGGCAGTAGGTCATGTGACCATCCCATGATCATTTCAGTTTTCCTTTGAATATCCATGACACGTGTATTGGTTTCGTTAGAGGGATCCAACAACTTTTTTTGCAATGTTTTTTTGTTTACCATGCCTACAATTTAAACATTATCATATTGTATGTTACATTGTTACGTTCAGCATGAGCCACTGAACGCAAGGATACCCTTTTTATGACATTCCAATAAAACATGTACGAGCTAGCTAAGATCGCTACAGGTGCAAGCTCACCAGGTGCATGCCTTTCAAAATCTACAACTTCTTATTCCAACATTTTCCAACAGTAGGTTCACATTTATGCTTAAGAAGTTACAAGTCATTCAATAAAAATCTCTAGGATGGGATTCTATAATAATATAATTTAAATTCCCGTATCGTGGAAAAAGGTGAAATTTGCCAAATCTCACATTTTGCCACAAAATGGCCACCAAACAGTTCTGTGGTCATCCCATAAAACTTGCTAAAGGTCCCTTGGATATCCCCGACACGTGTGTTTTGGTTTCCTTTGAGTATTTCGAAATACATTTTTTGGCACCATAAGTGATTTTTAGCCAATTCATTTTTTATGGTTCCGCTCACCATGGTGTCTTGGGGAGTGTGGGGGGTGTTCACCATGACAATAATTCATTTTAATTTTTATTAGGTATGTGCCAATTGTGGTGACTTTTCACACACGTGGCAGGGAATAACAGAAATAATTACAACTGCGCCAACAATATGGTCCTTGCAGTCAGGGACTGATGCTAAGGGCCATAATAACAAATAGCAATAATACAACAATAACAAACAGCTTAATATTGATGACAGATAATAATATTTGAATGTTTTGTTTATAAAATCAATTTAAATTCTTACACAAAGTTTTTTTTAAGGAACAAGAGCCTTCAGACACATGCATCCATGCTGCCTTACAAAGATGTTGCTCATCTTAGGATTTTGTCTGTTTGTTACTTGTGTGGTGATTTGTCCAAGATTGTCATATCTGTCTAATAAAAGCAGCACTATTGATAAGACTTCTCAGGAACACCTATCAATGCAGCAGACCTTTTGTTTTTTTCACCTCTCGGCCAATACTGTATCAACATTTTTGTGCATCTCTACTCTCGAGTGACATGCTTTCCTTTTGGGAAACCCAACATGGATTTCTGTGCATTTGTAATTAGGTTTAAGAAGTACAAACCACATATATAGATGTCATAGTTTTGATCTGTCCTTGGAATAAAAAGACAGTAACTACAATTTCAAGTTTTGCATCAATTTTAAAGTGGTAATAATGGAAATAAAAACGTTTAAGATATTTTAGAATGAATAAATCTTAACTGAAGACAAGCTGATTAGATTCTGAACCATTGTGTTCTAAAAGTATGGTAAGTTGTCCTAATTGTGATGTAAAGAGGAAGATTTTGATGAATATCTTTTGTGTGTCAGAGTGTTGGGGCAGGAATGAGGAGGAACGTCTGATAAAGTACCTGTTCACTGAGAAAAAGTACAACAAAGAGCTGCGCCCTGTCGTGCGACACGAGCACACCGTGGATGTTTTCCTTGCCCTCACACTCTCAAACCTCATCTCTCTGGTATGAAACATTTTTTTACTCTAACAGCCAAATCAAATTAGTCCTAAGTAATTACGTAATCTGTTGTTTTACATATTTTGTAAGACTCCCTTAAAGGACCAATCAATTGACAGGGTTTACGAAATTGCTGGATGCCATCAGGATAAAAACAGACATTTATGCATAAGTAAAGGAAACAGAAAGCACAGAAGTGACTTTGAAGAACCCTGAGTTGTTCTAGTCTTTTAAGGACTTTCTTTAGACATTCTAGTCTTTGCAGATTAGATTGAAATTAGGGCCGTCAACGTTAATGCATTACTCATGAGATTAATTAAAAAACGAATGCTTTGTTATTTATTAACGTAGATAAATCACACTTCAGAAGCCATGGTCTTTCACTTCCTGTCGGGCATTAATTCACTTATACCATGGTCACTTACATAAGATAAAAATATTCAATCAATTTTTTAGAACTTTACTTTTATCATTTTTACGGTTTTTTTAACAAAAAAAAAGTGTCCCATTTCCTGCATGCTGCAGCTCGTTGTAACACAATATGTCGCTGAGCCGGCAGCCCTCGACTGCAGCGGCAAAGGAAAGCGATACACGTTATGTGCTGATCATAACCATGGGTTCAGTAAAGCATCAGATCAGAGAGAAAGTTCTCCTTTTACCGCTTGTTTTTGTCCAGAAGATGAAACAAAAAGTTTGTTTTAAAGAAGTCTGCACAGTGATAGAGAACATTTGGCCTATGGAACTGGAACTTCCTTTTTACATGTGCATCAACTCCCAGCAGCCAATCAGATTTGAGTATTCATCCGGACCTTTTAAAGTGGAGAAACACAATTTTTGTTTGTTTTGTCTGTATATCAGCATCTTTTTTTCTTGGAGTAACACTGCAGACATTAAAGTCTTTACAGTTCTGCTTATCAGAATGTTTTTTTATGCACACAAATTACATTCCTGGAATATATAAACTTAACGTAAATTTACAAATTAAAATATTTCAATAAAATATGATAAAACACATAATAAATGAGAAAAATGTTCTCTCTGGCCTTTTTTTAAAGCTACATGTTGTTTTATAAATTGTACCTGTTAAAACGCTGTGATCAATTATGATTAATCACAATCCAAAAGTGTGATCAATCTTATAATCTGAGAGAAAGCTCTTGGTCCTCTTGACAGCAAAGACTGTTTTAACTCAGTAATTTATGGAATCGCTGTTGACATTGGCTCACATCAAAGCTCTGGATCATCTCCTCTGATTTCATTTTTTTTTGTTCTTGTTTTTTGTAGAAAGAAGCAGATGAGACGCTGTTGACCAATGTCTGGATTGATCATGTATGTTAGTCTTTGGAAAGCTTGTAGATTCTCCGTTCTTTGTGGTCAGTTTTATTGTCTCATGACAGACGTGGAACGACTACAGACTGGCCTGGAACAAATCAGAGTTTGATGGCATTGATATGCTCCGTCTGCCGCCCAACATGGTGTGGCTGCCAGAGATTGTCCTGGAAAACAAGTATGATTGTGTTGTGTTCTCTCTTTTGACAGTCAATCTTTGTTTTTTGGAAAATATTTGATGTTTCTCTCTCTGCCCCCACCCCTTGCCCCCCAGTAATGATGCCCAGTTTGAGGTGGCATACTACAGCAACGTACTGGTGCATCCCGACGGACTCTGCTACTGGTTACCTCCAGCCATCTTTCGATCATCGTGCTCTATCAACGTCAACTATTTTCCCTTTGACTGGCAGAACTGCACACTTAAGTTCACGTACGCCAGAAAGCAGGCTTGGACTTAAGATGAATTGTTATGGAATTAAATGAAATAAATGAATGAAGTTTTGAAATACCTTTTTCTAAAATACTAATTCATAGAGGAAAGTGTTTCTTTTGATGTTGATTTGTTCATGTGGAAAAAAAAGTGGTTTGAACTACACTACACTCCACAAATTCAACACATTGCTCTGGAATTCAAAGAACAGTTTGACATTTCTATGCAGGTCTTTGACCTACAATGCCAAGGAGATCAGGATGATGCTGAAAGAAGAAGAAGAAGAAACAACTAATGAAACGTGGAGGGTGGAGTGGATCATCATCGATCCTGAGAGCTTCACTGGTAAAACTCCTCTTTACATTTGGTAATCTTTAAATATAAATTGTATTTCAACTGGTGAACCAAATCAAATCAAATCCAATCAAACTTTAATTATAAAAAGTGTTTCTCATACCTCGTGCAATTTGAAGTGCTTTACATTAAAAAAAAAACACTATAAAAACCTAACTCATCCTTCTCCCTCACCTTCCCAACCAAAAACATACAACCCATGACCCAAATACAATAAGTAGCCTATTTATAAAATAACTTTTAAAAGAAACTTAAGGCTTGTCTCTGCTGTGAGGAAACTGTATTTGGGAATCTCTTCATGCCAGAAGCAGTTCAGTCACAGGAACGCCGCCACAGCGCCCATCCAGACAGAGTCCACTCCACAGCTGTGAGGCTCCAATCTAGAACTCCAGCCGCCCCACCAAGGGCGACCACTGCCGCTATGACCTCATTTATCGAAAACATAAAATTGAAAATAAGATTAAAAGCATACAATAAAATACATAGAATTAAATTAAATGCATAAAATTATATATATTAAAACGAATAGAATAAACAAGCAGATAAGGAATGGACGGACTCTGGTAATGTTTTTAAGATGATAAAATCCTGTCTTCACAATCTTTTTAACATGTGGAATAAAATTCAGCTCAGAGTCAAAAAGTATGCGCAAGTTTCTCACACAGTTAAAACAATCTCTGTCTTGTCTTCAGGGCTGATGATTAAAACATCAGTTTTGTCTTGATTGAGCTGTAAGACGTTCTCTGCCATCCATGACTTTCTGTCAAAAATGCAATTAAAAAGAGTGTTTACAGGTGAAAGGTCATCAGGAGACATAGTGATGTAAAGCTGTGTATAAAGCTGTGAAAATCAGCACGTGTCTCCTGATGTCATCCCCAAGAGGCAACATTTATACCGGTAAATAAAAAAAGGACTTAATATTGACCCCTGGGGATCCCCACAACTTATTTCATGAATTGTTGAAGAGCATGTATCCACACTTACACCAAAGTTTCGATCAGTGACATAGGAATAAAACCACTAAAGAACATTTCCAGAGCAACCTGTTCTCACTCCCAAGTCGTCATGTATTGACACACGAGTAGGAGCCCTCTGTGTCAGAAATGGATGCTTTGGGTGGACCCAACTTGTTTTTTTTTATGTGCTGGCTCATTCAATTAAATCAAGGCTCCCAACGTCCAGGCTGCAAACCAGTACCGGATCACACCAACCCTCAACCTAACCGTAACCAGGAGCCCCAACCCTACACTGTAAATTGCATTTCAACGTTTTTGTTGATCTAATGTTATATTGTAATTAAACTGAACAAGCTCTTGGTCATTTGTTCATTTAAATTCAAAATTTCAGTCAAATACGTCTTAACTAAGCAAAACTTCTTAATATGAGATTTTACGTTAAGTTGACTCAACAATATAAGAACAATATTTATATTACTTCCAATTTGCAACCATTAGATGAGGCTAAGTGGGAAAATGTTCACTACTTGCTCAGAATAAGTAATAGAAGAAGCCTTATGAAGGCGTCGTGTGAATCAGGTTCAATGGGCTGCAGGGTGGACCAGTGGTTAGTGCTCTCACCTGTCAGTGAAAAGGCATGTTTCAAACCCAAGCTGCAACCTTTGGGCTTTCTGAAGAATTACCACTATCCAGTCTTTGACTTTCTTCTTGTCTGTTTTTAGAAAGGATTCTTGCTTCTAAAGGTGGTTTTGTGGGACTTAAATTGTAGAACAGCTTCTTCTTGTCGCTGCTTCAAGTTTAAGTGTGTCTTTGTTTTATTTTAATCAACAAAAACTCAACTTACTGATCTTCCAGAAATGAATCAAGTTATCGTAATCCTTTAACCTCACTGACAACAGTTGATGCGCTGAGATGCATCTTCTTTAGGAAAGAAGGCGTTTTATGAGGGAACAGTTGCTTTATTAGTTGTAGTAGTAGAAAGACAGCTATTTCTGGTAGACTTGTTCCGACTGATTAAAAACAAGTTTCTTGTTTGCATTTAATGGTAATAGTAAAAATGTCTAGATTGCTGCCTTAAGACAGTGCCACCTCACCTTATCTGGAACCTTTTGCAAAGTTTGAAAGCTTGTGCCCTGGTGTAATAGTTCACTGAAATAGAACAATAGCTGTGCTCTCTGGACTGCTCAGTGTTTGGAACGCCAAGTCTTACAAAGAAGAAGTGTATTCATGCTCATTAACCAAGACCATCGGCTGTAAACTATAGTGAAATTGGACACTTTTGACTTCTTTGAAGGTTCAACCTCTTCTAATTTCTCATTTTATCTCCATCATGGTCCACCAGTTGTATTCTTCTTGTATTCTCTAAGTTTGTACCTAGTAATATATTATTGGAAACAGTTGTCATCCTTGGTGATTTTAACACGCTCATTGACGGTAAACCTGCTTCATAAATTGAACAAATCTAACTGCACCTTGATTTTTTTACTCTTTACAGTCTGGTTGGATGAATCTGTCTTTGAGCTGCCACAAGTACTTTCCTTCCATCAGTTCTCTTTTAGTCAAAGTGTTCCAATGCTCAAAGCCTATTTTAGGGAACTTGTTCTTTCAGCCTGTTGTGTGTAAGCGGAGAAAGCTTCTGTCACTGCACGTTGGCTATTGTGTAGTGTTTTAAAAAAGCAGCTGAAGTCGCTGATGTAAAGTGATCTTTTAGTTGAGTACCTACTGCATGTATTTCTACATTTTCTTTATGCATTTTTGATTGTTGTTAATTGTTCTTAATTTATTATCTGTTTACTCGAAAAAACAAGTCTGTGGAAAATGTTTTTAAGTCCTTACAGTGTTTAGGACTCCTAAGAAGAAGAGTTCAAAGTTAAAGGTTCAATGGCTTCATTCTCTCTCTGTATTGGCAGAAAACGGCGAGTGGGAGATCATCCACCGGCCGGCCAAAAAAAACACCTACAAGCACATTCCCATGGAGAGCAACAAGCACCAGGACATCACCTTCTACCTGATCATCAAGCGCAAGCCTCTCTTCTACATTGTCAACATCATCATCCCCTGCGTGCTCATCTCCTTCCTGGCTTCATTCGTCTATTACCTGCCTGCTGACAGTCAGTGTTCCCTCCCTCACACACACTGCTGATAAAAGCCTGAGTGTAACTAGATAAACATTAAAGTTGTTAGGAAACAGGAGAAGGATCGTCTCTGCAGAAATTTGAATGAGCTGGCCTTGGAAATAAAAAACGTACTCATATTTGAAATAGTAATGCATGTGTTTCAGCAGTCACACAGTAAGGCACAATGCATTCATGTGCTGCTTTCTACTTCATATGTAGGTGCAGGAGGTTGTGTCATTAAGGGAATAGGACTGATAACAATTTGAATTCAAATAATAATGACTCCAAAAAACAAATGTGGATTTTATTTTTCAATTAACCCAGTGAAATATTCCAACTTTTTAATAGCGCATTGATCACATGGTACAGGTCATTAATTGTTCCCAGTAATTTAATTATATTTATACCACTTTTAGCCAAAACAAAAAAAAAAAAAAAACTAAAACACAATTTTCATTGAAATGGGTCTTCAGAGAGGCTGTGTTGTGCCATTTTTATGAAAATGGAACGGACCATTGCTGTGCGTGTGGTAAATCATATGTTATCCTAACAAACACGTACGTAAAGTGGCTCCTTACTGACCATGCACAAAAGCTGCACAGGATGTGCAGGTGATACGTTAAATACGCACTCCATACAAACGACGCTCCTATTGTCTAACTTTCTCAATTCAACAGTCAGGCTGCACACAAAAAGTGTGCACTAAACCCATGAACAGCACTGACTGGCCTCTTGTGCAGTCCACAGGATTTGGAAAGATAGAAAAAATGAAAAATCCATTTGACATGCCTGACTGTGTCTGTCCTACTTCATTCTTTCTCTCTCTGTACATGTTGTATAAGTGTTTGCTACGGCCTGTCGCGGGCAGCATGCCCATCAAAAAATGGGTGAACATTTTTTTTCTTCGTGTTTGCAGAGCGCTCTACAACTTTGATATTTCATGCGGGCCATCTGCCGCTCTTTTTTCGCCCGCAGACAGCTGTGACAAAGGCTTTGCTTATCTTTAATCCTTCTTTCAGAATTTATTTTTAATTTTCCCCATCTGTTTTTTAATTGCATTTTTCCATTAACAGTGTTTTTTCCTTCATTTATTTTCCAACAGTTTTAAAATGTTTTTTTAAATTGTAGTCTACATTGTTTTTTCCAAAATTCTTCATGATTTGTAAAAAGATTGCATAAAAGAGATTTTTTAAAGGGTTTTAAGGCTCTCATGCAGAATGCAGCTGCTTGCGTACAGCTGCATTCGTCGTCTGGACAAACCATGTTTGTATTCTCTGTGAAGGTGGTGAGAAGATGACCTTGTCCATCTCAGTTCTGCTGGCTCAGTCCGTCTTCCTACTGCTGATTTCTCAAAGGCTTCCAGAGACGTCCATGTCTGTCCCTCTCATTGTCAAGTAAGCAACACGGAAACTGTCATGTCTGCACAAAGAAGGCGAGACAGATGGATTTCTGTTTTTATTCAAAACCTCGCTTCGCTTGCTTCCATCAGAATGAGTTTTTTCATCAATAATCTGAGCTGCATCTTCACAAGCTGTCATTCATACATAATGAAATGAGTGAATGTCTATAGGAAACACAAAAGTACTTACCAGCTCGTTAGCGCCCAACTGTCCACATGTCTTTGTTCTCAAATAACATTTTGTTCTAAGAGCTAAATGCTTGAATGAAAGTGTTAGTATTTTCCTTAAAGGTTGGACACAGAGTCTTTAGTTCATTGGGGTACATTATTCACTGAGCGACACAAACCAGTGCATTTACCTGAGAACAGTAGTACTCCATGGTTTTAGTCAGGACCTGAGCAGCAGTGTTCTGGATGATCTGCAGCTGCTTTACAGAACCTTCTCTGACTCCAGAGAGTGGACTGATCCAGGAATTTAATCTGCAGGAGCTAAACACTTAAATGCATCTGTTTAGGTCTGCTTTAAACAAAACCACTTTGATTCTAGTAATGTTTTTAAGGTTGTAAAATGCAGATTGCATAAAGGACAACAGTCACAACCGCCCATCAGTTTTTGCAGGACTTCTTAACAAATCTATTACAGATCAATCAGGGTTCATGAAAGGTAGATATAGTCCAGGGAGAATTAATTATTAATGAGACATCCCAGAGTTAAGGATGAGGTCTCATTGATCCTGCACCTTGATGCCGTGACAGCAAGACACAGCCTTCTGGCAATACTTCATCCAACCTCTGAAGCTGCATTAACACCGGACATGATTCGCACAGCACGGGAATTTCGATGCTAAGTCAATGTACAGACAAAACCTGAGGTCCTTCTGCAATTCCAGCGTCAGGCAGAGTGTGTAAGTCTGGCAGCAGCACAATTTAAGCAGCACGACTTTGGCGTCATGTGCCGCCCATCAAAAATTTTTAACTTTGGCGAAGTTGACGCAACTCGTCAACCAATTAGGGACTCAACTTTGGGCACGAGATGTTTTCAGTGACAGCGGGTGGAATACACATCCAACATGGTGGATCGATCTATAGTCTCCTGAACTTCCATTCATTTCCTTAAGCCCCTTTATCCCTTTCGGAGCAGCGGGGTTTCTGGAGCCCTGTCCCGGTTACTGTTGGGCGAAGGTGGGTACACCCTGGACCAGGGGTGACCAAAGCCAGGTCTCGAGGGCCAGAGTCCTACATGCTCTCCAAGCAACCTGCCATTGAAATATATATATATTTATAATGGGACAGCAAGCCTTCAAACATGGTCCGAGAGAGACGGAAAGACTGCGGAAGCAGCCGTTCAGACACTGCTCTTGCAGTGGGAGTAAAGCTCGTTTACCAGGAGAATCTCTGAATGATCTCATGAACCCAAACATGGAGATGTGATCATTACCGATGTTTTTGTAAAGCTCTCCCACATAAATAAACCTGATCTCTCAACATCATCTGTCTTCCATGCATAGTAAAAGACATAAACACAGACACCGCTCCATGTAGCAACCGGGCTAAAAACATTAGCCGGTCGCTCCTTCCACACGCGGCCGGGGCGTCAGGCTTACAAACACATTTTTGGGCAGATGGTGAGCAGAGAATTTGCTGCGTGGCTAAGGAGAATTTGACGTGGGAATCGCATTCGGTGTGAACGCAGCTTTACTCATTTCAAATTTGGCCCATATTTCAGCAAACGGACACAAACATTTTGGACACGCTGGATTTAAAGCCAGTAGCTGCAGACATGGCTGTTCATTATTGTCCTGTTGGCTCATATCAGTATTGAAGCGTTAAATAAGCATAAATGATTACAGATTGCACTAATGTTCTACAACAGCAGTTTTGGGAGAACATTGGTAAAAAAAACAAATATGATCATATTTAAATGAATAATTTCCTAAATTTAACAAAGTGATTTTCTCACAGAGTCTCTGTTGTAATCGGAGAGTAAGGTGATGATCAATTCTGCCTGGAGTTTGTTTGGACCTCTTCTTTAGCAGTGTCCTCTTGGAGCTCTATCCTGAACAGTTGACTTTCTGTAAAAAAGGTACTAATGCTCTCCCAGAGCCAAGCTACAGTGGAGAGAAGATTCTCTGTTAACAAAGAGGTGGAGTTTGATAACATGCATGGGGGCGCTGTGATCACATGGCGGCTGATGTGTGATTACATCAAACTAAATGGAGGTGTTACCCAGGTTAGACCCCTGGATGGACTAGAAACATTCTGTTGACCAACCATGTGGATTTCATTACTGATTCTGATTCTCTTTTTCCCACCCAATACCAAGACACTAAAACAGATACTGGCGACTGTAGCAGCAGCCAGGAGCAAGTATTGGCTCCATTTTGACTTAGAACGATAGAAGAGAGAAGCAGAAGCTCAGGCTCCTAAGATAAAGGGAACGGAGGACCTGCTTCAATGGCTGAACAGTAGATGTCTGCAAGAGGTGTTGAGGGTCTGATCAGAGACGCAGACACAAGCTGGCTCACATCTGCTGGTGCTGCTGTAGTGCTGTTCTTTTTCTTCTTTTTAACCCGGCAGTGGGCATCTAGTTTATTGGTGCATAACAATTGGCTTTACCATTCTTTAATCAACATAATTGTTGTTGAAAAATTAAATTTCAGAAGCTTCAAACGGCACCATTTCTAAGACTAAGATAAACAATTCAAGACTTTTCAAAGGCTTTTTCGGGTTTTATTTTCAATTTCTAAAACCCTGCTGAGACCTTGAACTCAAGCAAAAAACAATGATGCCAGAACCAACTCTCCACTCTACAGCAGCTCCACCAAGGCTGGTAACTTTAAAGTGTTGCACAGTTACAGGAGGAATTGAACGGCCTGAGTTTAAAAATATCTTGAATGATGTGACACTAATTAAAACATATAGAATGAGTTAACATGATTAGGCCAACTCCACTTGAGGAACTAATACTAAAACCAAAAAAAAAGGATCAAAAGTTCCGTCTTTCATTGCCATGATGAAATAAGGAAGCTGTCTGGTGAAAAGAAGCAGTGCATTGGTTTCTGAAGGAAGGTGGTGAAATTCAGAAGCTGGTGTGGTAAACGCTCAGTGCTGTCTAGCGATGGCAAAATCAAGCACGTCTTCCACAACAACTTCACTGGAACTTCTGTTTGAAAATGTTGTTCCATGACGTTAGCAGCTTTTCTGAATCCTCTCTGTTGTTTTCCTGCAGAATTAGACTTCAATGAAAATGCTGTTGATTTGAAAATGTCATCCGCAGTTTCAATAACTGAAAAATATTCCTAGCAGGGACTTTGTTGTTTCATCTCTTTCTCTGTTTATTTTTAAGCCAGTAAACTGTGTGTCTCTTCTGATTGGTGGCTGATGATCAGCTGACATTGGTAGAACATTTAAAAGCTTCTCCACACAATGTTCATTTGTGAAGTCTTTTGTAGTTAAATCACGAGTACCAAGCATTTTAAAGAAAGAAATGGAGGGACATAAATAGTGTCCCATACAGTAAGAGCTGCCTGGGACCACTTTGAGCTTCTCGATGAAAAAACTGTTAAAGGTGATCATTGCATGAAACATTTAACATTTTGTAATAATGGAGACATCTGAGAACAAAACATCCGGATGTTTCATCCAGACTAAGCTCAACTCAACCCACTTAAATTATGGTTTGTCCATCCAACTGGATTCAAATATATTAATACTTTATTTGTCCTCTTTATAAAAACATTTTTTTACTTTACTTTTTAAAAAAACAGACATTTTAAAATGAACCGTGATATATATATAATATATTTAATCGTAATCATAAAATATATACTAATGAAGTTTGATTGGAATGAAATGTCCTTTGACACAAAGCTTAATACATAAACCAACCTATAAAGGAAAAAAAGGAAAAAAAAAAAGAAGTCCAAATCTATGGAATTTCTTCTTTTCCCTTCAGGGGTCTCCACAGCGAATCAGCTTCCTCCATCCAACCCTGTCTTCTGCATCCTCTGGTCTGACACCAGCCACCGCCCACTCCAACCTGCTTGCACTCATTTCTTCACTTCGTATCAAGTTCAGCATTTTGAAAACGTTTTAGTCACTAGATGTCACTGCTGTGATGTGTGTTCTGCAATTTTTACCTTCAGTAGTAGTGCTGTCCAAAAGGTGGAGATAATTCAAGAGGGATGTCAGACTGGAAGATGAAGAAGATAACTGAAATCAGAAAGCATTAAAAAGGCCAGTTTAATGTTTTACAGTTAGGGGCTCAGAGTCTCCAGACGTTAGCTGACAAATTGGCTGATAAGGGCCCAAGGCTGGCAAAAAGTAGTCTTAAATACAGCCGAGAGGAGTGCTGAACAGTTCCAGGGATGTCAGGGAGTTTCCCTTTAATCTTTTGCAACTGTGAGACAAAACCAGAAAAAAGAAGGACAGCAATAGCAGAAACAACTAAACAAGCCAACACCATTGAGCATGGATGTTGATAACACTGAGGATTACAGATATACAGGAGTTTGAAATACAAATATTTCAGAACATTAATGAGATTATATGAAGTAAGGAACTTTTAGTAACCAATTCAAATGACTGGAGATGATTCAGTTCATCAGAGCCTTTCAAACGTTGGGAATTATGGCTGAAATTGATGTTCAAAAGCAAACATTGGAGAGACTGCGGTCCACACGGGCATCCAGACACATATTCTGGCTTTGCACAAAGTGTAAACATTTTGGATAGAAGTAGTTGTTTTGTCTAAATGTTTCCATGATTATCATCCTACATCAAAGTTAAAGTTATTCTGATAAAACATCAGATTTCGTGGAGTTGTGTGTCACTGGGCTGCAACTGTTAGTTTAATAGTTTGAAAAGACTTGAGGAATTCCAGCTTAAAGTTTAGTGTTACATCGATTTTGCTTTATTCCAGATCAAAACATATAGGACTTCTCATTTCATCCACATTTTGATCTTAAAAAAACCAAATGAAGAGCAGATGAGGATGAGTTTGAGCCCATGCTGATGTGACATTTTTCGATCTTTGTCTTAGTGGCTCAATGGTGGACGTCTTCATATAGATTCAGAGTCACGTAAGCAAACGGAAATGTTTGAAATGTCAGCCAATCAGATCTGTCAGGTTCTAGGACATAACAAAGGCTTCCTTACTTTTGCAAGAACACTCCTATGAATACCTCCATGAGTTTGTTTCTGGAAATGGAGAAGCCAAGTTTATCCTATACTTTGGTGTGTTTCAGGTACTTGATGTTCATCATGGTGCTCGTTACGGTGGTGGTGTTGAACTGTGTGGTCGTCCTCAATCTGCACTTCAGGACACCAAGCACACACGTCATGACTCGGTGGACCAAGAAGGTAATGCAAACAGGAGTTCCAAAGAGATTCATAATTTTAGAAACAACAAAGACATTTCCATTCAGCTTTAGGTCTTTCAGCTTTTTCTCAAATCAGTACTGAGTCTTTCCCCTGAAGTACGTTCGTTTAGCATGATTCTTGTCTTTAATTTGAACTCTTAGTCATGACATGACCTTTCATTCAAGATCAGCCTCTGTTTTTAAATCGATCCTCCAGTTTTTCCTTGAGCGGCTGCCCCGAGTCTTGCACATGTCCCAGCCCAGAGAGTCAGAGCCACAGTGGGATGGAGCGTTGCCACGGCGATCCAGCTCGGTGGGATACATTGCTGCCGCTGATGAGTATTACAGTGTCAAGTCCCGCAGCGACCTGATGTTTGAGAAGCAGTCAGAGAGGCACGGGCTCACCAAGAGACCCACGCACGCTGCAGGTGCGTCCCAGACTCTGTAAGCTCCATCACCTCTTTATTATAGGCAGAACAACTGCCTCAATATAATCCATCAGAGACTCATCCAGGAACAGAGAGACCTGCCAGCAGTGCCACTTATTTACTGTCTTCTCCTGTGTGCAGCAGATGCTGCGACACAGATGAAGACACTCAAATTATAATTAGCCATACGTTATCCAAAACTCTCACTGCTGCCACAGTGAGTAGCAGTTTTCAGACCCCAAAGAAACTCTTTACTCTGTAAATTCACTGATATTTTTCTGGTTTTGGAGACTTCTGGTGAAATCTGATTCATTTAGAATGAAGTGCATTTCACTCATTCAACAGGGCAGACCAGAGTAGTCCACACACAGCAGAACGCAATGTTTTTCCAGTCTCAGCTTCACCATGATGTCCCAGGGCAGGTTCAGTCTCTGTCCAAATACATCTACAGGCTTTGAGTTCAAACTGAAACCCATGCCGAAGGATCCCAGATTAAAGAGAATGTAAAAGTTAGGATGTCCTCCTGAAACCACCACGCAGCCATACTAAATAAAGGGAGAATGGAAGGAAAAACAGCAGATGATGTAATCTACTTGGTTTAATTCCTCACAGTAAATGTTCATTTGTAGTTAATCTGTAGCTCCAACATGTTAGAGAATTGTTATGACCTCTTTCTCACAGAAGTCATCTAAGGCTGCATTGTTTCAAAAAGTCATTAAGTGGGAAAGAGAGAAGAAGTCATTTTAAAACAGTGTAGCCTTTTGTCTTTATCTTAAACTGATTTTTTTTCATGTTTTTAAATGCTGCATTTGATCGTTTTTAAATAGTTTTCTGCATTTGCAACTTTCCAAACCTATGCACTGTATGGGTGCTCACTGAATCCCTTATGCAAATTGCTTTCCATATCAGCAAATTTCCTTGGGAAATTTTAAAGATTTTTACCAGCGATCCTTAGTTTTCTGGAAGATCGTCACCATTTTCCCCTTATTTTCATGGGAGCACTGGTGTTTTTGATACTTATCCTGGACCTGTAAATCATTCACAGACATTCAGATCTCTAAGCAAGTCCAGCATTATGAACACAACACAACACAACTCAAAAAAGAGCAATGAGGAAATGTTCCACTCATTTTTCAAGTGAAATCTGCTGCACAGACAGTGTATTTTCATACAATAAAATGTCCATCAAAAACACCATTCGACAGGCAACAAGGTGTAAAGTTAAAGTCTCCTCAGCTGTTATAGATCTAGGTGTGTGAAATTTGTTCCCCACATTTGACCCTTCCCCTGGGTGAGCTGCAGACAACCACGCTCAGGAACCATTTGGTGGTTTAACCTCCCAATCCAACCCCTTAATGCTGATTGTCATCAGGGAGGCCCTTTTTAGAGTCTTTGGTATGACTTGACTGAGAATTTAAGCTTCTGAACTTCCAGTCCCAGGGCGGACTCCCTCTCACAAGGACACTGAGTTGGTGATTCTCAGATTCATCAATTAAAAACCGATTTCATTGTGTGTGGCAGCCATGACCCTTGAAATAAAAAAACACAAAGACATGGAAGGTTGTAGAAGCTGTAAATGATCGAGATTCAAGAGGAAATGTTCCTTCTGTTAAAACAGGTTTGATGCATATTTATCTATTGAATCAGTTTTGATGTGACAACACATCAAAAAGCACAAATAGAGGTCGACTTAAGTTTAGGAGGCTGTGTGTGCTCATTTTGTGTGTGTGTGTGTGTGTGTGTGTGTGTAGTGGTGAAACCTCAGGAAGATGGAGATGTGACAGATCAGTTGTATGCAGAGATCAAGCCGGCGGTGGATGGAGCAAACTACATAATCAGACACAGACGCAACAAAAACGACTACAATGAGGTGAGACAAGGTGGTGCTCTTCATGCGCAGCTGCTGCTCCTCTGCTCTAACCAAAAACTAACACAGGATCTTCTTCTGAGTCGACATAACTACACACCGACCTCAACCACTCTAGTTCAAGCAGCCACTTTCAATGAAAAGTCCGTGTAAACGCACGTCGACAGGATTTTCAGGATTCTGCGTTCAGAACATTCATGTGTCGCTACACAAGTCTTTAAGTCCAGTCGTCGGCTCTTCGTACGAAACGGCTGTTCATTGATCGCATGCTGGAAGTTCAACCAGTTGAACTTTGACCAATCAGGGACTGGGATTTGGAAGTGCCGGATGGATAGTGTCTTTTTTTTTTTGCGAGTGTGAGATGTAACAAATGTAGTCAGCTTTTACACCCAAGCTTAGAAAAAGATTCACATTTTTAATCAAAACATAATGCAAATCCTTTTTGATGACCAGTAAGATCGGCCAGTATGATCTGCAAATAGTCCAAAATTGTGAATTTCTGAATAATTAAAAGTCATCTTTGCACAAAATAATCACAATAAAATGAATGGTTCTATCATCAGTCAAAGTGGTGCTGGCTTCCAGCCTGATCTTGGTTCTGGGTTCAGTTGAAAAATGAACTCATCGTTTTCGCAGGAGAAGGACAACTGGAGTGGCATCGCTCGCACGGTTGACCGCCTCTGCCTTTTCCTCATCACCCCAGTCATGACCTTCGGTACCATTATCATCTTCCTCATGGGAATTTGCAATCATCCTCCACATCTGCCCTTTAAGGGAGACCCATATGACTACAAGGAGGACAACCCACGACTGCTGTAACTCAAGATGATTCAGCGATGTTTCCCTCTTTGTGTTTGTGTCTTTTCATGTTGCAGTTGTGTGCGGTAGCTCATCTATGTTTAATTAGTTTTGCTCTTATTACAAATGTTGTAGTCCTGTTCAACCCATTCATCCATCTACTTTTTAAACCAGCTTTTGTGGGCAAAGAGCTGCTGGAGCCTATCCCAGCTTCAGTTGGGTGACAGAAGTTTACATTCTGATCAGGGGTATGTTCAACTCAGTTTATTTATAAAGCAAGAGTTCACAATCAAGCAATCATTAAGATAGTCACAAAACAAAATAAGTATATCAACGTATTAATCACTACACTACTGTCCAATGCCATTAAAAAAACTGTCAAACTAATTCCTTTCTTTTAGTTTACTTCCTCTAAAACGTTTAAAAATACTTCTCCAACAGGGAAAAATCCCCCTTGTGTTGCAACAGAGGACACCAGGAAGTTTGGTTTATTTTAATCCACTCTAGCCTCACTCTGACTTAAGGCTTTGCTGTTGGACTTTCTCGAGCGTTTCTCTCTGTTTCACTTTCTTTTCATGGATCATGGAAACCTGAGGTTTTTCCAGTGTGTTGAAACCCCAAAGTGTTTCCTGATTCAGATCATGGTTCTTTTTTGGGTAAAAAATAACATGAATGAGATGTATTTTGATGAAGAGTATATGTGGTAAAAGGAGACTGCAGATTTCCATAAGATTAGTCACAGTAGGCTGCACGGTGGCGCAGTGGTTAGTGCTCTTGCCTCACAGCAAGTAGGTTCCCGGTTCAAGTCCTGGCTGGGGGACTTGAAACAGTGTCACCAATGAAGGACCTTTCTGTTGCATGAGGAGTTGAAGGAGTTGCATGTTCTCCCTGTGCATTCGTGGGTTTTCTCCAGGGACTCTGGCATCCTCCCACTGTCCAACAACATGCTTCATAGGTTATTTGGTTACTCTAAATTAGGTGTAGATGTGAGTGTGCATGGGTGCTGCAGACTGGTGACCAGTCCAGGAGTGCCCCCTGCCTTTGCCCATCAGTTGCTCCAGCAGCCCCCTGACCCCCAAAGGAAAATGAATGAAATGAATAGTCACACTACTCATGATAATAACTTAAATAAATCTAAGATACTATCAACATATGCATGGTGGCGTAGTAGAGTCCCAGCTGGGATCTTTTTGGATGGAGTTTGTGTGTTCTCCCCGTGCATGCGTGGGCTTTCTCTGAGGACTCCAGGTTTCTCCCACAAAAAACTTGCTTTATAGATGAGTGAATGTTTCCAAACTTTCCCTAGTTGTGAATATGGGTGTGTGATTGTGTCCCTCTGACATACGTGTACCAGCGATCTGTTCAGGGTACACCCCACTTTCACCCAACAGTAGCCGAGTTAGGCTCCGGCAGCCCTGTGACCCCAAAAGGGTTACAGCGGGTTAATAAGATGGATGGTCCTTTATGACAAAAAAGGTTAACCAAAATAATATATTACCAAAAGCATTGGCTCACCCATCCAAATGATCAGAGTCAGGTGTTCTAATCACTTGTCCTGGTCACAGGAGTATGAAATCATGCACTCAGACATGCAGACTGTTTTCACAAACATTTGTGAATGAATGTTTCGCTCTCAAGAGCTCAGTGAATTCCAGCGTGGAACTGTCATAGGATTCCACCTGTGCAACAAATCCAGTTATGAAATGTCCTCGTTCCTAAATATTTCACAGTCAACTGTCAGCTCTATCATAACAACATGGAAGAGTTTAGGAACGAGAACTCAGCCACCAAGCGGTAGGCCATGTAAACAGACGGAGAGCGGTCAGTGGATGTTGAAGCTCACAGTGCAAAGACGTCAGTGACTTTCTGCACAGTCAATACAGAACTCCAAATGTCTTGTGACCTTCAGATTAGCCCAAGTACAGTAAGCAGAGAGCTTCATGAATGGATTTCCATCGCTGAGCAGCTGCATCGAAGACACACATCAGCAAGTTCAATGCAAAGTGTCAGATGCAGTGGAGTAAAGCACGCTGCCACTGGACTCTAGAGCAGTGGAGACGCCTGCTCTGGAGAGAGGAATCACACTTTTCCATCTGGCAATCTGATGGATGAGTCTGGGTTTGGAGTTTGCAGGAGAACGCTACATGTCAGACTGTTTTGTGCATAGTGGGACATTTGGTGGAGGAGGAATGATGGTGCTCTGACGTGTTCTAATTGGCTGGATGCACCTGAGGCAGGTAATCAGTCATGAGTAGGGCTTGGATATCTGGAAATCATGCCGACACTGCGGCCCTCGAGGCCTGGAGTTGCCCATCCTTGGTCTAAAGCAACCACGAGGAGGCATGCTCCAGGGCCTTCACGTGCCAGTCTCAGGTCCAGGTTAACGAAGAGGGTTGCATCAGGAAGGATATCCACACACACCAGCACAAAATCAAAAATATGAATCACAAACAAACATGATTTGCTGTGGGAGCAGTTGAAAGGCAAAGAAGATTAGATTTACCAACCTGTTTCATGTCCCATTTCAGCATCTTTTTATAAGATACATACACACTGGACCGAGGAAGGATGTGTATCAGTGTCAGAAAGTAAACCGTTTAGCCGTGCAACTCATTGTGTTTGATTGAAATGGTTTTCATTTGATTGGTTTTCTTTTTCTTCCTGTTTGTGCATGCTTGATTGCTGTGTTTGAACTTTTTAAGTTGGTTTTAAATGGAGTAAGATCCAAACGGATTGATGACATGATGAACCTCAGCTGTGCTTAGTCACTGAAATGATTTTTGTGCCACCATATTGCAAGCAAACGTCACAGTTTGGAGATCAAACTGTCCTCACTTGCAAGAAAAATGAAAAATGTTTTAAAAATAAATTGTCATAATTTGCAAATGAAAATATTACATTTTTGTTTTCAAAAACTTTTGTTTTTTGGTTTCAAAAATAATTTTGTGTTTGCAACACAAATGTATTCAGATTCGTAGTCTGTCAATTCTCTTTCTCCTTCTCTTTGTTTTTGCGTTCATTAGTTTCAGTTTCATGTGACGTATGTGCCTCCAAGCAGCCTGCTGATTGGTCCAGACTCTGTCCAACTCTTTTCAGAACTCTTGTTTGTTTTTTCCAAAGTAAAAAACAAAATATTTAGGAAAAATGCTATTTTCTCTTTATATTTCAATGTTTTATTCAGGAAAAATACATAATTCAGACACAAATCATAACGTAGTGTAACGTCTGGCTGGACGGAGCTGAGATGGTTTTTCTGCTGCGGGCATTTTAGAGAGAACCAAAGAAAAAAAGTGTTACAATTTCTGTTTTTGTGTGATTTTCTATTTGGGCTTAAAAAAATAGTTACAATTTAAATTTGTACTTTTATTTTATTTTAATTTCACAGGACAACATATCTGTGGAAATAGAACTGAATGTAGAAAATCAGAGAAAAGGAGCAGATTTAATCTGCTAATGGTATTCACCCAAAACACATTCAATTAAACAACATTCTGTATCACTCTTCTTGTTCTTGTTACTTCCAAGGACTAAATGTATGCAATAACATACATTTTAATGTTACTGTAATGTTATCATGTTTGTCAGTAACGGCGTAAAATCATGAATTACAGTTCAAAATTTGCTAATTAAATTACAATTACAGACTACCGAAACCCCTTACTACTTTATTATTCAAACGTTGGTGCAGTGAAACCACCGGTGATCAATGAAACAATAAACTTGAGTAAACACTCGGCTCTGACATTGTCTCTTGATTAATTGAAACAAATCAAATTCTAATAAATAAAAAGTATTAATGTATACGTGCTAATGCAGGGCTTTTCTCATGTTCAATTGTGTTTAAATGAATGAGGTGATGCTAAAAAAACGGATTGCCCTTCTGTAACCTCTATGTTTTTATTTTGTGGATTTTACAAGGGGATCTTTGTTCTGCTTTATTCATTAGAGAATGTATGAGTGAGTGAAAAAAGTAAAGTAATGAGTAGTGGATTACTTTATAAATTGGGGAATGAATCAAGTACTTTAATTGCAATTTCATCCAGTAACTATAATAAAGTATTTAAATACCTCTTGAAAGTAATCCCAGTAACTTGCCTAAATGTAGAGTATTTACACATAGTACAAATACTACAATGTTCTAACATGGTTATAAAATATAAGACATTAGCCTGAAACTGCATAAAACAAACACGTTAGTCCGGGCCCTCAGAGCACCACGACTTTGCTGCTCCTTCTCTGACTAGTCAGATTCTCCTGAATCTTCATCATCTTCACCTTTCACAGGCTGAATCTCATCCTTTTCATCATCTAAAAACTCCAGATTTGAATCCCCTCTAGACTGACTAAAGACTTTGTTTCAATGTAATCCATCCAGTTTTGTGTTCTTGTCTGTTTAGCTAAGCACAGTCAGTTGTTTTCTTCTCTCTTTTTAATAGTGAGGAGACAATAAAAGTCTTTTTCTCCTGCTGGAGTACAAGTTTTCTGCATGTCTTCATAGTTTGACATCTGGATCAACTGTGTGATGTTATTAACTTTGTATTAAGTGAGTTTGGTGTTACTGTAGAATATTTGAATCCTGCCTTTATGTAAATTGTGACCTTAAGAATACACAATTACGTACATTTAAATACTGACAACATTGAAATAGCTTCAACCAAAATAAAAATTAAATACAATCATGTAAAGACATTTAAAAATAAATCTAATTACTGGAATTACAGAAATGATCATATTTTTGTTTCAGCTTCAAGCGCCGGATGAAGTTGGTTGTTGTTAAGTTTCTGTGGGTAATCCTTTGATCTGCATGTTCAATCCGCAAACCGTATTTTGCTGACAACTTCATGACTTTTATACCGGAATGTAATAACACCAGCAAACAGGAATTCGCTCCAGTTGATGAAGAAATGTTTTTCTGCAATTTGATAAATTGGATTGTCGGATCAAACCAACCTGGACCTAATTTGATTGGATGTCGTGCCGACATCACACATAAACAGAGACTGTGGCACGAACTTTATCAATACACTTTTGAGTGTTTGTTGGAATATATTTGCATTTTGGGGAAAATCTTTCCGTGTCAGACGACTAATGTCCGAGTCAAGTCACGAGTTACTGATGTTAAAGTCCAAGTCGAGTATAAAGTTGTCAAATTCATGACTTGAGTCATGTGACATGAGTTCACACCTCTGCTTTTTATTGTTGTTGTCTTGATGAAAATAAGAAAACATCATTGAGGCTTCATTTGTGACTACGGCTATGCCGGAATCCTCATTCATTAAGCAAAAAACAAAATAAAGAAACAAGTGCTTGAGTTTAAACAGCAAGTCGGACACCATGCTCACTATTTTTTTTAAAGGCAAATGTGACGTTCTGATTTCCCAAAGCAAAAACCTAATAAATATAATCAATTAATATATGTATTTATGAATCCACTGTGTTCTGATGATGAAAACGTGGATGGTTTATAAAAATACATTTAAATGCAATTTTTTCACTTGAAAAATCATTCAAACGCAATGCATTATGGTCTATAATTGCCAATTTAGTGAACATTAATGCACAGTGGTTTTTCGCAGAGAGATCTGGGAAATTTGTAGTGGTTTGAGTGGTGAAGGTATTTGGACACAACCTAAGGGTTTTTATGTTGACAGAGAGACTTCCTTTTTACTCTTCTGAACATATTGTAGTTCTACTGTTGACATGGTATGAGTTCTACCTTCACAGATGATATCATTCCCTTCACTCGTGGAACAGCCCTGTCTTAATGCTGCTCTGCTAGATTATCTGACGGCTCTGCATTGACTCTCCAGCTCTGATTAGAGTTAAACTGGTTGTTAAACTAATTGTGCGTTTTGTGCTATAAGCACCACATTTTGCATGATTGTAACTGATGGACCCCTGTTTCAGAAAAGCATAATTGACATATTTGACAAGACTGCGTTTTGTGCGTTAGCACCCCATATTCTGGAGACTGAGGTAAATCAAATGTGTTTGGATCAATTCAGAGTATGGCTGCCATCTTTAAAAATGGCTGTGCTTTTGGATTTCTCTTGTTGCAAACATGCTTTTCTGAGAGAGGGGATCTTGGGGTACATCCATGGAAAATGTGGTGCTTGTACCACAAAATGCAGGATTTGTCTGAAATATAACCACTCTGCTATTATCTCCAGCTGACCTTGTGTACTGAACCTGAGCTTTTATAAGATTCTCTTTCCTGCTACTGGCTTTTTGATTCCCTTTCCACCCATTGGATCTGCTTCTCCCTTTTTATTTCCACCTTACTGGATCTCTGGATTTGGACTCATCTTGGACCACTGAAAAAGGATTTGGGATTATTATTAGACCTGTTTCTTCTTCTCCTGGCCCTGCACTGGACGTCCTCCTTGCTACAGAATTCTCACCTTCCACCAGATAATTCTTTAGCTTTTGTGCCCCGTTCTCCACAGTAACCTCATCCTCCAGTGTGTACACCTGAACCAGTCTGATAATAACCTGCTTTTCTGTTTTCCAAGAGCGCCCTGTCGGGCATTTCCCATCACCTGAAACCCATCCAGATGTCCACATTTTAAATAAATCTGTTAAAAACTTTATTCAGACTGGTGTTTTTTGGACTGGCATCCCACTTTGTTCAGTGATTTTACCCATACAACACGCAGCCTTAAGCCTTGAAAGGTAAGCGTAGCTTGTTCCTTCATACAACATCCTTGTTTTTAACCACAGAAACCCCTTTTAATGAAGCTATTTCATTTCAAAGCAGGCTGAAGCAGCAACAGCATGGTGGGAAGATCCATTTCTGTTTTAGAATATGTTGTTTCCTGTTGTGGTAGCTGGACTTTGCTGACCGGCATTTCTTTGCTGCACCTGATTTCTGAGTCACAGCTGCACTCCTGTTTGTAGAGATGGCGAAGCAGACGGTTGAGCAGCTGCTGTTTCTATCCAGATGGAAACAGCCATCGGTTGTTATGATCAAACCTCCATATGAACACAGACCAAAGCTGAAACCTGTTCTCTCTTAAGTCGCTTGTGCAAGACTTGCAGTACAAAACAAAGTACACTTGTAAGTTTCAACAGAAACAGGAACTAAGGAGAAGTGTGTTGAGTCTGCAGTGGGCTGAGCGAGCAAATAATCCAGACTAAGCTCCATTATTGCAGTCAGAAATAACACCTTCTGTTTTTCTGCACATAATAGTTGCTTTCTGGAGCTTAAAGGATGGACTAGTGTCAGTGGAAACCCTGCCCTGACGAGCCTCAAGTGTGTCTCAGCAGTTTTAATGACCTTAAAAATGGACTAATAAGAGTTACATTTCGGGAGACTTTTGTGTGTAGTTTTCACTGAAGCCCAAAATGAACATTCAAACACAAAACACTGCACAACTAAACAACTACGATAAAGAACCGAGCTGCTGCTCCTGCTTACATGTGACAGCTGTGTGCAGAAAATACGTCTATGGAAGCTTTGCAAATGTAAAAAGCGCAAATGGGAACTTTTTAAAGAAATGAATCATAGAGTTTGTGAATGATTTTAGACCTGCATTTATCAGATTAAGCATGCATGCCAAAATGGTTCAACTGATTAGTTTCTGTTTAGTTTATTTCCTCTGAAGATGATATTTCCAGAAGTTTCAACAGTCAAAGAAATTATGGGGAAATGACCTCGTGCATTTGCAAAAGATGAAACCACCAACTTTTGATTTATTTTTATCTAATCGGAGTCAATCTGATGACTCAGACTAAAGGCTTTACTCTCAGAATATTTTAAGTAAATGTCCAGCTAAAAAGCAGCAGCAAAGAATACAATTAAGGCTCGTTTCCGTAACACATGAAAATCAATCTTATGTGTGTAAAAATATGTAAAAAATGTTTTTTAATTAGCAACAATGGATCAACAGCATCAGGATGACACTGTCTGTTGGCTTGTGTTCGAGGTGAAGCAAACGCTCAGTTTGAGGTTGTGGTTTTTTGTAAATAACAAGCATGCAGACAAACAATCTTGGTGATAAATATAAAATCAAAAATTTTAATTTAAGAAAGTTTACTAAAAGGGTGTGTGCTTTATTTAACTTGGTGTTATTGGGTATCAATATACTTTTTCTTTAAGTTTTTCAGGTTTTGTTTCCTCCTACAACAGTAGCAGGGACAGGCTCTGGCAGCATCAGCAGCAACAGTAGTAGTCTTCTTACTCAGAGAAATACTTTTAGATTAGATCAATGCACTTCAACATCAAAAAGATAAAGAAAATATGTAGTGTGCTGCATGCATTTACCCTCCTGGTACTGTAAAGGTGCTCACACACCGAACGCAGTGGAGGCGCTCAGTTTCAATCTAAAGTCAATGGTTTCGATGCAAACTGAGGTTCTGCGGTGGGAATTGAGCGTTCAGCGCAGCAAGAAGTCTGGAAACAGCATGAATTGAGTGGCGAGCCAGAGTAAAAAAATCAAAACTCTGGGGAGGTCACCACGTCTGTCAATCAATCAGAGACTCACCTTTGGACACGTGACGTTTCCGTGACAGCAGGTAGAATACTCATCCAACATGCTGGATCAGATCTCCTGAACTTCCATTCATTTTAACCTGATGTATTCCTTTCGGTTTCCTGAATCCTTCCCGCTACTGCTGGATGACCGTCTGTCTCAGGGCTCATGGAGCTGGAGCATCACGCTCACTATGCCGGCTACCGGGAGACCAGACAGAGACCACTGCGGGATGGAGAGACAGTCTGCTTAAACTTTAAGATGTTTTTCTTATTTACATCGAGACAGTTATATATAAAAAAATCACATAATTTTCCTCCAGTTTTCACATGATTCCTGTTTAAAAACCATGAAAAATCCGTGGATGAACAAATCCTTTTATAATAACGTGAGTTAGCCCTTCTCTCAGCATTGTGTGGGCAGCTGTCTTTATAAAGTGACAAACCTTTTAATGCATCAGTCACTCTTGTTACTTAAACACACATGACTATAAATATTAATTAAAACATCAGGATAATTCTTTGGATTTAAAACATCATTGGAATGTATTTTTATAGCCATGAGTTTTTTAGTAATACATAGTTAACATAAATAAATGGAGTCTATGAAACCTGTAGTTTAAAAGTTCTTGTTGGTTTTAAAAAAGAGGTTCATAGAAATTATGTTTTAAAATGATGTGTTCTTTATGCTTAATAAAATGCAACTATATGTTTAAAAAGTAAAACACAACAATGCTGAGATTTGAACCATTTGTTCAAGTGTACAACAAACTGCTGTCGCCACAAACACAGGTTTGTAACATGGAGTGTTTGCTTTTCGATGACTGAATCTTACTTTTTTGTGAGTAGATGTTTATTTTTTCGTTATTTCTTTTTGATGGTTGTGATCTCCATGGAGACGTGATCACTGATGTTTTTGTAGAGATCTTTGAAAGAGACAAAAACTGATCTGTAAACATCATTGTGTCTTCCATACATTGTAAATGAAATACGGACAAAGCTTCACGTAGGGATCAACAACATTATCTGCTAGCTCCTCCCACACGCCAACGAGGCGGCGAGCTTAGAGATCACATTTTTGGCCACAAGGCGAGCAGTAGCGCGGCGAGAAAGAGGCAGGCCATGTGAACTGGTTGCGTGAATTGCGTTTGGTGTGAAGGCACCTTAAGGGTGGCAGCAATCACAGTGTCACATAACTGACCGACTGATCTACCTGTGAAAACTGACCTCCAATCACAATCACACTCACAGGAATCAAACTTCAGAGACTAACGTGGCGTCAGCACATAGACCATGGGGACAGAATCTACATTCACATTTGAGGGCGTTTTACATCTGAATCATGAATCAGCTTCTCTAAATCTTAGTTTGGGATGGAAAAGGCTGATTCTGTTGGGGACCTTAAGATGAACTCTGAAACTCAGGTCTGAGTCTATGATGACATCATGATGTCTGACAGATTCTGGTCTAATGCTCCTCAGTACTGTTCATCCTTGAGATTCTTCTGTTCTTCTGTTCTCAAAAACATCTTCTGTCATTTCACATTTGTGTTGCATACAGACGTCTAGTTTAAGGAACTCCTAAACTTTAATGGTTTGTGCCCTGAGGGAGCAGGAGGCGACTGAACAGCAGAGTATGGCCCACAGACTCATCAAAATCATGCATGTGATGGCTATCAATTCACCAAATCTACACACTAAAAACAGCCAGTTTTTGGCAGAATCCCAGTTCAGAAAATTCCAGTTTTAGCAACCCCTGGGGTGGGCCTGCTTCTGGAAACCAGGTTTTCCGTTTACAGATTACTCAGAAAACTGTAGCTTGATTTCACAAACACATGTAAACTCATCAAGTGTAGATAAGTGTCATGTGAGTGGAAACTAAGAGGTAAAGACTGCAAGTTACTGGATGACTGGGTTAGATCATGTATTGATGACTGTGTACTTAGTACTCGTGACCCAACCCACTTCCTAAAGCTTTCTTCACATGAACAAAAAGATAGCAGGTCAACGTGAGTAAATGTTAATGGCGTATACTTTTATGGCCATTTTCTACCTTCCTTGAAGGACCAAAGTGCTTTACTCTTTCACACACATTCACACACTGATGCCCAACACTGGCGCTAACCCATATCCACCAGAAACAGTGAACTTTATCAGCCTTTTATTAGAACAGAACAGTTGGGACATTTTCCAGCCTCTGCTTTTAAAGCTTCAGTAAAGCTTGGCTTTTGGTCTCTGAGGGATTTCCTGACACCCACACAGTCAGACGGGTCGGAATCACAGAAATGAAATCTTCCAAACGAAAAGGAAAAAGTGATGAAAGCATGGTCAAGTCTTGGAATTCACCTCAAGCATGTCAGCATCTAATTCATTCTCGTGCTTACACAGGCGGGAAACACAAAAAGCGGAAGATGACAAAGCAGAGATCCACTTCTGCATTTTTGGCTTTATAAGCACAGCCCTGCAGACATCTGACTTCACCAAACCCTAAGGGCAAGAAGTGAGACAAGTAAACAGAAACCACCGTCCTCGTCCTTTTTTCTCTTTATCCTCAGCAAATAAAAGATGGTGAACGGTCAGATCATGCTGAAGAAAGCACCGGTCGCTCTCTTCCTGATGGCTCTGGTTGCATCTGGACAAGGAGGTGAGCATGAGTTCCGATTTAAAATCCTGATTCTCTTCACATTAGGTTCATGCTTTTTAATCATCATTGTGTCTGTGCTTTCAGTGGAGAGGCTGGCTTCCTGCTGCACATCAGTCAGCAACGATGAAATCACGGAACCAATTCTGGGATACATGATCCAAGAGAGAAATCTTCCATGTGTCAACGCCGTCATGTAAGAGCTATTTCAAATCATGCGTAGAACATCACATCAGTCATTTTCACTTTACAAGAAATGTCTGATCTGAAAAGAAATCAGTGGTTTCTTTGTTTTAAAGTTTAAAAAGCCATTCGCCATCTAAAGTGACTCTTACGTGTAAGGAAAGTCAGCTTGTTTAGTGCGTAGAAGCATTGTGTTGAAGCAGTTTGTGTTCTTGCAGCTTTCAGACAAACTCCAGCCTTTACTGCAGCAGACCCAGGGCTCCGTGGGTTTTCCCCAAAATTAAAGAACTGTAAGTCTCACATCTTGTCAAAAGACATTTTTTTCTTTTCACGTTCAAACAATTTTGTAAATCTCAAGTTGTCCTTTGGATTTCACAGGAGAGCAAAGGCTCGTTCAAGACTTCCATCTCCTTCAGCCTCCCTCCTCTCTATCATGACCTCCACTTCCTCTTCATCCACCCTTCTTTCCTCCTCCTCTTCTTTTAAACCAGTGACTGCACCTGAGGTGACAGCATCTTTCCCCTCTCTCCTCTCCATCGTGACCTCCACCGCCTCTCCTTCCATTTCATCAGCTCTTCCTTCCTCTTCCTCTTCCATTTACTCAGACTTCGCCCCCACAAAGCAAGCTGATGAAACTTTTTGGGACATCCTGAGTTCTTCTGCATCTCCTTCAACTCCAGCTGATGAGGAAATGCCACAAACTTCATTAGAGGAAACTATGTCTTAATGCTGCTAAAATGTTAGAGCGTTACCAATATGTTAACATTTACTTTAGCTTTTTTCAATTTATTTATTTCAACTTTTGGCAATTATATTTAAAAATGTTTAGCAAATACATTTCTGTTAAATGTGAGCATGTCAAGCTAACTGTACATACTTATTTATAAAGATGGTTCCATGGACATGTTTTGACTTATTATTTAAACTTGAAACCATCATAAGTTGTGTAAAACAAAACTCTCATTAAAATGTATTCAAACTAAGACTTTCTTTTGCACTATGTTGCAGTTTTGTTTGGTGTTTTCATGCAAATGAGCAAGATCTGCACAAAACTGAATCATCATCATCTTTGTTCTAATAGATAGTAAATCTGGTCCATTTACTGGTCCTTTAAAACCGGAGCAACTCAACAGCAGGTCATTTCTCTGGAGAATTTAAACAAGCTTTGCACCATTTCATAAACCCCACCCCAGAAAAACAAAAACAACAATAAAAAAACAACACTTTTTTTTCATAAAACAATACAAATAAAAGCAAAATGTAGTTTTACCAAAAGTTTTCAAAAATAATTTTCTAACCGAGTAAATGTAACCTGTTTTTACTCCTCTCTGCCAATCTGAAGGAGAAAAAAACGGAACGAAAATCTAAATATCACCGTCATCTTCAGAACTGTTGAACTTGACCTTGTATGGATAAATGCAGAGTCCCAGTCAAAATGATGTCTGTAACATTCTATAAATCTGGCGACTCACGGGTTTCTCAGAGTACGGATGGTCAAGCTGATGACTCTAATCCAATATTCACAGGAAGATGACATTTCCATTTAGCTTACGTTGATTTTTATTTCTAATGCATGTGGTTCCACTGTTCATTTCATCTTGTTAAAAGATGAAACTATTTTTTAAAGGAGCATTTTAACAGGCTTCGTCTTTAGAAACTTTGAATCAACCTGCATCCGTTGGTGACGCTCCCGCCCCCGGTGACTGCTCTTAAGTTGCTGTAACTTCCACACAAAACCACAAACCTGCTGAAGTACAGACTCATTTAAGCAGCTTTAAAAATATCTCTTCCTGTTTTTTACTTTATTCAACTGTTTAATGAGATCTCGAGATGCTAGTAAGACTTGAAATAACTACGTGGTTGTTTGGCATTTTTAACAAATACCAGATGCCACTTGACATAATTATCTGTCACCTGATCAAATATAAAATTGTTGATTACCTTTTTTGGTTTTTCTGCCTTCCATCTGTCCATTTCCTTCCAAGCTCCTGGTCTGGTCATAAAGTGACCAACAGACCTCAGTCAGGCTCCTTGGATCCCAAACTCATTGAACAGCGTCCACAGGGCACCACTAATCTCTGTGCCTTCATTCTAAACCAGTGGCACGCCCTTTATTCAGACAATCACAATCATAGTTGTCTTTAAATTCATGGATGTTCGTGTCTTCACACGTTTCTCTGAGCCTCTTCCACTGGAAATGAGGCTTTACATGGTTATAAGGATTTTTGCTATGAGGCCACACATGAGAAGCAGAAATGATGGTGGAGGGCCAGGCTGAAATACGTACTTCAGGTTTTTGGATTATCAACAGTGTTTCTCAATTATAAGTTAGTAAATAGCATTGTTTTTGACTCTTGGCACATTACAAGACAATTTTAGATGTCATTGCCCTCAGAGCCCAGAAGCTCCAGAGACTATGTGTCTGCACATCTTTCTGTATCACATATGCATCAGTATTCCTGTGAGGTATTCCTCTCTTTATGGAATCAGAGTCCGTGGGATTTTCTCTGAGCAGCTTTGGAGCAAAACAGAGGAAGACTTTGCTTCTTTTTTAATTTGATCGAGTCAGATTGGCTTCTAAAGTGAATTTATTGTTCTGAGAGGAAGCCAACAGCTCGCTGCCTGTTTAAATGATGCAAACATCGTGTTGTAGGCATGCATGCATGCATATACATGTCAATCTGAGTCTCAGAATTGTGAGAACTTTTTTGCGTGCAGCTGAACACTTCTCCACTGAAGTGGGTGGAGGTGTCAGGTCACACTGTGCTCACATCACTCAGTCAGAGCCATAAAGACCCTGTAGAAATCTGTTGATGCCAGACCTCTGAAGTGGCTCAGAATGACCCTGAAGACCCTGTGCATCATGTTCCTCGTGCTCTCGGTGTGTCCGAGCATCCACTCCTTTGCAGGTAACTGTTCTTTTGTGCTTTCTTTGCGTCCCGCAGTCACATTTTGAACATCCCCCAGAAGTTTCTCTGATGCCGTTCCTGTGAGAAAGTCCGACAGCAGAAGATTTCTTATTTATTGTCAAACTTGTTGAGCAGAACATTTTGAAGGTGTAGTCTTTGCTGGATTTCAGTTCTACATGTGAAATATATTTAACCCACAATCAGTGCAGAGCATAACGGGGCAATTCCAATGATCTAGGCAGAAAGGACCATGTCAGGAGGAGTTTAGATAGTGTAACACTTCAGGAATTTACTTAAAGTTATGTAGAAAGGCCAATATGTGTTTCCTTTTTACCTCAGATGCAAACATTGACTTAAAATAAGAATATGCAGTTTTAGTGTTCAACAGTCTCTTTTGTTCTTTACATGCTACATCATTTCCCTGTGGTGACTAGAAAAGGAACCACGCTGCCGCTGCAAATTGATCTCCACGGACATGTCCAAGCACATCAGTGGCAACACGTATCAATTCCAACCGGAAATGAAATGGCTTCGGTGTCCGGAGGCCATCAGGTGAGTTTACTCATAGCATCTGGAGGACCCAGGGTCGGAAGTGCTGCTCCTTCACAGTCTGCTTTCTGCTGTTTTAGATTCAACACAAAGACGAACACGACGATTTGTGCCAGTCCACACGAAGCATGGGTCAAAAAAGGTAGGTTTCACAGACACTGCACCCCATGCTCACTCCACTGCTTTGACAACACCATTCTCTTCTTTTTGCAGTGATCCAACAAATGACAATGGTGTCATGAAGTCAGTCGGCTTCTCATGATTCAGTCATCACACCTCAGGAAATAACAGCTGTAAAGTTCTTCCACATGTGGTCGTTTTGCTTTCACAAGCTCTCTTCTTTTTTTTTATTTCCTTTGCTTGTAATGTGTTTATGTGCTTTTGCCACTTTGGCTGCATAATGCAATAAAACTGCACCATTTGAGTTTGAGATTTGACAGAAATGTTCTCTGCACACATTTTGAGTCTGAAATAACAGTGTTCTGCAGCTGAGCTGTGACATGTGCATTTAACTAGAAAAAGCTGAGAAATAATGTTTACATTTGAGATGCTAAGCTTCTTATAGCTGAAGCCTGTCTTAACTTTGTTTCATCAGGCTTCCTGCTTGAACTGAAATGTGAATCTAAATGTAAAGGATAAGACCATTTCAAAGAGCAAGAAGTTGGAAATGTTGAAGGAAAAGAGAATGCATGAAAATGCAGGTTTGTACCGCAATGGTGTTTCTAAACTTAAACTTTCTCATATGTAGTGAAAAGCACAAAAACAACCGAGACAAAAACAATTCAAAGACTTCAGTAACAACTGAGACAAAAACAATTCAAAGACTTCAGTAACAACTGAGACAAAAACAATTCAAAGACTTCAGTAACAACTGAGACAAAAACAATTCAAAGACTTCAGTAACAACTGAGACAAAAACAATTCAAAGACTTCAGTAACAACTGAGACAAAAACAATTCAAAGACTTCAGTAACAACTGAGACAAAAACAATTCAAAGACTTCAGTGCCATCTTGAGGATATAAACTGAATGAGGAGCTTTGTTTTGATGCTTTTGCTTTTCTCAGATAAATACAGAACAGTTCCTGCTTTGGCTCTGCAGGTGTGGGCGTTCCTCATTCTCTCTGTGACCTGAAATGCTCGCCTCTCTAACATAAATACAAACCCTCCCTGAAGAAAAGGCAAAGTACTGCACTGAGCAAGCCTCACCTTTGTGTTGCTTTGCTTGTTTTCAACACCCTCTGCCCTTTTCTTGGCCTCTGCCTGTGGATTCACCAGGATTAAGAGGCAAATTATTGAGACACGCTGGAATGATGTTCCCCCACTTTAGACAATTTATCATCTCCTAAAGGCCATAAACATCCACAGGTTCCAGCTGGGACTGGACTGTATGCACAGTTCTTTTCCTCTGAATGAAACCTTTGTGTTGATTCTCGGTCCAAGTTTCTAATATGTCCTGTTTCTGGTAGAAGTTAACAAAAGAGAATACCAGAAGAGCTAACCTGGTCTAAGAAGAAAAAGCACTGGACTGCTGCTCAACACTTCCTCTTTTCCGTCATGCAAAAGGAGGCACAGACATTTGTGGGAAGAAACAGTTCTCAGGAGTCTGATATTTAAGCTGGAAACGTCCGTTTTGATGAGGAAATTGGCCCTTTATCTGCTGTGATCTCAGTTCTGCTTTCTTCATTTGCAGTTGCACATTTTTAAAACTTGTCTTTGGTTAAAAGAGCAGTAGAAAAGTCATGAAGGGAGGAAATGCTTTTTCTACATACCATACTTTGATCATTCCTAACCAAATCAGTTTTTACATATTTTTTTATTAGATAAATGTGTGCATACCATCAAGGAATGAAAAAAAACCCTAAAACTTGGAACTTTGAAAAAGCTGCTCAATATTGACAATAGTTTGTTTCTTTTTGCTAAGGCAAATCTGAGGTCTTCTGCTTTTTCTAGATAGATTCACCAGCAGTGAAAGTACAACATTCCCAATGAAGTTAATCATTGCTTTTATTGTGAAAGACCTAAAGGGCAAATGTGACAGTTCTCAGATCCCGGCTGTTTTTGGCATCATCATCCTCATTTTCCAGTAGCTTTGAGCTTTGGCTTTGGAGTTCTTCAGTCCATCAAGTCGTCTAAGCTGCTTCCTGTCTGTGCATCACCAGCATACGTGAATCCAGCTGCACCTTTGCTGTTCCCCACCTGTCTGTTGTAGTGGAGTATTAAAACCTGCCTCGTTTCTGGGGGATCTTTAAAAAAAACTCCAGCTTTTGAGTTGAAACCAATTTTATTATTTACAAAAATAAACAATAAAAATCAAAGAAACAGACTTTTTTTAATACAGACTTGATGCTTTAAGAAGAACAAGTTAAAATCTAATAAAGTTGTAACGTGCAGGAACTTCTTTCTAATGAAAATGATTTGGCTTTTGTAAAATCATATAATGTTCAGTCTCTGTTTCTAAACATTCCATGTTCAAGACTTTAATCTGATCAGTCAGGTATCAGTATCAGGCTGAGGTTTGAGCAACAGGTTTTCAATGAAAGGAGTCACTGGTCGAAGTCCTCTGGTGTTCCCGTCAAAGTGTCAGCCTTCATCTTCTGCAGTCAGAGAACGCTGGTCTCCGTCTGCAGGATGGACTGAGCTCGGAAGTTCCTGGGAAACTTTGGGGATCTTTGGCTGCCGTTCCGGTTCAGGGCCACGGCCTGCAGCTTTTCCTCACGTTCCACACATCTCTTCAGAGACAAACTCCTCCTCAGCTCGCCCTGGACCTGTTTGTTTATGGGAGAAAGGCCCGTTATGAGAAGACAGCAGATGATCCGGATCCTGCTCTGGATCTCAGCTGCTCACCTCGCTGTTCAGGAAGCAGTAAAGGACGGCCACGATCAGACCCTGAAACCAAAAACATACAAAAAAACTGATGCCATGTCTTAAAATTGAGTCATTATGGTACCTATTATCCTCATTGTTCAAACTTTTTCTTAAAATCTTCAAAAGTACTTCTGATGACAGACTCTCAGTGCCAAATACTTGATTTCTTCTGAATTTATCAGGGTTAGGAAATAACAGCTGTAAAGTTCTTCCATTTGTGGTTCTTTCAGAATCTCTCTTCTTTTTTTATTTCCTTTGCTTGTAATGTGTTTATGTGCTTTTGCCACTTTGGCTGCATAATGCAATAAAACTGCACCATTTGAGTTTGAGATTTGACAGAATGTTTCTCTGCACACATTTGTGTCTGAAATAACAGTGTTCTGCAGCTGAGCTGTGACATGTGCATTTAATTAGGAAAAGTTTGCTCTACAGAGAGAAAAGTGTGTCGCTGAGTAATAATGTGTACATTTGAAATCTAAGCTTCTTAAAGCTGAAGGGAAAATGATGCAATAAAATAAGAGTTTGAATTTCAAAAGTGTTTCTAAATCACTTAGAAGTGCTTTGACATAAATCATGAATGCTGCAAATCAAACCTAAACTTTCTTATTCAGCGTAAAAAGCACTTTGATGGAGACAAAAACACTTTAAAGACATCTCATACATCATATAAACGGTAAGACAAGAGTTGAGATGGAAAGTTTGATTATTTAAAAAAAAACTCTTTTACATTTATAAATCAAAAGATAAAAACAACTTTTTAGTGATGTTTAACTTTTTCTTAAAAATGTTTTTGATATTTTTTAACCCCTAAATTTACTTTTAAGATAATATAGGGTTTTTGTGTTTATTTCTTTACTTTTTCTATTCAAATAAAAAAATAATAATAAATAAATAAAAACAACAAAAACCCCAAAGGGTTGTTGTTTTTTTTTCCCCTGGGAGTAGGTTTCCAGAGAAGTAATGAGTGTTGGAGACAAACTCCAGCTCGCTGCTCGAGTTCACTGTCCTCCAGACGATTACATATTTCTGTAATCAGCAAAAAAAGGGAAAAGATGAAAGCAGCCAACATGAGGTGGATTCACTAAAAATCATTCTTCTGTCTAAAACTCTGGCGTGTTTTTGAAATGCTCATATAGCATGTTCATAAAGACATCTCTATTAATGGGAAGCTTGATGAGACTTCCACCTTTTTATTTTAATTTCTAAAATTTTTCTGTGCAGAAAACATAGCAGCTTTGTTTTTTGGATGCTCTGCATCAGTTTGTTCTGCCTGTTTAACCTCAGAACTCTTTCAAAGAGGACAGAGCAACTGACTCGTACCTGAAACGATCCAAGGCCAAGGTCAAAGAAAATCTTGATTTGCTTCAAAATGTGATCATCTGGCTCCATCAGATAGAAAAACACCACATAGTTGACTCCGAACAGCGGGATGAGCAGCAGCGTGGACTTGGCCAGCCGTCTGGAATTCAAACAACTTTAGAAAACGCGTGTTCTATTTTGGAGAAGATGTGTTTCTTTTAGGGCAGCATCATGATGATGTTCTGATGCTGCGGTGACAGAGATCAAACATGGCTGTTCGTACCTGTATTGGGATTGATCGTTGCCTCCCACCTCAGAGCAACGGAGCTTCTGCACCAGGACACGAATGATGCTGATGAACAGAAGGAAATTGATCTTGAAGAGAAACACAGGCTAACATTAATGACACAGAAAGATGAAGGAGCTCTAAAAACATCTGCATGGAAATGAGCAACTGACAGACAGTCTCAATTATGCTTTGGGAGCTTTCTCTGGACTTTAACTGGTTTAACAGATTCAATTACATGGAAGTGCAGAAAAAGCCAAAATATGAAAGTGTGTTTCTCAGTTTGAAATGTAAATCCTAATGTTCAAAAACTATGAATAATTTCCACACATGTTCTTAAAGATGTTTACCTGCACAAATGTGCACATTTGTAAACTTATTACAATGTCAGTTTATTCATTTGTTGGTGCAGAAACAACAGTGACTAAGAAATTCAGTGAAACAACATAAAACCTTTTTCTTTTGCTTCAGCCTCAATGAAAACCAGGAACTTCAATGAAAACTTTCAACTACATGCATCAAATCTTTATTTAAAAAAAAAAAGAGAAGAAAACTCACAATTATAGAAGCCATGATGGGCCAGTTGATGAGTCTGTCAGGGACAGGATTGTCATTGATCTCCCAGCAGCTAAAGAGGACATTTAAAAACATCACTGTTAGCTAAAGGATGTTAGCTGTTGTGATTTGGAACGCAAATGTGAAAACAAAAGCAGAAAATGACAGAAAGAAAGTGTCAGGGCTTTCTTTATGCCTGACTTGGACTATTTTAGGAAGGAAGCTTCCTGTATTTCACTTTATCGTTAACAGAAAGACATAATTGTCAGTGTGTCTCCATCCTCATGGTCTCAATGACAGTCCATTCCCCATCAGAGGGTTTGAACATCCATCAGCAGCTTCTCATGACCGTCACTCACCGTTATTGCAGCTCAGACTCCCACCAAAGAAGACATGCAGATGTCCAGGCATTTACAGAGACAGACCAGTAAAGCAATGGGATCTTTTTATTATTTCTTTGTCTCTATTCCAACAAAAATGAAAAGAAAGGTTTTAAATCCTGCTTTTATCCAGGAATCTGAAGAACTGAATGTGAAATCTTTGCTGTTTGCTCGGTTTCTCAGGTCCTTCATGGGTTCCAGTGTCTTGGTTTCACAAACAAGGATATTTAGAAAGTTAAGCTGCTTAGCTTCCTGCACTGGATCTTCTGTGTGTGCTACAATCTCCTTCATGTTTTATCACCAAAAGTCACGACTATGAAGGGAACAAATGGTTGTCACTAACAGTGCTGTCCTTGATGCATCTGTGCACGTGTCTGAATGTTTACCTCGTGTCCTCCAGGTTCACCCGACTAATGATCCAAGCCACCATGAACACAAAGGGGATTCCTGTCAGTCAGAGGCAAAGCGCTCTTTAAAATCTGGGAAAAGCCACTCAGCGTCCAGCCATCTTTTCTTAACCCGTTACATGCTATTCAGGGTTGCTGGAGCCTGTCACAAAGGTGGGGTACACACTGAACAGGTCTCGGAGAAGACTCACACATGCATGAGGAGAACATCCACACAGAAAACATCCACACAGAAAACATCCACACAGAAACGTCCCAGCTGGGATTCAAACCCTGTGAACAGAGAGCTCTAACCACTGCACCAATGGGTAGCCTTCAGTTAGCATCTCCACATGGATTTGTCATTGGTAACTATAAAGTTTTTCTTAAATACTTGAGTGTCTGAATGATGCTGGATTCAAGCTTTGAGCAAACCAAGCGACAGTGGTTCTGGACGTCAACTTACCCCAGCCAATCAACATGTAGATGGACAGGCGGGTGGAGTAGGTGTGGATGACCAGCAGCAGTGTGTGCAGGTAAAGTCCTTCCACCAGCAGCCAGAAGAAGTTGGCCATCACAAAGTAGTTGAAGAAAACCAGAGTGGCCTTACAGCCCACCTGCAACAACATCAGTCTGTGCTCACGCTCCACTGAGAAAGTCATGAGCCCATCAGACCTTCGTTGTGATTGGACACACATAGTAACCATGAGTACTCTGAGCAAAAATAATCTGCAAGTTTAGAGGAATCCGGAAATACGATGCAAATCCAGCAAGGCTCTTGCTGCAGAAGCATTAAGAACAAACCATTGTTCTGCAGACGGCAAACACATTTCTAAATGGATCACTTTTGGAGACCTGCATGTTCCAGTTGAAGCCTGCAAGCTCACCAGCGACGGCTGCGTGCTGCAGTCGGTCGCCTCATCCTCTGAGAAGAGCAGGGTGTCTTTGGCCAGCACGGCGACGGCTCGCAGCATGAACGACACAAACAGGTTCAGATGGATGTAGTTCCTCATGCAGTGCAGCCTCCTGCACACAAGGACGCGGAGAAGTGTGTTTACAGAGCGCGTGGGCGAGACCGCTGAAGGACGTGCTGATTAAACAGAACGGCTGGAGCTCGTCCAGACAGAGATGGAGTCTAATCTCACACTTTTTTAGCAACAAACTTATCACTCTGAGTGCTCTGTCAGAGGAGATTCACCAGAGAAGAAAACCGCCCCCTCCTTTCCCTCTCCGTTTTCATGAATGGAGTCATAATGAGAAAATGAGTTGGTCTTCAGCAGGTCATAGAAGGAACAACATTTGACAACACAGCAGACAGAGAACCTTCCAAAAAACTGCACGAGGTGTGAGATTTACAGATGAGAAACATGCAGCTTTTGGGTGGAAGTGTTGCTCCATCAGCTCATTCATCTGGAGGAAGTCATGAGCAGGTTTGGAGAGAAAAATCCAGGATATTAATCACAGGTGGAAAACAATGAAGACAGCACAAGGCTGACGGGTTCAGCGTGAGGTGAGACACTGCAAAGCTCTAAAAAATGTAAGAGACTCAGGAGACTCAGGAGATGCAGGTCGGCCTCTGGCAGCACGTTCCAGTTCAGGTCCCAGAAATGCAGCCATGAAAGGAAAGACGAGGGTTTGTGGACCCAAAGAGGGAAGGAAGTGTACTTTAGATTTTTGTAGATTTTTGCCTGTTGATGACAGTTTGTTTTTTGTGGATTTACTCCGAGATGTTTGCAGGACGACAGAGTCCACTCGGGCGCCTGCCTGTCTCTGCTAGCCGCTCCAAGCCCGGTTCACTTCGTCGAGCAGCAAAACAAAGCAGACTTTGGGGTCAAACGTGGTGTAAAAGCGCCTTAAAACTCCTATGAACACAAAAACTGTAACAGCGCACAAGAGCAAAGCGGGCAGAACTTTAACTAGTGAGAGGAGAGCAGGCCAAAATTCCTCTGCCGCAACGTGAGCCTGCTGATAAGACCTGATGATGAAGGAGGAAGTTTTAGCTCTTCAGATCTCACACATACACTCTGTTTAAATGAAGATGACATGTGTATTTTTACCCCTAGTCATGCTCTATCTTCCTTTTTTATTCATGCTTGAATTTGTTTTTCGGTTACGTTTTCAGAAGACTCTTCTGACACTGAGATGTTTGGTTCATCTGATGGCAAAGCATGGAGGTTTGGTCAAAGGGGCTACATGCAGTGGCGTGGACTCTGGTGTTATATTAATACACAAGTCAAATATTTCCAACACAACATCAAATGAAACACTTATAATTTTTACTTTTCTGTTTCAAAATACAATTCTGATTCTGCGGATGTTGAAACAGTTTATTAAATTAAAAATAACAAAAGAATTCATTAAAAAAAACAGCTTTTAATGCTGATTACCATAACAGCTGATTACCATAACAGCTGATTAGCATAACAACCTAAAACATTTACCAACACCTATTACAATAAATCTGTAAATTCATGAAAAAGTGAGAAGGGGTGTCAGTACAAAACTATTTTTAACGCAATTGTTCAAGTTCAAAGTCATTGTTGTTGTTCGTGTAAATCACTCCTTTTTCTTTGGGCTTTTTCCTTCAGGGGTCGCCACAGCCAATCAGCTTCCTCCTTCTAACCCAGTCTTCTGCATCCTCTACTCTTTTTTTTTCCAAACTTGTCCTGTCTAAGCAAACAGATATGAGCTGAGAGCCTCTTGTGTTAGATAGATTTTATTGTTACAATCAGGAGTTATAAAGGTGTATGTTCATATTAATCATGGCCCGCAGCAGCAGGGTCCTGTCTGCAAGGACCATATTGTTTTTACACTGACCAAAAAATGAAAAAGGCCCAAAGGAAGGGTCGAAACCCAAACAGACCGGACTACTGTGTAGTAGAAGACAAAACACACAAAAAGACACACACTGGCCGAGGCGCAGAAAAAACTTCTATATTGTTTTGGAATGTTTATGACGACAATGACATCATGGCGAGCAATACCGCCAAAAAAATCAATGGGACGAAATTTGTTTAAGGAGCTAAAAAAATAAAAAAATTGAAATATGCACACGAAACCAAAACACACGTTTCTAGGGTGTCCAGGAGAGCCTTTGAAATTATTATGGGGGGGGGGGGGGGGGGGGGGGGGGGCACATGACCAAGGCTTTGGTGGCCATTTTGTAGCAAAGTGCGAGATTTGACAATTTTCGCGCTTTTCCATAATATGGGAAAACGGTACTTTGGTTCTTCCAATTTTTACAAAACTTCACACACATGCCACCAGCTGGAGTCTACAACCACAACATAAGTTCGATTGATCTTTGACCTCGGGAAGAGGCCAGCATCTTGAATTAAAAAAATTATAAAAGCACGTTTACTACAAGCTTCAAACAAAAACTTGTCCCAGGGATTTTCATCAATCGTCTTGTGACTTCTTGAGGATCGTCGGCCAGGAACTGTGTACAAAATGTTGGAATTAGAAGTTGTAGAATAGGAGTGGCGTGCGTGTGGCGACCTCGCAAGCGCTTGTGGAAAGGGACTAAACTTGAGAACATGTTTGCTTTTCTGGTGAAAACAGGACAGCAGCGTGATATGTCTCTCCTTAAACACTGCACAAACCGTCTGATTAACCTCAAGATGCAGCAGAAGATAGGAGCATCCATGTGCAATCTTCTGTGTGTGTGCGTGTGTGCGTACCTGAACAAACAGATGAGGATGGTGCTGGTGAGCAGCGAGATGAGCGACAGGCTGTGGCCCACAGTGGACAAGACATGCACCACTTTGTAGAAGACCAGCTGGACACAGACAACAGGACGGCTTTAATCAGAAATGATGAAGACATTTGTCAAAGCTGATCATGTGAAGCACAGCTGGGTTTCCTTTCTTGAAGGCCTTTTGTCAGGAGGTGAAATTGAATCTGAAGCTGCTTTGTGTCACTGCTGCTTCATCATCAACAGTGAAGAATTCTTTGGTTTATCTGTTTATCAACACGCGCAGACATTGATGTAAAAACATCAGAGCGCAGGTTGAGATCTTTTTTTTTGCTTTCATAATCAGTATTTTTTTCCCCATGCATAAAACACAAAGATGTGCTTCAGTTCTGTTTTTGTAACCCAGTGTCATGAAGTGGTGCTGGGAGACCCAAAATGCAGGAGATCAGGATTGGTGACAGAAAAGTCAAACATTTAATAACTAAACTGAAACGTGATAAAAACCACAGGAAAACAAAAAAGTGGCAGAACAGAACAGAATAGATGACAAAGGTTAACTGAAAACCAGACACTTAAATTGGTTGAGGGTAATTCAAAGAAATGAAGACAGCTGAAACTGGTGACTGAGGGACAATTCAAAACAGACCATGATCAAACAATCACAATAAAATCACCAAAGTTCACAATCCTGGCACCCAGATAAAACCCAGATTATTGTTCTTGAGCATTTTAGGAATTCAGTCGATGTAATTCTATTGCATTTTGTTGCTTCTGGTCTCCAGTCCTGCTGTGAAAAACCTTGAAGTCATTTTTGCTTTTGCCTCACATACAATTTCTGGAACAATCTTCTTTCATCTCTGCATTATTTTTTAAAAGGAATTGTCCTTAAACTGTGCTTTCTGCTGAAGGTGAAGATGAAGGGAGCCAATTCAGAATTTTAGAATTTTACAGACAGATTTCAGACCCCCCCCCATTCATGGACAAGATGGTTTGAAGGGTATAAGCATCCCTAACCTAAACCTTGCCTGTGCCACTGATGCTGTCGCTGACCTCTAACAAATGTTCCAGTGTTTTGCTTTTCCTGCTTTTTCACTGTTCCAGTTAAAAACACATTTTGACTGTCTTTACGTGATTCTGAATGTGTTGATCCTGATCTTGTATTGTTGTTGTTGTTGCAGTTCCTAACAAATCTAGAATCCCAGCGGTTTTCCCTTTTGGTTCTCTGACTGCTCATTCCATGTAACATACATGGCCAGGATTTTGAGCTGCTCGTCTTCGATCATGTTCTCTCACAGATGTAGTTAGCAACTTTCTTCCCTTACAGCAGATGCTCTGCGACTTTGTGCTCATCTGTTCTTTAACTTCTACAAAAGTGCGTTTTTTGTCTATCAGAAATTCCAGGGATTTGGAAATGAAAATTGCACTGTACTAATCTGTCATATATTTGTCTCAGTATGCAATATCAAGCCTTCCTTGAAATTGCAGGAGGAATGAGAAGATCAAGAAAGATAAAATGAAGGTTAAATAATCCATAAAGGTAAGCCCATTAAAGTAAATCTGTAGTTTAGATTCATTTATCTGCAGGAACCTGGGATCAGGAACGTAATGACTGTCGCTTCTTCTCCATATCTGAGCTCTTTCACAATAAGAGCTGGGTCGAGGTCAGTGTGTGAGTCTGGTCAGTCTCAAAGCTCTGAACTCCCTTCAAACCCTCTTCAAAGCATCGCAGCTGCAGATCTGGAGCTGTCCATGCTGCCCTCCAACACTGTCTGAGTGTGAGTGTGTGCGTGCACACGCTCGCCGAGCGTTCATCGCTCTCTCATCCTCTGTAAACAACATTCCCCTCGCCTGACACACTATCTGGAAATGAGCTGGACCCTGACTCTAAAGCGGTGGATATACAGCATGTGAGCATTACACAAACATACAGAAAACACATCAATGAATGTGTTCTCAGCAGTGAATCTTAACAGAAAGTTTGCTGAACAGAATCTCATCATTTTTCTGATGTAAACTCACAACACACTCCTGAGATGGATTTCCTGGTTGAGGTGGGGGTGCAGCCAAAATGAAATGCTGTGTGTTTAAGGGGCACTTATGCAGCTGCTGCACTCGAGTGCAGACACTTGTCCTTTAAGTTAAATATTTCCATTTTAGGAGACTCCGGTCCAACTTGATTCCTTTGTCAGCTCCTCTTTTGTTCTCTCCCTCTTTGGTCAGTTCCTGGTGTCATCTCCTCCTCCTTTGTCCAGTTTGAGGTGTTTCTTTTATCTGTCATTTCTTTTGGGATTTAGTTCCTCTTATTCTTTCATGGTTGGAGACTTGAGGGTCATTACGGTAATATCTGCTGTCCTGCTCTCTTCATGTGTTTCCTGGTTTTTGAGAACACAACTGCGTTCCTTCCAAACATGATGTTTTTCCTCTGCAATCAGCATTTATTGACCTGTTGTCTTCTTTTTGTCCCCATCTAATGAGCAGCAGCAGCAGCAAAAGCTCTTCTGAAATCTCTTTTTTGGTTAATTATGAACAGACCACAAAGCTTCAGCTTAGTAAGCAACCTCTGCATATGTGCCTCCACCTAAAGGAGAATTAAATGTTTACATGGATGAGTCAGTGAGGATTCCCAGTCATCAGGTCATGTGACCACAGCATTTCTTCTTCAGTTCTAACAGCTGATGGAGAGTTCAGGTTCTGGATGTTCTGACCATTGACAGTCTCTAGAAATGGACAAAGCCCCTAGGACGTCACCCATAGAAAATGTCTTACCTCCAGTACCAACTAAAGAAGTCAAAGTCTCCATTTTCTCATCGCCATTTTGGAACCAGACGGCGTTAGCAGTGATTGGTCCAAGTCAACATTTTTATGGCAACAACTCTTGCTAATCAGGACTTAGCTTGTTGGAAAGCTACACCCTAAAAGCAGCTGGGAAGAATCTGTCAATCAAATGGTTCGAACAACTGAGGTGGGGGCCAGCGGACACCACATGCTTTTATTGAGACATCTGATTGATCAGTTTATATCGTGAAGAACTTGTAATAAAGAAAACATATTATGACATCTTTGACATCAGCTCAGGTAATACTTCAAAAACCCTAAAATGATACAAAAACTGATATTTACAATGAAAAAACGAAAGCATGATAAAAGCCAACATCTGTACACATGCACAAACCTGTGACAACAAAACTGGAGTCTGCAGTGACGTGGGACAGACAGACCCCAGAGTTTACTCAAACACATAAAGAACTCGAGGAGGAAAACTGAGGTCCTGACAAGAACTCACCGAACACAACGTGCTTGAATAAACCAAAAGAACTAAAACTGAACTGAAGCAGCTCAGATAATGTGATACTTTCATCTGGGGAGGAAAGTCTAAAAATGGAGTGGAACCTAAACACAACACATCAAACTAAACCTGACTTGGATAACACGAAGAGCAAAACCAGGAAAACAAATGAAATGATTGAACAGACTCCTAAACTTTAAAGTTTAAGTGATCATGCAATAAAGGAAGACTCAAGATGTGATGGCTGTGGAGGCTCTGTGTTGTTTTTTCCCCTCACTTCCTTGTTTTTCAGAGCATGTGAGTGGCAGGGGGTGTGTCAACCACTTCAGAGACACCTGCACTCAATCCTCTCATTAGCTCACCTTACTTAAACCAGTCTACCCACCACCAATGTTTGCCAGATGATTCCGTCAGGTTGTCCATGTGATTCGACTCTTGCCAAGTGTTTTTTCCTGCCCAGTTGGATTATTCCCTGCCTCTATTTTTGATTTTTGGCCGCTGCAAAATAAATGTGTTTTTTTCCATCTTTGACTCTCTGCGTCGGGGTTCTCCTTCGCTCCCGTAACACAAGAGAGAGAAGGAGAAAGAAAGCACTAAACTAAGCATGACATAAAGAGCAATGCAAACACCAGAGGTAACATCATCGTTACCTGTGGAGAAGAGTTGACTTTGATCAATGTTGGTAAGAATTATTATAATTTAAAATCTCTCAATAAATCCTCTGTTGATAGATGAGCCGACATTTTATTACAACACAAGAATAAAAGGAGCAGACTGACCCTTTCAAATGGTTGTATGAGTTATTGAGACAAGTCATTTTTCATTGCAATTCCACAGTAAAAGTATCTTTGCTGTTCTTCCATTAAAACCATAAATCAGAGGGAACATGTAGATATAGCATAACTCACAGAAATGTGTCTGGACTGACACACAGACAGTGTTCAGAATAAATCTGCTCCAGTTTAAGCTGACAAACAATCATTTTCTTCTGTAGATGACATATTCTTTGCAGCTTTATGTCTGTTTAGTGTTAATATTCACACATACACTAACAGGCAACCTTCCCAAGTGTGACTCCCAGCCTCCAGCCGGATAAATGATGACCCATACACTTGGTTCTGGTCTGCCAGAGACAAACTGACATTCTCGTCCAAACTCACAGTCGTTAAAAAAGTGTGGCTCTCTTTTACTTTAGCTTTGTTATGGAACAAGAGAAGGAGAAATGCTGAACATGAATACACCAGTCTAAAGCGAGAAGACATCAGTCCAAAGCAAAAATACATCAGTCTAAGGCATAAAGACTCCAGTCTAAAGCATAGAGACACCAGTCTAAAGGATGACGACACCAATCTAAGGCATGAACACATCAGTCTAGAGCATGAATACACCAGTTTAAAGCAGTAATACATCAGTCTAAAGAATGAATACTCCAGCCTAGAGCCTGAAGACATCAGTTTAAAGCAATAATACACCAGTCTAAAACATGAATAAACCAGTTTAAACGAGTAATACACCAGTCTAGAGCATGAATACACCAGTCTAGAGCATGCAGACACCAGTCTAAGCATGAATACACCAGTCTAAGCATGAATACACCAGTCTAGAGCATGAATACACCAGTCTAGAGCATGAATACACCAGTCTAGAGCATGAATACAACAGTCTAGAGCATGAAGACACCAGTCTAAGCATGAATACACCAGTCTAGAACATGAATACACCAGTCTAGAGCATGAATACAACAGTCTAGAGCATGAAGACACCAGTCTAAGCATGAATACACCAGTCTAGAACATGAATACACCAGTCTAGAGCATGAATACACCAGTCTAGAGCATGAATACACCAGTCTAGAGCATAAATACACCAGTCTAAGCATGAATACACCAGTCTAGAGCATGAATACACCTGTCTAGAGCATGAATACACCAGTCTAGAGCATAAATACACCAGTCTAAGCATGAATACACCAGTCTAAAGCATGAAGACACCAGTCTAGAGCATGAAGACACCAGTCTAGAGCAATAATACACCCGTCTAGAGCATGAAGACACCAGTCTAGAGCATGAAGACACCAGTCTAAAGGATGACGACACCAATCTAAAGCATGAACACAGCAGTCTAGAGGATGAATACACCAGTTTAAAGCAGTAATACATCAGTCTAAAGAATGAATACTCCAGCCTAGAGCCTGAAGACATCAGTTTAAAGCAATAATACACCAGTCTAAAACATGAATAAACCAGTTTAAACGAGTAATACACCAGTCTAGAGCATGAATACACCAGTCTAGAGCATGCAGACACCAGTCTAAGCATGAATACACCAGTCTAGAGCATAAATACACCAGTCTAAGCATGAATACACCAGTCTAGAGCATGAATACACCAGTCTAGAGCATGAATACACCAGTCTAGAGCATAAATACACCAGTCTAGAGCATGAATACACCAGTCTAGAGCATGAAGACACCAGTCTAGAGCAATAATACACCAGTCTAGAGCATGAAGACACCAGTCTAGAGCATAAATACACCAGTCTAAGCATGAATACACCAGTCTAAAGCATGAAGACACCAGTTTAGAGCATGAATACACCAGTCTAGAGCATGAAGACACCAGTCTAGAGCAATAATACACCAGTCTAGAGCATGAATACACCAGTCTAGAGCATGAAGACACCAGTCTAGAGCAATATTACACCAGTCTAGAGCATGAAGACACCAGTCTAGAGCATGAAGACACCAGTCTAAAGGATGAAGACACCAGTCTAGAGCATGAAGACACCAGTCTAGAGCATGAAGACACCAGTCTAGAGCATGAAGACACCAGTCTAGAGCATGAAGACACCAGTCTAAAGGATGACGACACCAATCTAAAGCATGAACACAGCAGTCTAGAGGATGAATACACCAGTTTAAAGCAATAATACATCAGTCTAAAGAATGAATACTCCAGCCTAGAGCCTGAAGACATCAGTTTAAAGCAATAATACACCAGTCTAAAACATGACTAAACCAGTTTAAAGAAGTAATACACCAGTCTAGAGCATGAATACACCAGTCTAGAGCATGAATACACCAGTCAAGAGCATGAAGACACCAGTTTAGAGCATGAATACACCAGTCAAGAGCATGAAGACACCAGTCAAGAGCCTGAAGACACCAGTCTAGAGCATGAATACACCAGTCAAGAGCATGGAGACACCAGTCTAGAGCTTGGAGACACCAGTTTAAAGCAATAATACACCAGTCTAGAGCATGGAGACACCAGTTTAAAGCAATAATACTCCAGCCTAGAGCCTGAAGACATCAGTTTAAAGCAATAATACACCAGTCTAAAACATGACTAAACCAGTTTAAAGAAGTAATACACCAGTCAAGAGCATGAAGACACCAGTTTAGAGCATGAATACACCAGTCAAGAGCATGAATACACCAGTCAAGAGCATGGAGACACCAGTCTAGAGCATGCATACACCAGTCAAGAGCATGGAGACACCAGTCTAGAGCATGTATACACCAGTCAAGAGCATGAAGACACCAGTCTAGAGCCTGAAGACACCAGTCTAGAGCATGAATACACCAGTCAAGAGCATGGAGACACCAGTCTAGAGCCTGAAGACACCAGTCTAGAGCATGAATACACCAGTCAAGAGCATGGAGACACCAGTCTAGAGCATGCATACACCAGTCAAGAGCATGGAGACACCAGTCTAGAGCATGTATACACCAGTCTATAGCTTGAAGACACCAGTCTAAAGCATGAATACACCCGTGTCTGTTCCTGAGCAGGAGTCGCCGGATAAACACTTCATCTTCCCTGTTCCTGGTGAAGCTTGCCAGGACTGGTGATCTTCATGCCTGTTTGCGGAGGTGTACTGTGAGGATTGCATGGTTTAGTTTGGGTTGTGATATGTTTGGTCATGTTCTTAAATCATCCTTGTCAATCATGCAGGTTTCAGGTTAATCATCCACAGTTGTCTTTATTTAGTTAAATCAACCTCAGTGTATCTAAGTGTCTGGTTTTAAGCTCATCATGGTCAGGTCATGTGCTTTGTTCCATCACTACTTTGTTTCTCCATGGTTTTTGCCATGGTTCAGTTTATTTATTAAAGTTCTAAGTTTCTGTCACAAGCCTGGTCTCCTGCATTTTGGGTTCTCCACCACCAGTTCCTGACACTTTGGTTTGGTCCAAACTGGAGTTCATCAGAGGAAAGCAGGTGGTGTGGACCAAAGCTGCCAAAGTGAACACGCCGTGAGAATGTAGCCACCCAGACCTTAGGAGCAATGAGAAGACCAATCTTTGAAAGGGAAGTCAGTGTGACTAATTGTTTTTTACATGACTGAACTTGTTCAGAGATACATTATAGAAGAACTATTTCTGCACTGGGTTTTTCAGAGTAATCGTTGTAGATAAACTTGAAGTTATAACCAGGGCAGTCATGTAGTGCTGTGATGTCTAAGCTCAGCTGAAGGTTTTCCAGATGGAAACTGTTCAAACTGCTGTGAGACTTTGACACAAACAGAAGCTCCTCTGAGATCCACAAGTTTCACCTGTAGGGTCTGGAGATGATCAGAGTGAAACTCTATGAACGGTAAAAGGAAAGCAGATCTGCTTCAATGATAAAATGACATGCAGCAAAAAACTCAGATCAGGATAACACTGCAGGAAACAAACCTTTCACAATAAAACAATCTGGTTTTTGAGGGTATGTGCTGCTGGCTACCAACATCATACACTGTGTCATTTTTTTTTCTTCTGGTAAATTTTTACTCTATCAGGTTAACTCACCTTTCAGTCACTAAATCTACATTCACATCTGAGCTGTGAGCCTTTGATTCAACAGACTTCAGAGTTCATTGTAAGAAGAGGATTCTGTAAGAAACTACCTTCAGTGATTCAAAAGATTTGAAAACATTTGGGTCTTCTCTATCTGCCCTAAACTCTCGTCTGCTTTGGTCTCTGCAGCAGAAACAACCTGCTGTGATCAATGTGAACAAATGTGATCTCTGTGTGGAAAAACAGACGTGTCAGTTGCAGCTTCTTACCATCAAGATTAGCCACAGTCGACCTCTTTATCTCTTGTTCCTAGTGTTGCAACAGAACCTGCTGATAGGTCTAACTCCTTCCTGACTGCTTCCTGTGTGGTTCATATGCCCCAACAGATGCAACACAAGCCGATTGCAACAGAGAACTGAGGCCAGTCTGTTTGTAGCCTGAAGCTGAACACATCTAGTCAGGAAATGAGGACCAAAAACCTCTGCAGATCTGCTTCACCCCAGACTTCATCTACCCCTACAAACCCCCTCTGGGTGGCGCTGCAGAGCACTGCAAACCAAACCAGGCTGTTCCAGAAACAGCTGCTGCCCACAAGCTGCTGCTTACATGAACCACTCAATACCCAATAGGTATGTGTGGGTTCAACGTCTGCACATATTGTTACCCAGCCCCTACCTCCTATCACTCAAGCTGACCACTAGGGACAGGGTGCAAAAGGGAGCAATTCTCCAAAGAGTTCTTGTTGAAAAGTCCAGCTTTACACTCAAATGATGAACCTCTGTGCATTCCATTTACAATATATTTGTGATGCTAAATGCTTTGTTTGTGCCTACTCTGGAAGAGACGGACTCTAAAAAAGGTTGTATGACATTAGTCTTGCAACAGACTGGCGAACAGTCTTTGTCTGGTTCAACAGTAGCTGGGATAGGCTCCAGCAACCCAGCGACCCTGACAGGGATTAAGTGGGTTTGGAAAACTGGTTGAATGCTTTGGTTTAATTTGGACCCAAATGTACGCATTTTTTGTGGGAGTGGTTTGTTGTATGCGTGGTAGGTGGGTGGACCCAGCAGAGCTCCAAACGTGACCTGTGTGTCCTGTATCCTAACGTGTGTCCTGCCCAATCGCAGAGACAGATATTGCTCACAGTTTTATTGACAAAATAAAATTAAGAAAAGTAAGAGAGATTGTCTGAGCTCAGAACAATTGTCTGGAAGCCCAGGAGGCATCGAGCTGCTTTGATGAGGGCTATGGGAAAAAGATTCTGCTTTTACAGAAGTCTAAAAGGAGCAATTTGAGTTGACATAATGAATGTTTGATCAGACGAAACAAAAAGAAAGCATTTCTGCATCACTGTGTAAATGTGAGATTCTGTGAATTATTTAACACAGCTTATCAACATTTTTAGCCAAAAAAAACAGCAGGGAAAAATGTTTACTTCTATTAACAGATAAATATAACAGATATTTTTTAATAACGTTTAGCATAAATCTTTTTGTTGTTTTTAGTAGAAAGGCCTTGAACAGAATGTATAAATCTATTGCCTATAGTCTAAATGCCTTCCCTTAAAAAATGCTTATGTCTGAAGCTAAACAACTTTAATGTCTTTTTATTGAAGCAATGGTTTGATGTTTTTAAGTCAGTTTAGACAACAATAATTTGCTCATCACTTTTTTTTGAAGCCTCAATCCAGGAATGCAGAATGCAATGATTGGGGGGATGAATGATAAGCTCCATGGCATCTCTCAGGATGCCTCGGGTCAGATCTCAGAAACATACCGTGGACAAAGCAGAACCAGAGGAAACAATGAGAGCTGAAGCTTTTCTCTTCCATCTGCCAACACGCTGAGGATCAAACATTCACCTGTGTCCCTCCGCCTCATAATCCTCTGCAGATTCAGGAGAAGGCGGGGTTTTCAAGAAGCCTTGACTTCATTTTAGATGAGGGCGGATTAAAGAACAGTGTGTGCTTCGACCGGGAACTGAACCTGCCACTCCGCTGCAGGACCTGCGAGTGAGTTAAAGCCAGCGTCTCGCCACAACCCACCCCGAACCACATGCCTAACATCGTGGAGGTCCAGTCATGCTGCCCGTCATGAAAAATTCCTTTTGACTTCATTTTGATTTAAAAAAAAAAAAAAAAACAAGCTGGTCAGCATTTTGGGTTTATTATCAAACTCCTGCAGCAAGGTGAAAAACACGTGGCTTCTTTCCCCAGCCTCAGAACAGAGGGGCAGCTTCTGGTTTCTGTGTTTGCCCTCAAGACCCTTTCTAACACCTCTCCAGATAGATTTTGTTATGAGAACATCTGGGACCTGTTCATTTGGAGGGGGGTTTCTACAAACATGTATTGCTAGTGATCTCTTCCTTTGTTCTTTTAATTTTTCATCTTCATGGTAAAACACAAACTCTTTCTTGGGTGAACTTCAAGTGAGTCTGAATGCTCTCTGTCAGCAGGAACAGTAAAGAATCAGACTCTGGAACTGTCACAGGAAATGCAGGTTTGAACGTTCTGGGTCAAACCTGCGCCCTCAGAAGCGTGTGGAGTTCTTACACAGAAACTCAGAAAGGTATGGGAAGCATCATTAAAGTTTCTGTGGATGCAGAACAGAATTTAAAGTGGACCAAAAGGAAAGATTTCACCTCTGCTTTGTTCTGAACACCGATGGATCTGAACAACAAAACATCATCTAGTGATAAGGAAAAAAATGAAGAAAAGCTTAAGCCAAACATTTCAGAATGCTTTCAGCCTCCCAAACTTTATGTATCCATCCATCCATCCATCTTCAGAACCATCAGCTGCTAGAACCAATCCAGCTACTGTTGGGAGAAGGTGGGGTTCCCCCTGAACAGGTCACCAGTCTGTTGCAGGCCTCCCAATCTCACACATTCACACCTAAAGGCAATTCAGAATCACTAACCTATGAAGCACATTTTTGCACTGTGGGAGGGAGCCAGAATGCCTGTAGAAAACCCACACATGCACGAGGAGCACATGCAAACTCCACACTGAAAAAACCCAAATGAGATTTGAACCTGGGCATTTTTGCTGTGAGGCGAGAGTGGTAACCACTACACCACCATCAATTGTTGACACTTTTGGTTGATTCCTCCTCTGCTTAAATCTATAAAATAAGGCTGCCAACTGTTCTTACAATATTTCCTCCAGTTCCTCTGATATCAAACCATAATTTAAGTTTTGTAAACATTTGACTGAATGTTTGAGTTCAAACTGGGTTTCTGCACACAGCAGGTTCAGGAGCTCAGACGTAGGAACGTGATCCAGACAAGTTGATCAAACCAGAGCTCAGTTTCAGCCAGGCAACTGTTTCATTGCCTTTTTGAGTATATTAAGGTCACCTCTTACTGCCTCACATGTTGCTTTTGAACTTTTTTTTCCCCTTTTTGCATCTTTGTGACTCGTTACCTTTAGTTCGGCTGTTCTACATTTTCTGCTGTGTATATTTTTACTATTTCCCAGCTGTTAAGGATATCTTAGGCCTCTTTCAATGACTTGCAAGATTCCGGTCTCCTCCAGTAAGTGTGCTGCTCTTTGATAACACTAAATGAATGAAATCATAGTTATTCTTCCTCCTGCGTGCTGGGCTCCTTCTCCTGCCAGCTGGAGAGGGACGTTAAGGCCGCACAGGTTCAGGAGCCAGACTCTGGAAGGGGTCCCCCTCATAAACTTTTCGTCCCCACCTCATTAAGGTCCCAGGTTCTCCAGTGGGCTCATGCAACGCGACTGACCTGCCACCTGGGAATCCGCAAGACTATCTCTTTTCTGCGTCGAATCAGGCTATGGTTTACATTGTTGATGCAACAGTGCAAACTCAAAGAGACGTGAGATGTGCTCACCTGCTTGGGTTGGTCTGTGATCTCAGAATAGCAGGCGCTCCTGATGTCGGGATAAACGGACGACCAGCCCTTCTCTGTGCAGTTCCTGCTGAGGTTACCTGAGGAAGACAAATGCAAGAGCTGCCTTAATGTCACTGTTTTCCAGCAGAAGGAACCTTGCAGTAAACTGCAGAGAGATAGTATGCAGAAATACTCTGCTGCTTTCCAGGGAAAACCCTCGTTTTTGTTCAGCATCTTTCTTTCCAACTTCCCCTCAAAGAACAAGAAGTTTTGGCTTTGAAATCCCTTTTTTGGAAAGGGAAGCAAAGCAAGCCAGGAATATTTCACTAGTGAAAGTGTTGGTGAAATTTCACTGTCAGCAGAGTGATAACTCTGATAAAATGAGGCATTCAGGGACACCAAGGATAAACAGTAGTCCTGGCTCCAGCTGTGATGCAAAGCAGCTGTTGTTCTGAAACGAGGCTGAGAGCACCTGACTCTGTTTCTGTACAGAATCTTGGAAATAAAACAAGCCAAAATGGGAGTTGTGTAGGTGCAAAGAAGCTAAGAGACCACCCTGACAAGGAGAGAGGGAGCTGGGAAAAGGTGTGTGGAGGGGTGCACGAGGTAAACTGAGGATAAAGAGGACTGAGATAAAGGAGGTGGAGGAATCAAGATGCAGCAAACCTCATCAACCTAGAGAATCCAAAACTGTGAGTTTGAACATTTTTACTGTTTCTGTCAAGTGTTCAGTTCAGAGCAGCATCTCTGATGGTTTGAGGGCAGAAGTGCAGACAGTCCAGACAGCTTGATGATGGATCTGTAAATGTTGAAATGTCTATGAAGGTTTCAGACCAACGTCTGCTCTCCTCCACATGACACGGATTCAGGAAGAACTGTTGTTTCAGCAGCAGAACGAACCAGAACCACAGACTGGAACTTTACAGCATAAGGAACCAGAACCACAGACTGGAACTTTACAGCGGAATGAACCAGAACCACAGACTGGAACTCTACAGCAGAATAAACAAAAACCACAGACTGGAACTTTACAGCGAATGAACCAGAACCACAGACTGGAACTTTACAGCAGAATGAACCAGAACCACAGACTGGAACTTTACAGCAGAATGAACCAGAACCACAGACTGGAACTTTGAAGCAGGACGAACCAGAACCACAGACTGGAACTTTGAAGCAGGACGAACCAGAACCGCAGACTGGAACTTTGAAGCAGGACGAACCAGAACCACAGACTGGACCTTTACAGCGGAATGAACCAGAACCACAGACTGGAACTTTGAAGCAGGACGAACCAGAACCGCAGACTGGAACTTTACAGCGGAATGAACCAGAACCACAGACTGGAACTCTACAGCAGAATAAACAAAAACCACAGACTGGAACTTTACAGCGGAATGAACCAGAACCCCAGTCTGGAACTTTACAGCAGAATGAACCAGAACCACAGACTGGAACTTTACAGCCGAATGAACCAGAACCACAGACTGGAACTTTACAGCGGAATGAACCAGAACCACAGACTGGAACTCTACAGCAGAATAAACAAAAACCACAGACTGGAACTTTACAGCGAATGAACCAGAACCATAGACTGGAACTTTACAGCAGAACGAACCAGAACCACAGACTGGAACTTTACAGCAGAACGAACCAGAACCACAGCCGGGAACTTTACAGCAGAATGAACCAGAACCACAGCCTGGAACTTTACAGCAGAACGAACCAGAACCACAGACTGGAACTTTACAGCAGAATGAACCAGAACCACAGACTGGAACTTTACAGCAGAACGAACCAGAACCACAGACTGGAACTTTACAGCAGAATGAACCAGAACCACAGCCTGGAACTTTACAGCAGAACGAACCAGAACCACAGACTGGAACTTTACAGCAGAATGAACCAGAACCACAGACTGGAACTTTGAAGCAGGACGAACCAGAACCACAGACTGGAACTTTACAGCGGAACGAACCAGAGCCACAGACTGGAACTTTACAGCGGAATGAACCAGAACCACAGTCTGGAACTTTACAGCGGAATGAACCAGAACCACAGACTGGAACTTTACAGGGGAATGAACCAGAACCACAGACTGGAACTTTACAGCAGAATGAACCAGAACCACAGGCTGGAACTTTACAGCAGAATGAACCAGAACCACAGAATGGGACTTTACAGCAGAATGAACCAGAACCACAGTCTGGAACTTTACAGCAGAACGAACCAGAACCACAGACTGGAACTTTACAGCAGAATGAACCAGAACCACAGACTGGAACTTTACAGCGGAATGAACCAGAACCACAGACTGGAACTTTACAGCGGAATGAACCAGAACCACAGTCTGGAACTTTACAGCTGAATGAACCAGAACCACAAACTGGAACTTTACAGCCGAATGAACCAGAACCACAGACTGGAACTGTACATCCCAAATGAACCACAACCACAGACTGGAACTTTACAGCGGAATAAACCAGAACCACAGACTGGAACTTTACAGCGGAATGAACCAGAACCACAGACTGGAACTCTACAGCAGAATAAACCAGAACCACAGACTGGAACTTTGAAGCAGGACGAACCAGAACCGCAGACTGGAACTTTGAAGCAGGACGAACCAGAACCACAGACTGGAACTTTACAGCGGAATGAACCAGAACCACAGACTGGAACTTTGAAGCAGGACGAACCAGAACCGCAGACTGGAACTTTACAGCGGAATGAACCAGAACCACTGACTGGAACTTTACAGCGGAATGAACCAGAACCACAGGCTGGGACTTTACAGCAGAATGAACCAGAACCACAGACTGGAACTTTACAGCGGGACGACCCAGAACCACAGACTGGAACTTTACAGCAGAATGAACCAGAACCACAGACTGGAACTTTACAGCAGAATGAACCAGAACCACAGACTGGAACTTTACAGCAAAATGAACCAGAACCACAGACTGGAACTTTACAGCGGAATGAACCAGAACCACAGACTGGAACTTTACAGCGGAACGAACCAGATCCACAGACTGGAACTTTGAAGCAGGACGAACCAGAACCACAGACTGGAACTTTACAGCGGAATGAACCAGAACCACAGACTGGAACTTTAAAACAGGACGAACCGGAACCGCAGACTGGAACTTTACAGCGGAATGAACCAGAACCACAGACTGGAACTTTGAAGCAGGACGAACCAGAACTGCAGACTGGAACTTTACAGCGGAAAGAACCAGAACCACAGACTGGAACTTTACAGCGGAATGAACCAGAACCACAGGCTGGAGCTTTACAGCGGAATAAACCAGAACCACAGACTGGAACTTTAAAACAGGACGAACCGGAACTGCAGACTGGAACTTTACAGCGGAATGAACCAGAACCACACACTGGAACTTTACAGCGGAACGAACCAGAACCACAGACTGGAACTTTGAAGCAGGACGAACCAGAACCACAGACTGGAACTTTACAGCGGAATGAACCAGAACCACAGACTGGAACTTTGAAGCAGGACGAACCAGAACCGCAGACTGGAACTTTACAGCGGAATGAACCAGAACCACTGACTGGAACTTTACAGCGGAATGAACCAGAACCACAGGCTGGGACTTTACAGCAGAATGAACCAGAACCACAGACTGGAACTTTACAGCAGAATGAACCAGAACCACAGACTGGAACTTTACAGCAGAATGAACCAGAACCACAGACTGGAACTTTACAGCAGAACGAACCAGAACCACAGACTGGAACTTTACAGCGGAATGAACCAGAATCACAGACTGGAACTTTACAGCAGAATGAACCAGAACCACAGACTGGAACTTTGAAGCAGGACGAACCAGAACCGCAGACTGGAACTTTACAGCGGAATGAACCAGAACCACTGACTGGAACTTTACAGCGGAATGAACCAGAACCACAGGCTGGGACTTTACAGCAGGATGAACCAGAACCACAGACTGGAACTTTACAGCAGAATGAACCAGAACCACAGACTGGAACTTTACAGCAGAATGAACCAGAACCACAGACTGGAACTTTACAGCAGAACGAACCAGAACCACAGACTGGAACTTTACAGCGGAATGAACCAGAATCACAGACTGGAACTTTACAGCAGAATGAACCAGAACCACAGACTGGAACTTTACAGCGGAATTAACCAGAACCACAGACTGGAACTTTACAGCAGAATGAACCAGAACCACAGACTGACACTTTACAGCAGAATGAACCAGAACCACAGAATGAAACTTTACAGCAGAACGAACCAGAACCACAGACTTGAACTTTGAAGCAGGACGAACCAGAACCGCAGACTGGAACTTTGAAGCAGGACGAACCAGAACCGCAGACTGGAACTTTACAGCGGAATGAACCAGAACCACAGACTGGAACTTTACAGCAGAATGAACCAGAACCACAGACTGGAACTTTGAAGCAGGACGAACCAGAACCATAGACTGGAACTTTACAGCGGAATGAACCAGAACCACAGACTGGAACTTTACAGCGAAATGAACCAGAACCACAGTCTGGAATTTTACAGCGGAATGAACCAGAACCACAGTCTGGAACTTTACAGCAGAACGAACCAGAACCACAGACTGGAACTTTGAAGCAGGACGAACCAGAACCGCAGACTGGAACTTTACAGCGGAATGAATCAGAACCACAGACTGGAACTTTACAGCAGAATGAACCAGAACCACATACTGGAACTTTATGGCGGAATGAACCAGAACCACAGACTGGAACTTTACAGCGGAATGAACCTGAACCACAGACTGGAACTTTAAAGCAGGACGAACCAGAACCACAGACTGGAACTTTACAGCAGAATGAACAAGGACCACAGACTGAAACTTTACAGCAGGACGAACCAGAACGATAGCCTGGAACTTTACAGCGTCATGAACCAGAACCACAGACTGGAACTTTACAGCAAAATGAACCAGAACCACAGTCTGGAATTTTACAGCAGAACGACCCAGAACCACAGACTGGAACTTTACTGCGGAATGTACCAGAACCACAGTCTGGAACTTTACAGCAGAACAAACCAGAACCACAGACTGGAACTTTGAAGCAGGACCAACCAGAACCGCAGACTGGAACTTTATAGCGGAATGAACCAGAACCACAGACTGGAACTTTACAGCAGAATGAACCAGAACCACAGACTGGAATTTTGAAGCAGGACGAACCAGAACCATAGACTGGAACTTTACAGCGGAATGAACCAGAACCACAGACTGGAACTTTACAGCGAAATGAACCAAAACCACAGTCTGGAACTTTACAGCAGAACGACCCAGAACCACAGACTGGAAGTTTGAAGCAGGACGAACCAGAACCACAGACTGGAACTTTACAGCGGAATGAACCAGAACCACAGACTGGAAATTTGAAGCAGGACGAACCAGAACCACAGACTGGAACTTTACAGCGGGACGAACCAGAACCACAGACTGGAACTTTACAGCAGAATGAACCAGAACCACAGACTGGAACTTTACAGCGAAATGAACCAGAACCACAGGCTGGAACTTTACAGCAGAATGAACCAGAACCACAGACTGGAATTTTGAAGCAGGACGAACCAGAACCACAGACTGGAACTTTACAGCGGGACGAACCAGAACCACAGACTGGAACTTTACAGCAGAATGAACCAGAACCACAGACTGGAACTTTACAGCGGAATGAACCAGAACCACAGACTGGAACTTTACAGCAGAATGAACCAGAACCACAGACTGGAACTTTACAGCGGAACGAACCAGAACCACAGACTGGAACTTTGAAGCAGGACGAACCAGAACCACAGACTGGAACTTTACAGCGGAATGAACCAGAACCACAGACTGGAACTTTAAAACAGGACGAACCGGAACCGCAGACTGGAACTTTACAGCGGAATGAACCAGAACCACAGACTGGAACTTTACAGCAGAATGAACCAGAACCACAGACTGGAACTTTACAGCCGAATGAACCAGAACCACAGACTGGAACTTTACAGCGGAATGAACCAGAACCACAGACTGGAACTTTACAGCGGAACGAACCAGAATCACAGACTGGAACTTTGAAGCAGGACAAACCAGAACCACAGACTGGAACTTTACAGCGGAATGAACCAGAACCACAGACTGGAACTTTGAAGCAGGACGAACCAGAACCACATACTGGAACTTTACAGCGGAATGAACCAGAACCACAGACTGGAACTTTGAAGCAGGACGAACCAGAACTGCAGACTGAAACTTTACAGCGGAAAGAACCAGAACCACAGACTGGAACTTTACAGCGGAATGAACCAGAACCACGGGCTGGAGCTCTACAGCGGAAAGAACCAGAACCACAGGCTGGAACTTTACAGCAGAATGAACCAGAACCACAGACTGGAACTTTACAGCGGAAAGAACCAGAACCACAGACTGGAACTTTACAGCAGAATGAACCAAAACCACAGACTGGAACTGTACAGCGGATCGAACCAGAACCACAGACTTAAACTTTACAGCAGAACGAACCTGAACCACAGACTGGAACTTTGAAGCAGGACGAACCAGAACCACAGACTGGAACTTTACAGCGGAATGAACCAGAACCACAGACTGGAACTTTGAAGCAGGACGAACCAGAACCACAGACTGGAACTTTACAGCGGAACGAACCAGAACCACAGACTGGAACTTTGAAGCAGGACGAACCAGAACCGCAGACTGGAACTTTACAGCGGAATGAACCAGAACCACAGACTGAAACTTTACAGCGGAATGAACCAGAACCACAGGCTGGAACTTTACAGCAGAATGAACCAGAACCACAGACTGGAACTTTGAAGCAGGACGAACCAGAACCACAGACTGGAACTTTACAGCAGAACGAACCAGAACCACAGACTGGAACTTTGAAGCAGGACGAACCAGAACCATAGACTGGAACTTTACAGCGGAATGAACCAGAACCACAGACTGGAACTTTACAGCGAAATGAACCAGAACGACAGTCTGGAATTTTACAGCAGAACGACCCAGAACCACAGACTGGAACTTTACAGCGGAATGAACCAGAACCACAGTCTGGAACTTTACAGCAGAACGAACCAGAACCACAGACTGGAACTTTGAAGCAGGACGAACCAGAACCGCAGACTGGAACTTTACAGCAGAATGAACCAGAACCACAGACTGGAACTTTGAAGCAGGACGAACCAGAACCATAGACTGGAACTTTACAGCGGAATGAACCAGAACCACAGACTGGAACTTTACAGCGAAATGAACCAGAACCACAGTCTGGAATTTTACAGCAGAACGACCCAGAACCACAGACTGGAACTTCACAGCGGAATGAACCAGAACCACAGTCTGGAACTTTACAGCAGAACGAACCAGAACCACAGACTGGAACTTTGAAGCAGGACGAACCAGAACCGTAGACTGGAACTTTACAGAGGAATGAATCAGAACCACAGACTGGAACTTTACAGCAGAATGAACCAGAACCACAGACTGGAACTTTACAGCGGAATGAACCAGAACCACAGACTGGTACTTTACAGCGGAATGAACCTGAACCACAGACTGGAACTTTGAAACAAGACGAACCAGAACCACAGACTGGAACTTTACAGCAGAATGAACCAGAACCACAGACTGAAACTTTACAGCAGAATGAACCAGAACCACAGAATGAAACTTTACAGCAGAATAAACCAGAACCACAGACTGGAACTTTACAACAGAATGAACAAGGACCACAGACTGAAACTTTACAGCAGAATGAACCAAAACGACAGACTGGAACTTTGAAGCAGGACGAACCAGAACGATAGACTGGAACTTTACAGCGGAATGAACCAGAACCACAGTCTGGAACTTTACAGCAGAACGAACCAGAACCACAGACTGGAACTTTGAAGCAAGACGAACCAGAAACACAGACTGGAACTTTAAAGTGGAATGAATCAGAACCGCAGACTGGAACTTTACAGCGGAATGAACCAGAACCACAGACTGGAACTTTACAGCGGAATGAACCAGAACCACAGGCTGGAACTTTACAGCAGAATGAACCAGAACCACAGACTGGAACTTTACAGCGGGACGAACCAGAACCACAGACTGGAACTTTACAGCAGAATGAACCAGAACCATAGACTGGAACCTTACAGCGGAACGAAACAGAACCACAGACTGGAACTTTACAGCAGAACGAATCAGAACGACAGACTGGAACTTTACAGCGGAACAAACCAGAACCACAGACTGGAACTTTGAAGCAGAACGAACCAGAACCACAGACTGGAACTTTACAGCTAAATGAACCAGAACCACAGACTGGAACTTTACAGCGGAATGAACCAGAACCACAGGCTGGAACTTTACAGCAGAATGAACCAGAACCACAGACTGGAACTTTACAGCGGGACGAACCAGAACCACAGACTGGAACTTTACAGCAGAATGAACCAGAACCATAGACTGGAACCTTACAGCGGAACGAACCAGAACCACAGACTGGAACTTTACAGCAGAATGAACCAGAACCACAGACTGGAACTTTACAGCGGAACGAACCAGAACCACAGACTTAAACTTTACAGCAGAACGAACCTGAACCACAGACTGGAACTTTGAAGCAGGACGAACCAGAACCACAGACTGGAACTTTACAGCGGAATGAACCAGAACCACAGTCTGGAACTTTGAAGCAGGACGAACCAGAACCACAGACTGGAACTTTACAGCGGAACGAACCAGAACCACAGACTGGAACTTTACAGCGGAATGAACCAGAACCACAGTCTGGAACTTTACAGCAGAACAAACCAGAACCACAGACTGGAACTTTGAAGCAGGACCAACCAGAACCGCAGACTGGAACTTTATAGCGGAATGAACCAGAACCACAGACTGGAACTTTACAGCAGAATGAACCAGAACCACAGACTGGAATTTTGAAGCAGGACGAACCAGAACCATAGACTGGAACTTTACAGCGGAATGAACCCGAACCACAGACTGGAACTTTACAGCGAAATGAACCAGAACCACAGACTGGAATTTTACAGCAGAACGACCCAGAACCACAGACTGGAACTTTACAGCGGAATCAACCAGAACCACAGACTGGAACTTTACAGCGGAATGAACCAGAACCACAGACTGGAACTTTACAGCGGAATGAACCAGAACCACAGACTGGAACTTTACAGCGGAATAAACCTGAACCACAGACTGGAACTTTGAAGCAGGACGAACCAGAACCACAGACTGGAACTTTACTGCGGAATGAACCAGAACCACAGACTGGAACTTTGAAGCAGGACGAACCAGAACCACAGACTGGAACTTTACAGCGGAAAGAACCAGAACCACAGGCTGGAACTTTACAGCAGAATGAACCAGAACCACAGACTGGAACTTTACAGCGGAAAGAACCAGAACCACAGACTGGAACTTTACAGCAGAATGAACCAAAACCACAGACTGGAACTGTACAGCGGATCGAACCAGAACCACAGACTTAAACTTTACAGCAGAACGAACCTGAACCACAGACTGGAACTTTGAAGCAGGACGAACCAGAACCACAGACTGGAACTTTACAGCGGAATGAACCAGAACCACAGACTGGAACTTTGAAGCAGGACGAACCAGAACCACAGACTGGAACTTTACAGCGGAACGAACCAGAACCACAGACTGGAACTTTGAAGCAGGACGAACCAGAACCGCAGACTGGAACTTTACAGCGGAATGAACCAGAACCACAGACTGAAACTTTACAGCGGAATGAACCAGAACCACAGGCTGGAACTTTACAGCAGAATGAACCAGAACCACAGACTGGAACTTTACAGCGGGACGAACCAGAACCACAGACTGGAACTTTACAGCGGAACAAACCAGAACCACAGACTGGAACTTTACAGCGGAACGAACCAGAACCACAGACTGGAACTTTACAGCAGAATGAACCAGAACCACAGACTGGAACTTTACAGCGGAATGAACCAGAACCACAGACTGGAACTTTACAGCGGAATGAACCAGAACCACAGTCTGGAACTTTACAGCAGAACGAACCAGAACCACAGACTGGAACTTTGAAGCAGGATGAACCAGAACCGCAGACTGGAACTTTACAGCGGAATGAACCAGAACCACAGACTGGAACTTTACAGCTAAATGAACCAGAACCACAGACTGGAACTTTACAGCGGAATGAACCAGAACCACAGGCTGGAACTTTACAGCAGAATGAACCAGAACCACAGACTGGAACTTTACAGCGGGACGAACCAGAACCACAGACTGGAACTTTACAGCAGAATGAACCAGAACCATAGACTGGAACCTTACAGCGGAACGAACCAGAACCACAGACTGGAACTTTACAGCAGAATGAACCAGAACCACAGACTGGAACTTTACAGCGGAACGAACCAGAACCACAGACTTAAACTTTACAGCAGAACGAACCTGAACCACAGACTGGAACTTTGAAGCAGGACGAACCAGAACCACAGACTGGAACTTTACAGCGGAATGAACCAGAACCACAGTCTGGAACTTTGAAGCAGGACGAACCAGAACCACAGACTGGAACTTTACAGCGGAACGAACCAGAACCACAGACTGGAACTTTACAGCGGAATGAACCAGAACCACAGTCTGGAACTTTACAGCAGAACAAACCAGAACCACAGACTGGAACTTTGAAGCAGGACCAACCAGAACCGCAGACTGGAACTTTATAGCGGAATGAACCAGAACCACAGACTGGAACTTTACAGCAGAATGAACCAGAACCACAGACTGGAATTTTGAAGCAGGACGAACCAGAACCATAGACTGGAACTTTACAGCGGAATGAACCCGAACCACAGACTGGAACTTTACTGCGAAATGAACCAGAACCACAGACTGGAATTTTACAGCAGAACGACCCAGAACCACAGACTGGAACTTTACAGCGGAATCAACCAGAACCACAGACTGGAACTTTACAGCGGAATGAACCAGAACCACAGACTGGAACTTTACAGCGGAATGAACCAGAACCACAGACTGGAACTTTACAGCGGAATAAACCTGAACCACAGACTGGAACTTTGAAGCAGGACGAACCAGAACCACAGACTGGAACTTTACTGCGGAATGAACCAGAACCACAGACTGGAACTTTGAAGCAGGACGAACCAGAACCACAGACTGGAACTTTACAGCGGAAAGAACCAGAACCACAGGCTGGAACTTTACAGCAGAATGAACCAGAACCACAGACTGGAACTTTACAGCGGAAAGAACCAGAACCACAGACTGGAACTTTACAGCAGAATGAACCAAAACCACAGACTGGAACTGTACAGCGGATCGAACCAGAACCACAGACTTAAACTTTACAGCAGAACGAACCTGAACCACAGACTGGAACTTTGAAGCAGGACGAACCAGAACCACAGACTGGAACTTTACAGCGGAATGAACCAGAACCACAGACTGGAACTTTGAAGCAGGACGAACCAGAACCACAGGCTGGAACTTTACAGCGGAACGAACCAGAACCACAGACTGGAACTTTGAAGCAGGACGAACCAGAACCGCAGACTGGAACTTTACAGCGGAATGAACCAGAACCACAGACTGAAACTTTACAGCGGAATGAACCAGAACCACAGGCTGGAACTTTACAGCAGAATGAACCAGAACCACAGACTGGAACTTTACAGCGGGACGAACCAGAACCACAGACTGGAACTTTACAGCGGAACAAACCAGAACCACAGACTGGAACTTTACAGCGGAACGAACCAGAACCACAGACTGGAACTTTACAGCAGAATGAACCAGAACCACAGACTGGAACTTTACAGCGGAATGAACCAGAACCACAGACTGGAACTTTACAGCGGAATGAACCAGAACCACAGTCTGGAACTTTACAGCAGAACGAACCAGAACCACAGACTGGAACTTTGAAGCAGGATGAACCAGAACCGCAGACTGGAACTTTACAGCGGAATGAACCAGAACCACAGACTGGAACTTTACAGCGGAATCAACCAGAACCACAGACTGGAACTTTACAGCGGAATGAACCAGAACCACAGACTGGAACTTTACAGCGGAATGAACCAGAACCACAGACTGGAACTTTACAGCGGAATGAACCTGAACCACAGACTGGAACTTTGAAGCAGGACGAACCAGAACCACAGACTGGAACTTTACTGCGGAATGAACCAGAACCACAGACTGGAACTTTGAAGCAGGACGAACCAGAACCACAGACTGGAACTTTACAGCGGAATGAACCAGAACCACAGGCCGGAACTTTACAGCAGAATGAACCAGAACCACAGACTGGAACTTTACAGCGGAAAGAACCAGAACCACAGACTGGAACTTTACAGCAGAATGAACCAGAACCACAGACTGGAACTGTACAGCGGATCGAACCAGAACCAGAGACTTAAACTTTACAGCAGAACGAACCTGAACCACAGACTGGAACTTTGAAGCAGGACGAACCAGAACCACAGACTGGAACTTTACAGCGGAATGAACCAGAACCACAGACTGGAACTTTGAAGCAGGACTAACCAGAACCACAGACTGGAACTTTACAGCGGAATGAACCAGAACCACAGACTGGAACTTTACAGCGGAATGAACCAGAACCACAGGCTGGAACTTTACAGCAGAATGAACCAGAACCACAGACTGGAACTTTACAGCGGGACGAACCAGAACCACAGACTGGAACTTTACAGCGGAACAAACCAGAACCACAGACTGGAACTTTACAGCGGAACGAACCAGAACCACAGACTGGAACTTTACAGCAGAATGATCCAGAACCACAGACTGGAACTTTACAGCGGAAAGAACCAGAACCACAGACTTTAACTTTGAAGCAAGACGAACCAGAAACACAGACTGGAACTTTAAAGTGGAATGAATCAGAACCGCAGACTGGAACTTTACAGCGGAATGAACCAGAACCACAGACTGGAACTTTACAGCGGAATGAACCAGAACCACAGGCTGGAACTTTACAACAGAATGAACCAGAACCACAGACTGGAACTTTACAGCGGAACGAACCAGAACCACAGACTGGAACTTTACAGCAGAATGAACCAGAACCATATACTGGAACCTTACAGCGGAACGAACCAGAACCACAGACTGGAACTTTACAGCAGAATGAACCAGAACCATAGACTGGAACCTTACAGCGGAACGAACCAGAACCACAGACTGGAACTTTACAGCAGAATGAACCAGAACCACAGACTGGAACTTTACAGCGGAACGAACCAGAACCACAGACTTAAACTTTACAGCAGAACGAACCTGAACCACAGACTGGAACTTTGAAGCAGGACGAACCAGAACCACAGACTGGAACTTTACAGCGGAATGAACCAGAACCACAGGCCGGAACTTTACAGCAGAATGAACCAGAACCACAGACTGGAACTTTACAGCGGAAAGAACCAGAACCACAGACTGGAACTTTACAGCAGAATGAACCAGAACCACAGACTGGAACTGTACAGCGGATCGAACCAGAACCAGAGACTTAAACTTTACAGCAGAACGAACCTGAACCACAGACTGGAACTTTGAAGCAGGACGAACCAGAACCACAGACTGGAACTTTACAGCGGAATGAACCAGAACCACAGACTGGAACTTTGAAGCAGGACTAACCAGAACCACAGACTGGAACTTTACAGCGGAATGAACCAGAACCACAGACTGGAACTTTACAGCGGAATGAACCAGAACCACAGGCTGGAACTTTACAGCAGAATGAACCAGAACCACAGACTGGAACTTTACAGCGGGACGAACCAGAACCACAGACTGGAACTTTACAGCGGAACAAACCAGAACCACAGACTGGAACTTTACAGCGGAACGAACCAGAACCACAGACTGGAACTTTACAAGCAGAATGAACCAGAAACCACAGACTGGAACTTTACAGCGGAAAGAACCAGAACCACAGACTTTAACTTTGAAGCAAGACGAACCAGAAACACAGAACTGGAACTTTAAAGTGGAATGAATCAGAACCGCAGACTGGAACTTTACAGCGGAATGAACCAGAACCCACAGACTGGAACTTTACAGCGGAATGAACCAGAACCACAGGCTGGAACTTTACAACAGAATGAACCAGAACCACAGACTGGAACTTTACAGCGGGACGAACCAGAACCACAGACTGGAACTTTACAGCAGAATGAACCAGAACCATATACTGGAACCTTACAGCGGAACGAACCAGAACCACAGACTGGAACTTTACAGCAGAATGAACCAGAACCATAGACTGGAACCTTACAGCGGAACGAACCAGAACCACAGACTGGAACTTTACAGCAGAATGAACCAGAACCACAGACTGGAACTTTACAGCGGAACGAACCAGAACCACAGACTTAAACTTTACAGCAGAACGAACCTGAACCACAGACTGGAACTTTGAAGCAGGACGAACCAGAACCACAGACTGGAACTTTACAGCGGAATGAACCAGAACCACAGTCTGGAACTTTGAAGCAGGACGAACCAGAACCACAGACTGGAACTTTACAGCGGAACGAACCAGAACCACAGACTGGAACTTTACAGCGGAATGAACCAGAACCACAGTCTGGAACTTTACAGCAGAACGAACCAGAACCACAGACTGGAACTTTGAAGCAGGACCAACCAGAACCACAGACTGGAACTTTACAGCGGAATGAACCAGAACCACAGACTGGAACTTTACAGCAGAATGAACCAGAACCACAGACTGGAATTTTGAAGCAGGACGAACCAGAACCATAGACTGGAAACTTTACAGCGGAATGAACCCGAACCACAGACTGGAACTTTACAGCGAAATGAACCAGAACCACAGACTGGAATTTTACAGCAGAACGACCCAGAACCACAGACTGGAACTTTAACAGCGGAATCAAACCAGAACCACAGACTGGAACTTTACAGCGGAATGAACCAGAACCACAGACTGGAACTTTACAGCGGAATGAACCAGAACCACAGACTGGAACTTTACAGCGGAATGAACCTGAACCACAGACTGGAACTTTGAAGCAGGACGAACCAGAACCACAGACTGGAACTTTACTGCGGAATGAACCAGAACCACAGACTGGAACTTTGAAGCAGGACGAACCAGAACCACAGACTGGAACTTTACAGCGGAAAGAACCAGAACCACAGGCTGGAACTTTACAGCAGAATGAACCAGAACCACAGACTGGAACTTTACAGCGGAAAGAACCAGAACCACAGACTGGAACTTTACAGCAGAATGAACCAAAACCACAGACTGGAACTGTACAGCGGATCGAACCAGAACCACAGACTTAAACTTTTACAGCAGAACGAACCTGAACCACAGACTGGAACTTTGAAGCAGGACGAACCAGAACCACAGACTGGAACTTTACAGCGGAATGAACCAGAACCACAGACTGGAACTTTGAAGCAGGACGAACCAGAACCACAGACTGGAACTTTACAGCGGAACGAACCAGAACCACAGACTGGAACTTTGAAGCAGGACGAACCAGAACCGCAGACTGGAACTTTACAGCGGAATGAACCAGAACCACAGACTGGAACTTTACAGCGGAATGAACCAGAAACCACAGGCTGGAACTTTACAGCAGAATGAACCAGAACCACAGACTGGAACTTTACAGCGGGACGAACCAGAACCACAGACTGGAACTTTACAGCGGAACAAACCAGAACCACAGACTGGAACTTTACAGCGGAACGAACCAGAACCACAGACTGGAACTTTACAGCAGAATGAACCAGAACCACAGACTGGAACTTTACAGCGGAATGAACCAGAACCACAGACTGGAACTTTACAGCGGAATGAACCAGAACCACAGTCTGGAACTTTTACAGCAGAACGAACCAGAACCACAGACTGGAACTTTGAAGCAGGACGAACCAGAACCGCAGACTGGAACTTTACAGCGGAATGAACCAGAACCACAGACTGGAACTTTACAGCGGAATCAACCAGAACCACAGACTGGAACTTTACAGCGGAATGAACCAGAACCACAGACTGGAACTTTACAGCGGAATGAACCAGAACCACAGACTGGAACTTTACAGCGGAATGGAACCTGAACCACAGACTGGAACTTTGAAGCAGGACGAACCAGAACCACAGACTGGAACTTTACAGCGGAACGAACCAGAACCACAGACTGGAACTTTGAAGCAGGACGAACCAGAACCGCAGACTGGAACTTTACAGCGGAATGAACCAGAACCACAGACTGGAACTTTACAGCGGAATGAACCAGAACCACAGGCTGGAACTTTACAGCAGAATGAACCAGAACCACAGACTGGAACTTTACAGCGGGACGAACCAGAACCACAGACTGGAACTTTACAGCGGAACAAACCAGAACCACAGACTGGAACTTTACAGCGGAATGAACCAGAACCACAGTCTGGAACTTTACAGCAGAACGAACCAGAACCACAGACTGGAACTTTGAAGCAGGACGAACCAGAACCGCAGACTGGAACTTTACAGCGGAATCAACCAGAACCACAGACTGGAACTTTACAGCGGAATGAACCAGAACCACAGACTGGAACTTTACAGCGGAATCAACCAGAACCACAGACTGGAACTTTACAGCGGAATGAACCAGAACCACAGACTGGAACTTTACAGCGGAATGAACCTGAACCACAGACTGGAACTTTGAAGCAGGACGAACCAGAACCACAGACTGGAACTTTACTGCGGAATGAACCAGAACCACAGACTGGAACTTTGAAGCAGGACGAACCAGAACCACAGACTGGAACTTTACAGCGGAATGAACCAGAACCACAGGCTGGAACTTTACAGCAGAATGAACCAGAACCACAGACTGGAACTTTACAGCGGAAAGAACCAGAACCACAGACTGGAACTTTACAGCAGAATGAACCAGAACCACAGACTGGAACTGTACAGCGGATCGAACCAGAACCACAGACTTAAACTTTACAGCAGAACGAACCTGAACCACAGACTGGAACTTTGAAGCAGGACGAACCAGAACCACAGACTGGAACTTTACTGCGGAATGAACCAGAACCACAGACTGGAACTTTGAAGCAGGACGAACCAGAACCACAGACTGGAACTTTACAGCGGAACGAACCAGAACCACAGACTGGAACTTTGAAGCAGGACGAACCAGAACCGCAGACTGGAACTTTACAGCGGAATGAACCAGAACCACAGACTGGAACTTTACAGCGGAATGAACCAGAACCACAGGCTGGAACTTTACAGCAGAATGAACCAGAACCACAGACTGGAACTTTACAGCGGGACGAACCAGAACCACAGACTGGAACTTTACAGCGGAACAAACCAGAACCACAGACTGGAACTTTACAGCGGAACGAACCAGAACCACAGACTGGAACTTTACAGCAGAATGAACCAGAACCACAGACTGGAACTTTACAGCGGAATGAACCAGAACCACAGACTGGAACTTTACAGCGGAAAGAACCAGAACCACAGACTTGAACTTTGAAGCAAGACGAACCAGAAACACAGACTGGAACTTTAAAGCGGAATGAATCAGAACCGCAGACTGGAACTTTACAGCGGAATGAACCAGAACCACAGACTGGAACTTTACAGCGGGACGAACCAGAACCACAGACTGGAACTTTGAAGCAGGACGAACCAGAACCACAGACTGGAACTTTACAGCGGAATGAACCAGAACCACAGACTGGAACTTTAAAACAGGACGAACCGGAACCGCAGACTGGAACTTTACAGCGGAATGAACCAGAACCACAGACTGGAACTTTACAGCAGAATGAACCAGAACCACAGACTGGAACTTTACAGCGGAATGAACCAGAACCACAGACTGGAACTTTACAGCGGAACGAACCAGAATCACAGACTGGAACTTTGAAGCAGAATGAACCAGAACCACAGACTGGAACTTTACAGCGGAACGAACCAGAACCACAGACTGGAACTTTGAAGCAGAACGAACCAGAACCACAGACTGGAACTTTACAGCTAAATGAACCAGAACCACAGTCTTGAACATTACAGCAGAATGAACCAGAACCGCAGACTGGAACTTTACAGCGGAATGAACCAGAACCACAGACTGGAACTTTACAACAGGATGAACCAGAACCACAGACTTTAACTTTACAGCAGAATGAACCAGAACCACAGACTGGAACTTTACAGCAGGATGAACCAGAACCACAGACTTTAACTTTACAGCAGCTGTTCAACAATCTACAAATTTTCATAGGTAGTTTGTGTGTTTTTGTGTATGCTAGAGTGTCTGTTGTGTGTCTCCTTTGTTTCCAGGTGATGTGTTTCTGGGCTCACCGTTCTTTTCAAAGAAGAGCAGGAAAGGGGAGGGGCAGGGCAGGGTCATCACCTCACCGACCGCGGCGTTCGGCCAGCATGACACGTTGTTCCATTCGCCTCGACATCCTGCACACACACATACACACACACACACACACACACACTAAGAGCATGAAGGTCCTGAACTTCCTGTTCAGTTGGGCTTCTTAACTCTGGAGCACCTGAGATAAATCAAATTCTCGTAAACAACGTGAGGAGGAGAAAGGCCTCTTCCAGCTGGAAACCTGACCTGAAGTGGTGGGGTAACAACATCACAACTGTTTATAAATACAGTTTTATAGGATTTTACAAAAATTCTCCTTTACAGAAAACTTCATTTTGTAGACAGATAAACAGTTCTGGATTTGTCTTTAAAACTGCAGTAAAGTGATGATTCCAACAGAGAACTGTGTGGATGCAGCTGCCTCTGTCTGTCAGCACCCTTCTTTAAAAGTGTGTTTGACGTGTGGGAAAACGGCGCCTCTGCAGCCTGCAGACTCAGCCTGTTATGGTGGAGATAAAACGATTGGGTGGGAAAACAGACCTGCTTCTGCTCCTGAAGCTGCTGAACTTCTGCACAGACAGATACCTCCAACATTTCAAATGACTTTTTAAGCACAGTGAGTTTTCTTTTTCTAGAATAAGTTGGGAAGGGGATCAGCTTGATGACTGCTCAGTTTTCTGTTGCTCTCCTGTAATGAGAGTCAACCCACTCTCATTCCCAAGCTGTCACTTTTTGACGCTTTGGGTTTCCCCGACTCCATTGTTTTTTGATGCACATCTAATTAAATCAGGAGTCCAGTCATTTTGTCGACATGGTACCAGACGCGGACCAAACAACAGTACTGGACATGGACCGAATCACTGGACACAGCTGGTCCCGGTATCCTAGCCCGGTCTGCATCCGGGACCGTGTCTGGAACCGGTACCAAGTTAAGGTTGGATTTCTGGGTTATGGCTAGGGTTGGAGTACCAGAGCAGTCTGGTTTTGGACCAGTACCAGTTTGCAGCCCGGAGGTTAGGGAGCCTTGAATGGATGAGCCAGCGTGTCAAAAACGTCAAGTTGGGGACACCTAAAGCATCAGAAAGTGACGTGGAAGGCTTCTCAGCCACGCGTCAAATGTGACGAGCTGGGAGTGAGAACGGGTTGGTTTGGTTCCTCCAACAACCATCACACCAAACATTAAACATCTCCAGTTAATGTTTCTAAACCCACAAACTTGTCTTAAAGAAGTTACTTCTATAGAAGCAAAAATACCTGAAAAACATCACAATTTGCTTGTCATATATTTACTCAAAATGGTTCCTTAAATGATGGTTTATTTCAAAATGTGAATTAGTGTCTTTTTTTGTTCTGTCCTGAAAACACGTGTCTGTTACACATTCAGACAACAGAACCTGACAGAGGCGACAAAAACAGATCAAAACACACAAACTTGTAAATGAAAAAAGTTCAAGACAGATACGAGTTCAGGAGGACTGAAATATGAACAAAATAAACACATAAAATGAAATAAACACACATTTACATCTGAGCACACGTTTGTTGTCATAATAATGTGACCTGCCCATGCGACTGTGGGTAAGTCAAAACGAAGACAAAAAGATGGAGTGAGTCCTTCTGTTCTGCAGCGATGCTCTGACCTGCTGACCACTTTACTATGTTTGCAGAGGAGATGAGCTTCGGCTAACTTAAATCTACCAACCAAAACTACCCATCCATCCATTTTCTTCATGCATTTTATCCCTTCCGGGGTCACGAGGATGCCAGCGCCTCCTCATAAACCTGAACGCAGCTCTGAGCTTCTGCAGAACTGTGACTCAGCCTCAGCTTTCGGTCATAAAGCCGATGTGTTTTGGCAGCCCCATAAACTGCGGTGGGTCTGCGCTGTGAGGCTGTTGTTGCACAGCGAGACAAACAGACAAATATGTTTAATGAGGGTTTATGGGAGCATCTTTCAGCTGTGAGTGGAAGCCTGCGGCAGGATGAAGGATGCAAACGTGACTGTCCGTTTTACAGCTGCTCAAACCCAACATGTGTGAAACATGAGCAGCAAAAACCTGACAAACATTCAACTGTTGCTCGTCTGCCTTCAGAACAGAAAGTCTGGCTGGACCCCTGGACAGCTGAAGACACGTCCACCTCTGTGATGGGACTGACTTCAGGAGGAAGGTTTCCAGCTGCAGTCATTTCATGGATGCCAAACATCAATGTTGACCTGTTCGGATCTTCAGGTTTTACTTTTTGTAGATTACTTCTTATTTTCATATTTTGAAATAGCTTTTTTCCCCTTTTTTGTTGTTTTTGCCGACACAGCTTCCTGTTTTATTTTGAAAACCATTCCATCTTAATTTGCTTCAGTCCCTTCCCTTTTGTCTTCTTTTACAGAGTTCTTTTGTCCTGCTTTCCAGTTCCAAACCATTTCTTCAGGTTTCCTTCCTCTGCTTACATTTACTGGTCTACCATCCGCTCAACTTTGACCCATCCATTTGAATTTGTTTTTCATGCGTTCTCAAGTTTTTTTCTCCTTTGTCAGAGTTTGCATCCTGTTTTACAAGATTTTTTTAAGAACAAGCATTCAAACCAGAATGTCTGCAGAAACAGTAAAGCAGAGGTACAAAATAAAAAAACAGGCTTCCTAAAATCTAGTTTTTCCCTCATGTAAAGAAATAAAAAACATTTTTTTTGTTTATTACCAGAAGTTGTTATATGAGCTCATCTGCTCTGCAAACATGCAGCTTTCTCTTCTGTGGAGTAAAGTGCAGTGCAGCAGGTCAGAGCATCGCTGCAGAACAGAAGGACTCACTCCATCTTTTTGTCTTCATTTTGACATAAAAAACCTTATTTTAAACCCAATAAACACGTCACATGACAGACTCATTGTAAGTGCAACAGTTTAGTCAAAGAGTCCAGTTTAAGCAGCTGCTGAGGATTTAAGCAGCACTTTGAAGTAGACCTTCTGGTTTCTGCCTTTGTTGCATTCTAACACAGCAAAACTTTTTCAGTTCGACTGAGTCAGATCCAAGAGGCAGCACATTCATCAGGATGCAAACTCCAGTCTGAGCTAAATCGGAACAAACTTTGGAGATGTTGGTGCAAAAGCTTAAGCCTTAACACCTGAATTTATTTCCAGCTGTGAAAAAAGTCACTTATATTTTGTTTTAAGTTGATGCTACTTTTAGTTAATTTTGGATTCTTTTTAATTTCTTTTTTGCAACGGCAGGTTAAGGCCACGCAGTTGCACTGACAGCAGATCTAGGCAGGGCGCTATTCTTCACTACTCGACTTGCCTTTGAGTTCGGCCATAACCACAGATCTCGAGGGATAATCTGTGATTATTAACACTGAGAAAGCCCAGCACTTGAGTGATATTTGTCCAGAAAAGCAGCACCACACAGCAGCTGTGTGGCTGCTCTATACAGCTAAGTATAAGAACTGAAACAAAGGTGGAATGGATGGATGAAACAAAATGAAATATCTAAAAGAACAGAAACCCGTGTTCAGATGTTCTCAGTCCTGCACAGCTCAGGTGTTTGAGTTTGCTTCTTGAGAACGGAGTGAATAAATGGTTGATGAATCAGTGGGGAGACACGGTCCCCTCTTCACAGAACTTTCTGTTGTTTACCTCATGTTTGCTCTGACACAGAAATGCCCGTGTGTGTTTCAGCGTGTGTGCTCACCTGCAGCCGCCGTCTGCTGCTGCAGCTGTGCTTCACAGTTTCCTCTGGCCCTCTGCATCTCCCAGTGCAGCACGCAGTGAGGAAACCGTCCACAAACCTGCCGGGACCACACAAATGCATGTCATGAGGGTTTTCTCCATCAGTTCAGCTCTTCGTGTTTACTTCAGTTCCTGCAGGAACTTTTAGGGTTAAATTGTTGACATTTTTTGGACTCCGTTCAGGAAGCTGAAACTCTTCACTTCTGTCTCTGACTGTCAGTGTCAGAATTCAAAGCATCCTTTTTCTAGGAGGAAAAAACCACAAGACAATCTGATGAACTTTTTCAATCCTTTTTTCAACACATAACTCCCATTTGTTATCAAGTGTATTGCTCCACTTTCAACAAAATCTAAATGAAATCTAGAGAGGCATGCACTGCATCCACTCCATCTGTGCTGGCGGTTAGAACTAAACCCAGTCAGACCGCAGTCCATGCAACCGCCACACACACCAACACTAAAGACAAGAAGGAAGAGCAGAAACTAAACAGAAAATGTTAGAAAGCAAAGTAAAAGTTTTGCTCCTGAGGGATCTTTAGTGGGAGCTGTTCCAGACACACAGAGCTTTTTTCAGCAAATGCTGGATCAGTTTTCTGGGACTGAAATGTCTTTACTCTGTCGCTCATGATGGATGTGCTCCTCAAACAACACCTCACTTTACACTTTCACTTTCTTTCAGCTTTTTGTAGCAAAGCTTGAAACACATTCCTGAGGGTTTAGGATGACCTCTGACATCTGCGTTTGTCAAGTTGGAGTTCAAAACACAAAAGGAACTCCAGGCACAAACTTGTTCAGGTAAAAGAAAAATGCTTCACAACAAAGTTTGTTCTGGAATTTTCTGTCACTAGAAAAAAGCCAAAGGGTCAGACTGTGTTTGATTGAACAGCAGTAAGACATCCTCCAATAGATTGTTCTTCTGCTGCTGGTGTGCACAGAAATGTAACACCAGCATCATCTAGTGTAGACATTAGAGGGATTCAGGCAGAGTTGGATGGTGCTGTGATAAATGTGGCAAACATTGATTCCATACTGAAGATGATGGTCCACAATAAATCTTGTCTGCAGCTGTTAATGATGGCTTTCAAATATGAATATGTCAATAGTGAAGAACATTTTAACATCTTCAGAGCAACCAATCTTTATACAAGTCACTCAGGAGCCACTGATCTGACTCCTTAGTGCAGAGCGTCAAGCAGGGAGCTTTTTAAAATTTTGGCAGCCCTTTGAGAAATATTTTGTACCGTTTCTATGACAACATGTGATAAATAGAACAAAAAGGTTTCATTAACAATGATGCATGCACAATTATCTGTATGTGCATTTAGTGTGTCACATGTAATAACAAGGAAAAAGAAATTCACATTTTGATCATTTTGATTCAGTGTGTACTTCTGAGTAGGAATCCATGCTTTATGTTTAAGAGTTATGGATGAGCAGAAACAGCTTTTTCATCAAACGTGTCAGGTTTATGAGAGAAGCCTGAAGAAGAAAACAAAGCATTTCTTCACAACCTAAACCTGCAGTTTGACACATGAGGCCTCAGCTCCTTTGCAGATCATCTATATTTAGCAGCATGTTTGTGCCATTAGAGAAGAGCTACAAGCTGAACTTTTCCAGATTGATCTGAAAGCAAGCGCTGCCTCACATGAAGCGCTCAGCCGCTCCTCCAGACAGATGAGGAGCTGAGCCCACACATCCGCTCCACATTGATTTTGTGTTCAGGAGGAGGTCTAGACGTATGAGTTACGGTTGGGTTAATCGTTTCAGAGTGAGGACACAAAGACGATGCATTGATGTTTTGTTTTAAAAGCAGTCCACCTGCAGAAACCACAGAACTGAACACTTCTAGTCCTGTTTGTGAAGAAACCTTTGGACAAAAACATCAAAGAAAACATAAAAGAAAGGACAATTATTATTTTCTGGAGGGAAACTCTGGATGAGCTTCAACCAAAACATCAAAACCAAACCAGAGTTTGATTGAAAGCTTAGATTTATGACAAAAAAAGACTTTTTCTGCAGAGACACCATGCTAGGAAATGACAGAAGGGCCTCAGGTTTCTGCCTTTGGTGCTGCAGGATCCGAACAGGGTTTGGGCTGGAGATGGAAGCGTTGTTGGACACGAGGTGCAAACTGTTTCACCGGCAGAGTCAAAGCAGAAAGCTGATGGACATTTACGCTGACAGGAAACAGAAAGCTGTGGTTACATCTTTTTTGCTCTCTCTCAGGCTTGAGCGAAAGTTCAGCAAACAAAGTGATTTGAGGCTTTCTCAGCGCCAGAGAGGAAGGCTCACTTTGGTGGGGTGTTGTTGAATTTCAAATGTGTTTGAAATCACCATGGTTTGATCAATAAAACAAAGATCAGCATTAGAGATTTAATAAATGATTTATGTGAATATGAAGGAATGAACATCAATTCTCATTTTCTTCATGTCAAGTTTAAAGTGTGAACAAAAGATCATCTATGAGAAAGAAAAGTCTTTGGATTACTTGGAAACCTGAGGTTCTAATCTCCTGAACTGAGAGTTAGGTGATCAATCATCTGCTGATTTCTTCAGGATCAGTTCCAAACACCATGCAGCACTACTTGTGCTGGTAGAGTTTGTGGTGATGTTCCATTAAAGTCAGCCCCACAGTCTGGACCGGCTTGCCCTCTCTGGCCGTGCAGCACCCTCATAAAACAATGTTGACACTGAGCCTTACATTTCAAAAGGAGCTCAGATGATCTCACAAGGTGTCTGCTGATTGCTGTCAGGTCAAATCCACAAAAACGCTGCTTTTTTTTTCTCATCCCATGACCTGGGGGAGCAGATCCACAAAAAACCTTCCTTTACTTCAGAGATCATTCATCATTTGGGTTGTTACTTTGCCCCTGACTTCCTTTAAGAACACTTTCTCTAACTTAAGTGTACTTTTGGACGACTCACACGCCTGCTGTGATCTTCTGAAGATATATTTTTATGATCCAGTAAAGCTGTTTGTTAATGCATCCAAACTCCAAATGGACCTGGTTCTTGGTTTGTTCAGCTGAGGCCCAGAGGAAGTATGCAAACAAAGCAGCAGCAGCTGCTGGAAGGAAGAGGATTCATGATCGATACTTTCTCTCCAGCAGCCTGCAGCACCGTTTCATCATGAGGTGTGCAGCTGGCTGCTGCCTCAGGCAAAGAGCAGCTCCAGAAGGAGCGACTTCAGAGAAGCAATTCACAATCATTTACCTGAAAAGAGTTGTATGAATTTATCAGAAACACCTTTTAAAAAAGGAAAATGTAACACTTTAGTGTTAAATTTAGTGATGATGAACAGAAAGAAGCATAGACTGAAATGAACCCACTATTAAGCTCTTACAAAAACAGAGAAACAACAAATAACCAAAAACTGTTTATTTAAGGTCTAAAAAAAAGTTTTACACAGAGAGTTAAAAAAGAAATGAACAACAGTCTCGTGTTAACAGGGTAAAGTGTGACAGTAGAATGAAAGGACTGACCGTGCAGATCAGGGCCAGGAAAGGCAGGAGCAGAGGAAGCCAGTGCGTAAAGGAGCGCATCTCATCCAGCGAGCGGGGACAGCCTTGCAGGCGGCAGCTCGGTGCTCATCTGAACGTCATCCTTCGCGGGAAGCACGGACAGCAGAAGTCCTCCAAACTTCCAGGAAACAAGTCTGCGATATCAAGACCCAGACACCCGCAGATGAATCCGATTCTGCGCCTGGCTCGTCACTTTTACGCACGCTGTTTCAGTAAAACATGTATCTATGATGGACAGAGAGTGGCCAAACGAACGAAGCGGCTGCGGTTTGGAGCAGAAACCCAGAGGAGCGCAAAGATGAATGCCAAATGACAGTCCACGCACTGCGCAAGCACGGCGACGATGCGCGCTCCCGAACCAGGCAAAGAGTAGCAGCAGATGTTCCTGCTCTGAAGCTCAAACGCAACAGTGTCCTCATGCGGGCACATGATGATTTACAAACGTTTAGATATAGATATAGATATAGATATAGATATAGATATAGATATATGTTTAAAAAAGTGACCCCCTTTCTGAGATGTTTCCCATTTTGACTTTGGGGTTTCCAGTCCATATTCTGCACACATGTTCCTGTTTACTATTCCAGCCACTTGGTGGTGGTGCTCCATGTATGCTTTCCTGGCCAGCATCTTACAGGCTGCAGTTCTGTGCTGGATTGTTTCAGGCGCCTCTTTGCACAGCCTACACCTTGGGTCTTGTCTGTTGTGGTAGATCTGAGCCTCTATCGCTCTGGTGCTCAGGGCTTGTTCCTGAGCTGCCAGTATGAGCTTCTGTGCTGTGCTGTAGGACTTCTTGATATCAGCCACTTCAGTTATGGTTTGGTGGTAATTCTCATGCAGGGGCTTGTCCTCACATGAGGATCTGTCCTCCAGCACCACATCATCTGCTGTCCATTACCTGAGACATTCACTGAGCGCACTCTCAGTTTGGGTCTTGATCTTGTTGTATTCATGTATCTTTAATTTTTCATCCCTGATAGTGGCTTCTACATTCACTAGTCCTCGGCCTCCTTCCTTGCGACTAGCATACAGTCTCAGGGTGCTGGATTTGGGATGGTGAGGAACTTCCGTGTCTTAACATCCATGGTCTGTATCTCCTCCTTTGGCCATCTGATTATTTCTGCAGAGTATCTGATGACTGGCAGTGCGTAACAGTTTATTGCTCAGGTGTTGTCCTTGCCATTGAGCTGGCTTCTCAGGACTTGCCTTACTCGTTGGAGATATTTGGCTGTTATGGCTTTCGTTGTTGACTGCTCCAGGTTGCCATTTGCCTGTGGAATTGTAATGTACTTGTAACTGTCCTCAGTGTCTGCTATTGTTCCTTCTGGGAGTGAGACCCCTTCAGTGTGGACTACCTTCCCTCTCTTTGTTGCCATCCGACTGCATTTCTCAAAGCCAAATGACATCCCAGTGTCAGTACTCTAGATCCTGGTGGTGTGGATCAGGAACTAAATGTCGCGCCCATTCTTAGAGTATGGCTTGATGTCATCCATGATGTAGAGGAGGTGACTGAATGTTGCCCTACTCCTGAGCCTGTATCCATAGCCAGTCTTGGCTGAGGGGGTTCAAATCTCTGAAGAACAGCAGTGGGGACAGAGCATCTCTTTGGTATTTGCCACATTTGATGGAGACTTGTGCAATTGACTTGCCATTGGTTTCAAAGGTGGTTTTTCCACAGCTTCATTGAGTTCCCCATGAATTATCTTAGAGTCCAGTTGATGTTGTCCATAGCTCCAATTATTCAGTGATCCAGGTGTGTGGCAGTGAGTCATAGGCTTTCTTGTATTCAATCCAGGCTGTGCACAGGTGGGTGTGTCGTGACCTGCAGTCTTGAACGACTGTTCCGTCAACCAGGAGTTGGCTGCTCTGGAATCTTTACCAATGTCAAGATGGCGCCGGTGTACGCGGCCACTCGTCTGTCGCTCCTTTTGTTTCTGTTGTTGGTGTTTCTGTGTATTAGCAGCCCAAAATCAGAGTCCCTGCTGGTTTACAACCATCAAACTCTTTTAAATCTGTGACCGGATGCAAGATTTGTAATTTCATCTGGTCAAAATGGATAGAAACCTGTGCCACCAGTGCTGTCGGAGATTCCAATTTACCTGTTCAAGGCGTCAGCTCTCCATCCGAGTCTGTCCCTCCTCCAGCTGTGCTCCAGTCATTTGAACCTGTGACTCTGTCTTTTGTGGAAGACATTGTCATCCACATAAAGCCATCAGGCTCTCCTCTGGATGCTGTTCCCCCTCGCTGTTTTAAACAGATTTTCACCAGCACAGGGCAGCTGATCCTCACTATTATTAACCCCAGTCTGTCTACGGGTGTGGTACTTTCAAGTTTCAAACACACTGTTGTTAAACCTGTGGTTAAAAGACCAAACCTTGATAACTCTGATTTGTCCAACTTTAGGCCCATCTCTAGGTTTCCCTTTCTCTCAAAACTTTTGGAGAAAGTGGTTTACCGACAGCTGAACTCCTTCCTCCAAAAGAACCATGTCCTGGAGAGGTTCCAGTCCAGTTTTAAAATCCTACCCAGCACAGAATCTGCACTGCTGAGGGTTTTTAACGATATTTTCAAAGCAGCTGACGATGGGAACTATGTTGTCCTTCTTTTGCTGGACTTGTTCGCAGCATTTGACACTGTTGTCCACAATCTTACTGTTCAGGTTGAAAGGTTTGGTTGGGATTTGTGGTTTTGCACTCGACTGGCTTTTACGTATCATATTGATCTGACAGAACTGTGTGTGTGTGAGCATGTCTGGGTCCTACTCTTTAACTGCTCCACTGTTGTTTGGGGATCCACAGGGCTTTATTTTAGGACCACTTTTAGTTCCTTTATGACTCCTTCCTCTGGGCTCCATCCTGAGAAAACACGGAGTAGCCTTTCACTGCTATGAAACTGAAGTGATGGTGTTTGGTGCTAGCAGCTCCTGTGACCCCTCCTCAGTGGAGTTGGGTCCCTTAGCTCCACATCTTAAGCAGTTTGTGTCTAACCTGGGTTTAACATGGACAGTGATTTTAAACTTGACTGTCAAATCAGCTCAGTGGTAAAATCCAGCTTCTTTTATTTCAGGCAGTTGGTGAAGGTGAAACCATTTTTATCAAACCATCATTTTGAGACAGTAATCCATGCTTTCATTTCATCTCGGCTGGATTACTGTAACTCTTTATTTTGGAGTTAGCCAGTGGTCCCTCTCTCGTCTCCAATTGGTCCAGAACACTGCTGCTCGAGTTCTGATTCGAGTGCGTAAGAGGGACCACATCACCCCCATCCTGGCTAGCCTTCATTGGCTGCCTGTGAATTTTAGAGTTCATTTGAAAATTCTTTGATATGTTTGTAAATCTTTAAACAACTGTGCACCGTCGTACCTCTCTGAACTTCTCCATCTTTACACCCTGATCAGATGCCTCAGGTCTGCTGATCAGCTTCTCCTGGAGATACCAAGATCTAAAAGGAAGCTCAGAGGGGAACGTGCATTTTCAGTCTGTGCACTGAAGCTCTGGAATGCGTTACCACTGAGCATTCAGCAGACATCTTCACTGCCCATTTTTAAAAAACATCTTAAAACCCATTTTTATCGCCAGGCTGTTGACACGGCTTGAGACTCTGCTCTGCTTGTGTGTTTTTACTGTTTTACTCTTAACCTTTGTTTTTATCTGCCGTTTTTATGTCAGCTATTTGTATGTATATATATATATATATACACACATACAGTGGGTACTTAAAAGTATTCAGACCCCCTTAAATGTTTCACTCTTTGTTATATTGCAGCCATTTGCTAAAATCATTTCAGTTTATTTTTTCCTCATTAATGTACACACAGCACACCACATTGACAAAAAAAACCTGAATTATAAAAATATTTGTGCAGATTGCCATGAGTCTTTATGGGAAAGATGCAACAAGTTTTTCACTCCTGGATTTGGGATCCTCTGTCATTCCTTCTTGCAGATCCTCTCCAGTTCTGTCAGGTTGGATGGTAAACGTTGGTGAACAGCCATTTTCAGGTTTCTCCAGAGATGCTCCATTGGGTTTAAGTCAGGGCTCTGGCTGGAACATTCAAGAACAGTCAGAGTTGTTGTGAAGACACTCCTTGGTTATTTTAGCTGTGTGTTTAGGGTCATTGTCTTGCTGGAAGGTGAACCTTCAGCCCAGTCTGAGGTCCTGTTTCTAAAGCTCCATTAGGATTATGGGCTTTTACTTTACATACCAACAAACAGGGTTGGCCCTGTACATCACTTGGCGGCAAGCAAGTGCAAAGCTTGACTGCAGAACGGGGGCAATGAGTTTTTATTTCTCATGGCATACACCAAGTGAGCACTTCATTGTACAGCAAGTGAATGTGCGGTCCAGTTATCTTTGGGGAAGAAAAAGTCACATAATTGCCAGAAAGTTGCAGTTCCAGCTGCACAAATTTGGCAAAACAGCTGCCATTGGCAAAACTACATGATTTGTTGTTCTGTTTGAGTGCAAAGAAGCCATGAAAAAGTAGTCTCCTCACCTAAACTCTCTCCAATAAAAATGCAGGAAACAAAGAGGTATGTTTATATTATATTAAGCATTCAGAGGTCTTCTTTTTTTAATTTCTACATGTTGTCATGTTTTTACAATAACAGTGCGAACAACAACTGCTGCTGGATCCATTCCATTTCTGGAAAAGCCATTAGCTCCTCACAGCATCTTCAATGACAAGTTGTTGTTTCAGTCTAAAGAATTCATTACCAGGAGGTTTCTCTATCAAGACCAAAAGGAACCTCAAACAAAACTGCTTGAATAAAAAAAAACACAGATTTACAATGTTGTCCTGGTTTGTTCACGTAAACGTCTGTCCAGTAGGCTGACATAACATTTTAATTCAAAGTCACGTTAAAAAAAGGAGTTTCACAGTTTAGTTCAATGAATATTTGGTACTTGCTGTTATCAAATCAGAGAATAGTTCAGGATGGAGCATGAAGAATATTTGACTGTGGGATTATTCAAACTCAGACAAAAAAGAACAAAAGTTTGAAAACTGTTGGAATAAAAGACATTTTTACTTAACTTGAACTTGAGGTTTCCAGACTTTGATAAAAGCAACAAACTGCATTTGGGTTTTCACAGGAATCTGAAACTCAGAGTCCAAAGTTAAACAATGAAGCTTCACATGTTGCATGATGGGAATGTTGGATGACCCTTGAAACTTCTACTGCAGTGAGAGGAAACATCAGAAATGTTCCCTGCTGAAGGCTTCTGCTGCGTTCTTGAGTCTGTAATGAGAAAATTCTGTAAACACGTGTGAACTTCACTCTCTCTTGTTTACTGCTCCAGTGTTTACAGAGATGAAGCTGCTCGTCCTCCTCTGGGAATGTTGGTCTGAGGAGATGGAGAGGGTGCTGTGATACAAATCCAAGTTCTGCCTGACCCCTCTGAAGGTCATACAGTGCTCTGAAGAGCAGCAAACACACAAAATTTAAACTCATTTGACAGAAAGAGATGATAAGAAGACTTCTGCTGACGGACTGATCGTCTGGAGGCCCACAAGTAAAAAGCAAACAAGAAAAAAACCATCTACAAAACCTCTTTGCTTTATTTGAAACTTTGATGATGAATCAGCATCACAGTTGTCATGGAAACCAGGTCTTTGAGCCTCTGTTTTTAGCAGAGTTTGGATGTTTTAGGTTAGTTGTACTGCATGATTTAGTGCCTCTGTCTTCAGCTGTCAGAATGTCCCATTTCTTTGACGGATCCTTTCTGTTTTAGTCTTAGAGCTAAAACCTTCCCTGATGAACTCTGGACCCCAAGAGACGAGGTGAAATTTTCAGTCACTAACAGTAGATATTAGACTGATCTGATTCTGCGTAAACATCCCTCACGAGGCTGCAGGAAGCCCAGCAAACTGCTGCACAAACAGATTCATGTGACAGGAAAGCACAGCTCCTTCATCAGTTTCCTAATCATTTTCAAGTCTCTGTTCAAGACTTTCGTTTCGTTCAAAGTTCTGTTCTCCAGTTTTTCTCTGAGCTCCTACAGTTGTGTACACAGGAGCGATTTCCGAGGTCAGACTTCTTTAGGCAACAACTAAAAGAGCTCTGCCCTGCCAATTATTACGTTGAGAACTTAGATTTTGCTTCATTTCAGTAAAAAACATGTGATGGTTCTTGATCCTTCTTTCTGCCTTAATTCTATAATTATGTTCATTTGTCTGAATTGTTTTAAAGTCCCACTCTGATCATATTTTGATCTATTGTAACATAATTCCCTGCATTTGTTTGTTTTTTAAAATTATGATTGTGATGTTTTAAAAAAAAAACTGACATTTTCTTGGACATAGTGTCTGCAGGGCAGCAGGAGTTCATAAGAAATTATCCTCAAAGTTGTGCGTGGTACTGTTTTCATGGAGTATGTTTTCATTTCCTATCATCCTTCTGTTTACGCTCTCTCCCGCTTACAGCCCCTCACAACCGCAAGCTAACATCTGTGGTGCAGAAAAAATAGTGAGCAACATTGAAGCTATCCAGCGGTACAGTTTAGAGCCAGATTCCAGCTCAGGCGAGGAAAACAAAGACGTACATGGATCTATTTGTCTGCAAGTGGACGCATCAGAATGGAGCAGAGCAGGGAGCTTAAGGCTCGCTGATTGCAGTTTGTATACAAACAACTACAAGCTTTTCCAAAAGCATTTTTTTGTTTGCTCTTGTTTTAACCCAATTTAAATAAACAAATATTCTGAAATCCTGTTTTAATCCTAAATGTCTTTATATATGTTCTCCATCATCAGACAAATGCTACAAGAACATGTTAAAAATATCATATACACCATTTTCATTGGATTGGGTCTATGATCTTGATTTGTTGAAAATCTTGTTTCATTTTGGTTAGTGTGAGAAGCACCTTAAATGTTTTTTGTTTATTTTTTTGTTTGTTTTTGATGAGATGCAGTGGACAGAACTAGTTTTTTGGTCTAACCTTCCTTCCAAAGCTTCATCCCTGCATCTAAAGCTTCACTGTCAGCAGAGGTGAGGAGGTATGCAGCTGTCTATGCAGCTGTCCTCCGTGTGAGATGAACCTGCTGAAAACACGTGGTGACTGCAAAGGGCGGCTTCTGCTAAGGTCAGATGTTCTAAAGACTGTTATGTGATCAGATGCTTGCAGCTTCACAGAAACAAACTCTTCTGTGTTTTTGTTTATCCTCCATCAAATGATCATGTCTTAGATTTTCATTTAGAATTGGAATATTAGGAGGGTAAAAAAATGTTTTTTTTCCTTTTTTTAATTTTCAGGTTTAAACATTTGATTGAAAAAGTAAATCAAATCAGTTCTTTGAGTTTCTCTTGTTTTTAACCTGTTGTTTCTGTGTGATTTTTTTTCACATGAAGCTCATCTTTTTAAGCTCAGCAAATTGCCATCTTTGTTAAAAATGGCAAAGCTGTGGCAACTCTGAAAACATTTGATCCTAAAAACCAAAATATATTAAACATTTCCTACGGGAACAATCCTTCCTTATTATAATTACAGGTTCATTAAAATATAAAATGAGATATTCTGAAAAGACCTCTGGGAACACTGTTACAACACATTGAAACATGACTGGAGTGGGACTTTCATGGTGCAATGGAGTATAAGACAGATTTTCTGTGGTTGAAAAAATTAAGGATATTAAGTGCCAGGTATTGTCCCAAAAATCGTGTAAAGGTCACTTATACTACGGCTGTGTAAATGGTTGAGATGCATCAAAATTAGAAAAATAAGTAGTATATCTTTTTTTTCTTTAGTTTTTTTTAACTCACTGTTAAGAGAGCACCACCTACTACGACTACATTTTCTGGATTGAGATGGTCCTATATGGAACAGGGTGTACTTTATTTTGAAAGAAAGTCATGTAAACTTCAGGCAAAAGATATAAACCACAGTGGGGCAAATACAAATTTGAACACCTTGTGATTTTCTAAGTTCTCCCACTTAAAATTGTTAGAAGTCTGACATTTTCATCGTGGGTTCATGTTCAGTGTGAGAGACATCATCTAAAAAAATAATCTGGAGATCCCATTGTATGATTTTTAAAAATAACTTATTTGTTTGCTACTGCTGCAAATAATTATTTGAACACCTGAGAACCTGAGTAGCTTTTATTTGCCGTTACACAGGTCAAACATTTCCTGTAGTTTTTCACCAGGTTTGCAGTGCAGGAGGGATTTTGGCCCACTCCTCCACACAGATCTTCTCTAGATCAGGTTTCTGGACTGTCACTGAGAAACAGAGTTTGAGCTCCTTCTAAAGATTTTCTATTGGGTTTAGGTCTGGAGACGGGTTAGGCCACCTTAGAACCTTGATATGGTTCTTAAGGAGCCCCTCCTTGCTTCTCCTGGCTGTGTGCTTCAGGTCATTGTCATGTTGGAAGACCCAGACTCTTCCCCTGCTTCCCTGCGAGTCGCGGGTGGCAGTTTCCGCCCTAGATGGTCATCCACTGGGCTGAGGCCGGATCAAATTCCTCACCCTGGCCCTCCAGCTTGACATTCAGAATAAACATCATGAGGTCATCAGGCTCTTGGCCATCAATTCTCCTCATTGTGCCGTCATCTTGGGACTACCTTGGCTCGAAACTCACGACCCCACCATTGTCTGGTCGTCCAGAAAGCTCAGGTTCGAGTCTGCATCCTGCCTTCAACGTCATGATGTCCAACATCTTTTCTACTTCCTCATCACTCCTATGACTGTGCTATAGACTTAATGCCCAGGACTACTCCAGTGGGAGGAAGAATGTTTCCTCTGTCGCAACCAGAGACTGACGCCATGCATGCATATATCCAGGAGGAGCTGCAGAAGGGCTTCATTCGGCCTTGCACGTCGCCCGCTTCTGCAGGTTTCTTTTTCGTCGAAAAGAAAGATGGCGGTCTCTGTTGCATAGACTTCCGCAGCCTCAATGATAGTACAGTTAAATACCGTTATCCTCTGACCCTGATTCCCCCTGCTCTGAATCAACTGCGTCAGGCCCAATACTTCACCAAGTTGGACCTGCGCAGTGCTTACAACCTCATCCATATCCGTGAGGGCAATGATTGGAAGACGGCGTTCTCAACCACTTCCGGCCACTATGAATATTTGGTCATGCCCTTCAGGCTTTGCAACACTCCTTCTGTTTTCTAAGGCTTTGTTAATGACATCTTCAGTGATATGCTCCAACGCTTCGTCACCGTCCCCATTGATGATATACCCATCTACTCCACCAACTTCGAGGAACACGTCTCACACGTCCGGCAGGTCCAGCAACGCCTTGGCGACCACAGTCTGTAAGACCGACCACAGTCTGTAGGACCGACCACAGTCTGTAGGACCGACCACAGTCTGTAAGCCAAGAAGGAGAAGTGCAAATTAATAAGACATCCATCTCCTTCCTTAAATGTGCAGGGAGTCGCCATGGATCAAGACAGAGTGGAAGCAGTTCTGCAGTGGCCACAACCCACCACTGTGGGACTTACAATGCTTCCTTGGTTTTGCCAACTTGTATCGCCGCATCATCCGTGGTTTTAGTCTGGTGGCGGCCCCTCTCACCTCCCTCCTCAAGAGTGCACCAAAGCGCCTCAGTTGGACCCCGGAGGCCTTTCAGTCGCTAAAGGAGCGCTTTTCTCAGTCACCCATTCTGCACCATCCGGACCCGTCGGCTCAATTCATTGTGGAGGTGGATGCCTCGAATACAGGAGTTGGGGCCATGTTACCACAGCGGGATGTCAACTACCCAAGCTGTTCCCCTGTGCATTCTTTTCTAATAAATTAACGCTGCTGAGAAGAACTATGACGTGGGTGATCGGGAGCTACAAGCCATGAAGCCACCTCCTCCAACCTGTCCTGCCGGTCAAGTTTATGTTCCACCTCCTCATCGGCAGCGGGTTCTTCACCTAGTGCATGACACGCCAGCAGCCAGACATCCAGGTATGGCGGCCACTCATGCTCTCATGCAGAACTCTTTCTGGTGGCCGACTATGCAGGCAGATCTGGCCCAATTTGTCATGGCTTGTGACTCGCGCCAGATGGCAAAGTCTCCACTTCAGCTCCAAGCCAGCCGTCTACATCCATTACCCATTCCTCTCTGTCCATGTTCGCTCTGTCAGGCTTCAGCCGTCTGGTTCCAGTTCTGACCATCAGAGGGAGTCTTTTCCTGAATATTGGTTCCCCACGTCTCCACCAGCTGTGCCTCGTCTTCTCATCAGCCTCACCTTATTTATAAGCCTTGTTTAGACTTTACCCTTTGCAAAGTCTTGTTTTGCCTAGCAGACAGTCTGACAGTCTGTTCTTCTCTGTGTGTTGACCTTTGCCCTCGCCTTTGTGTTTTTGACTTCTGTCTGGACTCTGACCCTGGTTATGTCTTGCCCCTGTGCTGTCATTAAAAACTTTGCACGTGGATAAAAACGCTTCAGTCTCCTCGTTACAATTTACTTCTTGCTTTGCTTTAAAAAGAACATACTTTATAGTCAACAGCATCAATGAAACACAAAAAAAGTCTCAATATTGGGCATAACTTTTTGGATAACAGCTCTGTTACAGGAGCGAAGGAGAACCCCGACGCAGAGTGTCAAAGATGGAAAAAACACATTTATTTTGCAGCGGCCAAAAATCAAAAATAGAGGCAGGGAATAATCCAACTGGGCAGGAAAAAACACTTGGCAAGAGTCGAATCACATGGACAACCTGACGGAATCATCTGGCAAACATTGGTGGTGGGTAGACTGGTTTAAGTAAGGTGAGCTAATGAGAGGATTGAGTGCAGGTGTCTCTGGAGTGGTTGACACACCCCCTGCCACTCACATGCTCTGAAAAACAAGGAAGTGAGGGGAAAAAACAACACAGAGCCTCCACAGCCATCACAAGCTCAGCTTGATGACTGTGTTCAATCAGTAACAATTTCATTCTTAAACATTTGCAAAGATTAATGATAAATGTAATATACAATGTTCACATTATATCTAGATATTTTGTTTTGGCAAACTTATCTTTTATAACTTTTTTTTTTAGCAAACATATACATTAGTACAAAAAACAATTATATTTAAATGAAATACCCCATAGTCTTATAACATTCAAACAATATCTATGCACATTTCCTCTATACATTTTCTAACATACCAATTACATTTATTTTCTGAAATTTTACTTAAAAGTTAGTTTGTGTGATAGCAGAACGTTGCAATTATTTTTTTAGGAGACATCCAATTCAGATGATGGCTTTCTATAGACAAGTGTGCCAAGGAGGTAGTCGTACTTCCGAACGAAAAGACTGGGACATCTTGAAAAAGCAACAAAAAAGAATTGTGTTCAAAGGACTGCAATGGACCACTCTTATTTCAAGAGGAATAAAGACCATCTATCCCTATGTTCCAATGCTTTTAAAAGACCAGAAGCTTTAGGATCTACAAGATCAGGCCCCGAATTTTGGTGTCTGGGCTACTGCTGTTTGGATGACTGCTCAGTTACTATCACTGTGTCGGTAAAGAGTGAGATGGACCTAAAAGCCAAAGTGTCATTTCAAGGGGGCAAGAGCAGCTATAATACCACAGAGCTTAAGAGGAGACCAGTGCGAGCCAATCAAAGGAACTCCCTAGGCCAAAATCTTCAAAGTACACTACCTCAACCGATGTACCTTAAAAAGCTTCAAAAAATAGATCAAGATGTAATGGAATCTGGCTGCAGGTATGATGCTCCAAAACCACAAGTGCTAAGAAACATCCCCTGGGAAGTGAGAAAACAAAGTCGACAGCATAGCAATGAGCTTATAAGCTTAAAAGTGATGCTGGAGAAAAACACAAACGCACCAGATTCAGTTCTCCAGAAGGGGATGATGCATCCTAAAGGTGTCCTCCTGTGGTCACAAAAGAGCATCGAAATCTACCAGGAGTAATGCAATGAAGACATTGTTTATCTGGATGCTACAGCAAGAATTGTGAAAAAGAATAAGGGGTCACCATCTTTTTATGTGAATGAACTTATCAGAAATCCCCAAAAAAGCAAATCTCTGCCTGTTGCCACCTACCTGACCTGTGACCACACCACTGCCTCAGTAACATATTTCCTTGAGGCTTTTCAGAAAGACGTTGCCAGGTATTTTGGGCAGAAAGGGACGAAGGCACCCATCATGCTTTTATGTGAAGGCTCCATGGTGCTCATGCAAGCAATTTGCTTTTCTTTTGCAAAAACCAATCTGCATGACACCATCAACCACTACGGTAAAATTGCAAGTGGAAACAGAGCAAAGGCAGACTTTCAGGTGCCTATTCTCCATCGATGCCTGAGTCATGTCAGGAAAAATGCAAGACAGATGTGCAGAAAGTAGTGAGCATGAATCTTTTTTTGTTCATTGATAAAAATGTGTTGGTGAATTGTGTGAGTATAACTTAATTGACAAAATACATTGGCATTGCGTTCTCCTAATTACAAGTAGTATCAGTAGAAACTGGCATTTTTCACATATGTATTTTCTGTCTGTACACAGAAAAGACCTTACAGTAAATTATAGTGGAAAAAAAACGGTATCAAGTACCAGCATTTTCTGACTTTACAATTATGTGAAATAAATTCTACAACTACTGTACTTTTATTACTAAAACATGTAATGTGAAATGGGAAATAAAAAAAAAAAAAACTCCTCAAATTACTTGCCTTTGTCAGCACACTATATTTAGTTTGTGACTAGCACTCATTTTTAGGTAAACGTGTAATGCTACAGTCCTATTCAGTAAAGCAAATTAAATAACTACAAGTAATCAAAGAAATTATATTATTACATATATATTATATGCATTATATATTATATTATATATATTATATTTTGACAAAGAGTTTGCCGCCCGACTGTCACTAGCTGGGATGGGCTCCGGCAAGACCCCCGTGACCCTGGTAAAGGGATTAAGCGGGTCAGAAAATGGATGGATGGACAATGAGTTGGACATACCTTAGTTTTTTGTTTGTTTGCTTTTAAGGATGGGCTAGCCTTCCATCAAAAAGAGAAAGATTGTTGCTCATTTTTACTTTAGCAGACTTCAGAAAACTTTTATCATAGCGGATATTGAAATAATTCATGCCCGTGGCATTAAATATACTTTAAGTTTAGACTAATTGATTGAATGGCCAATGCTTTTTGCATAGATGAGGGGACCTAAATAATTTACAGTGAGATTTATCCATGTATCACAGTTAATAAAGCTGTCAGACTATATATATGCACTAAACATGAACATCTTGAATGAGAAATACATGAGTTTTACAGAATATAAATACTTTAAGTCTATTATGTTTTCGTAGTGCCCCGAACCACTACCATCTGGCCATGCACGTCTTCGGTCTTTTCAATACTGTAAGGTCTCTGGAGGAGTTGGATGACATGATGCAAAGCGCAACAGTTGTGTTTTCCAGCCCATGCTCTGGGCAAAATGTTGAAAAACATTACACCAACCTCCAGTTATGGCTTCCAAAGAAAGGACTGGACAAGGATGAGACCATAAAAACTGAAATGAAAGCTGAAAACTTGGAGGTAAATGTGTGTCTGTGTCATCTCTCTGTCTGTAGATTGGAATATATGTTTTTCCTTATTAATTTTGTTTTGTCCAGATGTTGAAATTAGGAGATCAAAGGAAAAACATGTTTGGGAGGAGATTTGTAGACGTGGTGAGTTCCCCTGGATGAGAAGGGGAATGACAACATTTACTACTGCAAAAGGCTGATCGATCACGTGACGAAATGTCATGTAAATAAAGGGGACGACATGGAAAACCGTATGATGATATTTTAAAGAAACATACATCTCTGGGAAAACTGAAGAGACAAGTATTAACATCGATTGAATTTTTTTCATTGTTTAAATTTTCTTTTTGGACAATATATTGTTCATATCTTTTATTTAATATCCCTTGTTTGAATGACTTAGAACATAACAGAAGACAACAAAACCCAGGGAATCATGGAGAAGAGCCAGTGGGACCTGAAATGACTTCATGACTTTGTGGTACAAAACCAAAAGGCCCACGGTGCGCTACTGAAGGAGAATGAAGACTCGAAAAGAAATATTCGGCGAAAGGTTTGGGCTTTATTTTTTTTTTATTTTATAGGAAAGTTATATTGCAACATTAGTCACAGATTTATTTGTTCATTGATTGGCTGTCATAAACTTAAAAAAAGCAGACGTACAATTTACATTTTTTAACATAAAATATGCCTGCATTGGCCATGATAATAAATAAGAAGATCCTGTGCAAGTCAATGTTTTTATCTATTTTAAAACTCAACATTATTCCAAATGTGACTAACAATGTAAATGAATTAACCAGACATGTAGTTTAATTTTTATGAAGAAGTTGCATTTGAAATATTTACTGTTAAGAAACTGTGTTTATTGTCATTTTACTACAATGTTTACATTTTTTATAAATTGTCAATAATAAAGACTGCTTTCTGTGAAATTCAATTGTAGAGAGTGATTAGAGACACAGTTTGAAACAAGAGCTATTTGAGAATTATAAACCCTTGAGGTGGGCAAACTTGGGCCACAAAAAGATCTAAAATCTGACACAGGGTCCAGACCAGGAGCAGATGGGTGTTTTGGAAGTTCACCTCATAAGAGAAAAAAATAACATGCAATATAGACAAAAACAGGCTTTAATTTTGATGAAAACATATATCTATTTGTTTTAAAACAGAACATTTGGAGTTTTCATTTCAAAACTTTGACTTTTATTCTCGTTTTAGTGCCATTTCCATCAATGGGTTGGTGTCCATCAGGACAAAATGAAAATTAGAGAAACGCTGCATTCATGTAGTGTTGAAATGATCGGAAAAATGCCTGTCCGACCCAGAAAACACATGAAGGTCAGAAAAACAAGAAATCTTCAGACACCACATTGATGCAGAACAACTTTCTGCTCCTGAGCAGAGGTCAATGTTTCTGTGGTTCACCATCTATGCAGACACACCAGTATTACCAGGAAAATAAAACACTATTAAATGCTATCAATATGTTTTACTCCGGTTTGAATTGCCAAATTAAATACTTTAACTGGTCGCTCATACGCCGCCCCCCGGGCTGCAGTATGCCCATCCCTGCCCTAAGGTGTAACAGGCATTTCATACATATTCATAAAATAAAATCTATATAGTTGCTTTAACCCTGTAAAGCCCACTACATCAAAGTTCATCAAATTGAAAGAAAATGTAAATGTTCTAAAATTACAATGGTTATTAAATCTTTTGACAAAATTCTTGAAGAAAAAAATTTGTACTTTTAATTTTTTATTAGCTATAGATGGAATTACTTATGAAAAGTTGGGTGATTTGGTGAGTTTTGTTCATGTTAGCTTGAGACACATATTGAAAAGGCCATTTTTAAACTGGATCCACATATTTTTAACACAGCAGAACTGCATTCTAAAGAACATCAACAAATATGGCATTTTCCGGTACAGCCAGTAGTTAAAAAGTTAATGACAATAGATGAGCTATTCTCACCATGTTAGCAAAACTTTTCCTGCCAAAAGATTTTGTGGAAGCAGCCAATGAGCAGCAAAAATCCCTCTACCCGTTCTGGTATGATGATGAACTGGAAGACGTGGACCAAGTTATGTACGATGGGTTTATAAGGAAAGTTTGAATCAAGCTGATGAGATAAAGATCTCAGCAATACCTGCATCAAATGTGAAATGAATGGTTAGGTGTAATGGGACTTTACAAACACTCTAAAAGTGTCAGGGTTGACGTGCGGACACAAATGCAGACGGACTCGAAATAAAGAAGAAATAGATTTAATGACTCGAGAGAGGAACATTAAATCAGAGCAAACAAACAAAACCACCCGACAACCCGTGCAAGGGAGACGAGGCCATATAACAGGGAGAGGGGATTGGTTAACCACATCCAGGTGTGCCAGGAGGGAGGGAACACACAAGGAGGGAAGTGTCAAAGGACCTCGAAAGCAATGGTGAGCACAGGAAATACAACAAAATAAAACAGGAAGTGCCAAACAACAACAATTAATGTCCTGGGTCCATAACCCCTACAGTACCCCCCCCTCAAGGTGCGCCTCCTGGCGCAGGGGGAAGTCTGTTCCGATGCCGCCGATCGAAGTCCCTGATGAGTTCAGGGTCCAGAATGCGTGAAGCAGGCTCCCAGGACCTCACCTCAGGCCCGTACCCCTGCCAGTCCACCAGATACTGGAGGCCACGACCCCGTCGCCGAACGTCCAGAAGGCGACGGACAGTGTAGGCCGGTTGGCCATCAATGATGCGGGGAGGGGGTGGCGGAGAGGATGGCCGCTGCAGGGGACTCGTGACATGTGGCTTTAGCTGAGAGATGTGGAAAACCGGGTGGATGCGCAAGGACCTGGGCAAGCGCAGCCTGACTGCCACCGGATTGACGACCTTGATGATCTCGAAAGGACCGATGAACTTGGGGAACCGCTTCTTTGACTCTGTCCGGAGTCTGAGGTGCGAGGTGGACAACATGACGAACTGACCAGGTAGGTAGGATGGTGCTGGCGTGCGGCGACGATCTGGCAACCTGTTGTGGGAAACCCCTGAACACAACAGGGCTCGTGACTCGGAAAACACAGTCAGGTCATGACATTCAGACGGATCCCTGAATGGGTCAGGTGAGGGCGGCCGCCCTACTGGGACGGCGGGATCTCCCCCAGGAGGCCGAGCTGAACGCAAACATGTGGTGTGACATTTCTCACTCCAGCCGGAGACACGGCTGGAGGGCCAGTCGATGACTGGGTTGTGAGCATTTAGCCAAGGGCAACCTAATACCAGAGGGTTTTGTGGGGAGGAAAAAAGGAAAAAACGGGTGTGCTCGTGGTGATTGTCTGACACAATCAGATGAACCGGCTCAGTGACTCGTGAGACGGTGGCTAATTCTTGGCCGTTGAGGGAGACCACTCGTAAAGGATGGGGCAAAAACTCAGACGTAAGACCGACCTGTTTGGCTAGCTCGGCGTCCATGAGGTTCTGCTCTGCTCCTGAATCCACCAATGCTTTGACAGAAACTCCCCCTTTCTGGAACATAACCCGAACATCCAAAACACAGGAAGCAGGTCTCGGGATAGTGGGAGCCGGACCACGGCTCTTCAGCGCGCCCACTCTGATTGATGAGTTGGGGCAATCCCTGCAGAAATGACCCCGGCCGCCACAGTAAAGGCACTCACCTGCCGCCATCCGCCGCCGTCGCTCGGAAACTGTCAGTCTGCCCCGGCCGAGCTGCATGGGTTCTTCTGAGACTAAAGATGGGGGTTCTGCGGAAAAAGCAGCAAAGTCAGGTGAGTCCATGATCCTGTCCTTAACAGGACTGCGTCGGGGGCGGGGTGCCACCCTGCCATGCTCCTGCTTGTGGTCCTGCAGGCTATTGTCAATTCTGATGACCAGGGCGATGAGGGGTTCCAAGGAGGAAGGTAACTCGAGAGTGATTAGTCTGTCCTTTAACTCCTCGGAAAGTCCCTCCACGAAAGCGTCCATGAGCGCAGTGGTGTCCCAACCACTAGTGGAGGCCAGGGTGCGGAACTCGATGGCATAGTCAGCTGCCCTTCTGCCCCGTTGCCGAAGTTGCATAAGGGCTCGAGCTGCCTCTCGGCCCGGTTTGGTGTGCTGGAACACCTGCTGAAATGCCTCCAGAAATGCCGCGAGAGACGCGCAGGTCGGTGCTCCACGCTGCCATTCAGCCGTTGCCCATGCGCCTGCTCTCCCGGTGAGGTGAGATATGATGAAGGCCACCTTAGCTTGGTCCGAAGGATAGTGAGGCGCTTGCAGTTGAAAGTGGAGCTCACACTGAGTGATGAATGCTCGGCAGTCCCCGGAGTCCCCGGAAAACCTCTCCGGGCGGGCCAGCTGTGCAGCAGGGGCGACAGGAATCCCATCCTGGACTGGCGTGGGAGGCGAAGGGTGCGGAGAAGGAACGGACAGTGGATGTTGGATCCGCTCCGCCAACTGCTCCAATCGCTCACCCAATGCGGCAAGTTGTCGCTCGTGACGGCTCGACATCTCGAGTAATCCTTGTCTTAAGCATGACATCTGCTCCTCCTGTTGGCGGAGTAATGCCCGTAACGTCTCCGCGTCTGCTGCGTCCATTATACTGGTCGGGTGGTAATGTCAGGGTTGACGTGCGGACACAAATGCAGACGGACTCGAAATAAAGAAGAAATAGATTTAATGACTCGAGAGAGGAACATTAAATCAGAGCAAACAAACAAAACCACCCGACAACCCGTGCAAGGGAGACGAGGCCATATAACAGGGAGAGGGGATTGGTTAACCACATCCAGGTGTGCCAGGAGGGAGGGAACACACAAGGAGGGAAGTGTCAAAGGACCTCGAAAGCAATGGTGAGCACAGGAAATACAACAAAATAAAACAGGAAGTGCCAAACAACAACAATTAATGTCCTGGGTCCATAACCCCTACAAAAAGACAAAAAACAACCACAAAATTCCAGGGAAAACCAGTGAAAATGTAAGAAATGAGTATGGCAGAGCATTAAGGACATTACAAGTAAGTGTAAAACTCTGAAGATGACATATGATGTTCTCTCTGCCAAACCTCTTTGCCAATATCTGTTTTTAAAAAATGTTTTATGTATTTAGTTCTGTCTGTTCCTACAGGAAAGGTAGTTTTGTGTTTTTTTTTTCTTCAGTGTGATTTTATTTGACACTTACACGCGATCCTAAAAACCTGAATAACAGTAGTTAGAGACGATGAGATTTATTGAAAAATACCAAAAAGAGAAACATGTTTTAATGAAACTCCTGAACTCTTTAATGTTTATCCTCTTACCTGAGTTCTGTGGGTGCTTGTTTGAATCTGACCTTCACTGCACAAGTTATAGAAGATCTAAACAAAAACCTGCAGAATCCCATCCTACAAGATGCGATCATGCCCTCCGCTTTACATCTGAATTCCCTTCCAAGGTTCCAATAAGTTTAAAACGGATTCAATGACTTTATTACCCTGGAGGTTCCTGGATGGAGAATCCTGTTTTCCTTTGCGGTTTCATCTCACTTTGCCAGCCATCAGCCCTCGTTGGCTTCTGCAGGAAGTGTCAGCTTCACATCAGAGGCTTCAGGAAGGCTTCTCTGTTGGGTTCAGGGTTTCTCTCTGATCATGCGTTCTGGAGTTCTGTGTAACAACAGACGTTCTGCTGCCTCCTCCCATCATTTCTGGTTCTTGGAGGAAGAGCTGAAACCATCAAATGCTAAAACAGAAGAATTGAGCACTTTTCAACAAGAAGAGCAGTCCATGTTTTAGCCAATCAAAGCACTTTATTGCACTGTATAGTGTGACGGTGAGCCAACAGGCAGCTCTTATAAAAGTGTCCTTTCATCTTTTCTTCATCATGTGTACAAAACAAGTCACACACACTTGAACCGTACAAAATCAACACTATTTACATACAATACACACTCACACACTTCTCTCCCAGTCAGGCCCAGACACGCACGAGTCCTCCGGGTTCTGATGGGGTTCCTTCCTGATGCAATAAAACATGACTGCTACTTTGCTACCAACAAGCTTAACTGCAAAGTTTAGCTATGAGCGTCTTCTGAAACGCACACAATTCTTCTGAACCTCTGAGGAACAACCATGTGGAAGCAAAGACCTTCAGGCAGGTAAACAAACCTCTAATTTTCCATAACGCTTTACTCTCCTGTATCTCTTTAAACTCTTCATAAAAGTTCTTTAATTAACTCTGTTAAAATCTCTTATACCCTCATTTGAGTTGAGGAAAAGTTTGAGTCAGTGCACATCGAGTAGTAGCTGCTGTACTGAAGTTCAGGATGTTTTTTACCGCAGATACCCCACAGACCTTCAAAATAAAGCCACCTGAGATGAGGAAAAGCCGTGATAAAGCTGCAGATATAAAGAGCATGCCGCCGTTCTTCGGTTCTGAGCCTTCATGTTTTTTTCTCATCACACTCCTCCTGAAGGCTCCTCTATGTCAATATGTCATTATTCAACCGTTTTCTTCTATTTGCAGAATCAAATGGAAAATGCTTTAAATCCTGGTGATTTTTTTAGAACAAAAAACTTCACCAAAACAATTAGTAAATATTCAGTGTATAATGTGTTTTGAGGTGATGACATCATAGAATCAGAGTGGAAGCTGGGTTTTTGATAGCTTTTGAATGCTGGAGCACCTTTACTCATTTTCAAGTCTTCTTTCCCCAACAGTTTCCAACAACCTTGAGTTAGTTTAGCCTCTACTAATCGCCAAGGCAGATGCTGCACTTAATATAAGATTTGGAATCTTCAAGAACTATTTTATAAATCAAGTATCTTGAAATTCTTGGAGACTACGTCCAACTTTTAGGTCAACTTTGATGTGTCAGCGTGTGCTAGCAACTCAAGTAGAGAGCTTTCACATCTGTTTTTGCAGAAAATGTGATTTTTTTTTATTGGTTATGTCACCTTTCTATATTTAAACAGGACAAAATGCAGATATGTTGAATGCTCATCAAAGTTCAATTTTTGGTATGCAGTGACATCTAGTGGCAACAACAACATATTACCAATATTCCTTCTTGAGAACAACTCTTAGAAAATGATTCTGCCAAAATGCACCTTAAATAGTGACACCCTGATGCAAAGACCTCAGCCTTCTTCTATTATATGTTGAAAAACAAAGCAAACAAAAAACCCATCACGTTTCCCGGTGAAGCGGTCAAACTCAAAGGAAACAGTTTCTGATGTGCAAAGCTGAAGAGCATAAAGAAACAGGAAGGGTCTGTGATCTTCACCGACAGTAAAGAACATCCTTTAGGATGTTATTGCTACAATGAGAGCTTTTATGTAAACTTTGCTGGAGTTCCTGTCAGCGTCCAGATGTTTCTGTGCAGAAATCCTGCAGGCACTCTGTCTATAACCTGACACATCAATGCGTCAGCAAAGGGCTTCCAGGTCTTTCTGGAGACCCAAACTGGAGCTTTTCTCTGATATGATGTACTTAGGGTCCTCTGACTGACAGAATTCTGTTGCAGCAACATCTGGATACTGTTACCTCCCCTCTGATGTCCCTTCAACTCCATTTAAAAAGTGATATTAATTCTGTTTCTATCATCTTCACACAGTGCACTTTGCCTGACTTTGGGACTACATTTCATGAGCAGTTCAGTAAAGCTGCTGCACTGCTGTCATGAAGCTGCAGCTGTTTCACCTCTTTACAAACAGAAAAGGCCTGCAGTCTTGATATTTTTGTTTCCCTATTCAATACATTTCAGAAGATTCAGAAGACCAACCTCTCTGAAAACAAGCATGGATGCTTTTGTCTTTTTCTTCATAAAATGTTCTTCTTTGATCTTCTCCGATAAATTCTGGTCTGAAGCCAAGCGGACGTCCCAGTCGGACGAGTGAACACACACACTCACACACAGACAGGGTGCGGGTGGAGAGAGCTGCATATAGGGGCTACTACACCTCATTGTGTTTTAGGTACCTCTCCATATAGATTATTATGTCTATGTACAGTATTTATATTTTTACAGCGATTGGGATGCCCCTGCTCTGATGGAAATAAAACCACAGATCCAGGATTATTAATTTGAGCAGAAAGGGGCGCCAACTGACCCATTCTCCACTCTGCTTTTCCAGTTACCCTTAAACACAGTGATCCCCAAAAGACGAGCTCCTGTAGGGACATCAGTCAGTGATCAGTCAATAGTCAGTCAGCGATTAGTCAATGGTCAGTCAGCGATTAGTCAATAGTCAGTCAGCGAGTAGTCAATGGTCAGTCAGCGATTAGTCAATAGTCAGTCAGCGAGTAGTCAATGGTCAGTCAGCGATTAGTCAATAGTCAGTCAGCGATTAGTCATTAGTCAGTCAGCGATTAGTCAATAGTCAGTCAGCGATTAGTCATTAGTCAGTCAGCGATTAGTCAATAGTCAGTCAGCGATTAGTCAATAGTCAGTCAGCGATTAGTCATTAGTCAGTCAGCGATTAGTCAATAGTCAGTCAGCGATTAGTCATTAGTCAGTCAGCGATTAGTCAATAGTCAGTCAGCGATTAGTCAATAGTCAGTCAGCGATTAGTCATTAGTCAGTCAGCGATTAGTCAATAGTCAGTCAGCGATTAGTCATTAGTCAGTCAGCGATTAGTCAATGGTCAGTCAGCGATTAGTCAATGGTCAGTCAGCGAGTAGTCAATAGTCAGTCAGCGATTAGTCAATGGTCAGTCAGCGATTAGTCAATGGTCAGTCAGCGTTTAGTTAACGATCAGGTAATAGTCAGTTAACGATGAGTCAATAACAGTTAATAAGTTACCAAGTATTGATCTGTCATTGATCAGTTATAAATCAGTCATCGTGAGCCGTCAAGTAGCCGGTACAACAGACAAAACCAAAGGGAGGACTGAAGAGCACACCATCTGAAGCTTCAAAAATACAGTACATCTTGATCTGAGGAAAGAAATGAAGGACGGCGGTATGGACAGGTCACAGGCGCTGGCTCTCCCTCTCCAGCACACACACTCACAAACTCCAGCTACATGTTGTAGGCCACATAGATGGGGTCCAGCTGGTCTTGCAAGAAGCCGTCGCGCAAGTGCATGCGCTGTTTCTCGCCGCGGGAGTTAATGGGGATGACGCCAACGTCCGTCACCACGACCACACCCACAATCAGGTAGTGCTCCTCCAGCACAGCCTTGGTCACCATGGGAACCAGGTCCAGGGCCTCCTGCTCAGAGCCCTCCAGCTCTACCACCACCACCAACAGGTTGGTCCAGGTGAAGACAGCGCTGAGGAAGACAGAAGGTGAAGCGTGAAGGTGATGTCTTCATGTTTACAGAACTACATTTATTTCCTAGTTTAGCGATCTGTAATGCATATTTGTCAAATACAGTGAATGCATGTTTTTCATTTATTAGGACGAAATACCGGTATGTCCAAACCCACCTGACTCTGAAGAGTCATTCCCTGTTATACCTGAGAACATCTTTTTCCCACAAAACAACTGCAGTCAGGGTTTGTTTCTTTTCCAATGAAACTCATTTGTATTTTTGACAAAGAATGTGATGTTTTCTATGGTTTGAGAACATTTTTGATTTATTCTGAGAGAAAGTTTAGTTTTCTGGTTAGTACAAGTGAAACATGTTTCATTTGAGATGTTTCTGTAAAGAAAAAGTCATTCAGTGTGAAATGCAAACTGTTGTTTTAAGAAGAAGAAGAAAGATGAATTAGACAAAGATACTTCATGAGATTCAGCTTGTGTTGTGTTGTAATTAGCAGGTTAGATGAAGCAAACAGCAAACAACAGGCGTGTGCTGTGGTAATTCAACATTTACTGAATGACTGTTTAACCATTTTGGAGTGGGGAGCACAGGACTGAGGGCAAGAATAGCAGAACAAATCCTGGGTAGAGTGCGGCAGGTAGGCAAAGCTGCCAGAGCAGACATACAGGCAAAGCAGCCAGAGCAGACATACAGGCAAAGCTGCCAGAGCAGACATACAGGCAAAGCTGCTAGAGCAGACATGGAAGCAAAGCAGCCAGAGCAGACATGGAAGCAAAGCAGCCAGAGCAGACATGGAAGCAAAGCAGCCAGAGCAGACATGGAAGCAAAGCAGCCAGAGCAGACATGGAAGCAAAGCAGCCAGAGCAGACATACAGGCAAAGCTGCCAGAGCAGACATACAGGCAAAGCTGCCAGAGCAGACATACAGGCAAAGCTGCCAGAGCAGACATACAGGCAAAGCAGCCAGAGCAGACATACAGGCAAAGCAGCCAGAGCAGACATGGAAGCAAAGCAGCCAGAGCAGACATGCGAGCAAAGCAGCCAGAGCAGACATACAGGCAAAGCAGCCAGAGCAGACATGGAAGCAAAGCAGCCAGAGCAGACATGCGAGCAAAGCAGCCAGAGCAGACATACAGGCAAAGCAGCCAGAGCAGACATGCGAGCAAAGCAGCCAGAGCAGACATGCGAGCAAAGCAGCCAGAGCAGACATACAGGCAGGCATGAGATACCAGCAAAAGGACAACTGATCAGGAAATCAGAAACTCTGCCCAGTCATCCAAAGAGACAGGCAGTGAAAGGATGGGCTCATGACAGTCGGTCTGGCTGTGCGTATTTTTAATGAGCATATTTTAGTCTGTTCTTTGCAGAATTACTGACTTCAAATCCTTTTTTCACGCAGTGAATTCCTTTCTTCTCAAAAGGAACAACTCCTTCATGTTGTGAGACAGAACCTCTGTCAGATTTAGGTCCAGAATTTGACTCCTGAACCGCAGTCTTGATCTGCTGCAGAGTTTGGATCTTTGTTCTGCGGTGGAACCAAAGTGCTCTTGAGCCTGGATTAAACGGGTGTTCATGGTTGTGAGACATCATAACTGGAATGTCCATGTCAGGATTCCATGTTAAAATCTCACAGAACTCGTTCAGTGGAAGCTTTACAGCCTTCTGTAAAGGCTTTCACAGTCCCAGTCCCATTAACACATTCACACACTGATGGCAACGCTGCTGTTGAACACTGCGCCAACCTATAACCCCCAGGATCAATGTGGCGTTCAGTGCCTTGCCCAAGGACACTTTGACACATAGGCGGGCAAGGCAAAAACGCCAACCCTGCAATCTTCTGATAAGACATTAAGTGCTCTGCCACTGCAGCACAGCCCTCCCCAAAACAAACACAAAGTTAGCAAAACACCAAGAACAAAGGTCTTCTCTGCCTGTTGAGTTCTGCGCAGAAACAGAAACCTTGTTCAGTTTTTCCAAAGTTCTAGTCTCTCTTTTCTGTGACCAAGGCCCAAGTCTGCTTCTCTGATCAGGACAAACGGACCAGGCCCACACCATCAAACTTCTGCCACCATGTCTGACTGTTCTCTGAAAGTCTGTCCTGGTTTAAATCCAGATGTTTGTGGACACACACCTTACAGGAAGTTCCTCTTTTGTTTCACAAGAACATCTGTCCAGATGCAGATGTGGCTCTCCCATAGAGAGTTTTTCTCTGACTGTTGAATCATAACCTCTGACCTGAACTGGATTAAACTCAGTTCAGTGTGAAAGCAGCAGGAACATCAGTGAGGGCCTTCAGAAGGAAACAGATCTCGCTTTGGTCCGGAGTTTCTTCTGCTCCTGCATGGAGAACTTGTTTTCTGCTTTCATTAAAAGACTTTCTTGATTCAAAAGTGTTGGCAGACACTTTTGGAGAAACTGAACCTAGGTGTTTTAATCACTTATGAAAAAAGGGGACATCTCTCTTTTACCTCAGAGCCAGGTGGGTTCAGACAGAGTTCTTCCTGAGAATCCATCAAAGTTTAGCAGCTTTGTTTGTCAGTTTTAGAACTGCAGAGCTGCAGGACTCTGCTTGTGTCTGTCTACGAACCACTCCATGATGCTCTTGTGCGCGCGGATGACGGAGGTCTCAATGTCGATGGGATGGTATCTCATCCCTCGCAGCTCCATGGCCTCCTCCAGAGCTCCGACCACGAAGAGCGCGTCATGTCTCTCTGTGCGCGCAGAGAAAAGCAAAGTCATTTCTGCAGCTGGAAATGAGTCACCCGTAGAACAGTGACAGGAACCATCACCTCCGTGGGCATCTGTGAGCTCGGTCCGGCGCAGAAAGCCCAGGTAGCCTGTCCTGGCCCAGACTGTCTGCGTGTCTCCAAAGCTCAGTCTGGAGTTAAAGTGATCCGACTGCAGGACCTCCTCGCCATACCCGCTGTAGTAACCGCTGCCGTTGTGAGCGCTGTGGACCCAGATCTGAGGGAGGAAACGAGATTACATGAAGGTACAGGTGCAGCACAAGACACCAGGATTCAGGTTTTTAGTTCTTGCTCTCTAAGGTTCATAGTTTTGTTTGGATTTCTTGTGAACTTTTTTTAGCTTATCAACTTTGCAGTGATTGGTTTGAGTTGACCCTCAGCTCAGATGTTCAGCTCTTTTTGCCTGGAACAATGCAGAAGCTGCTGGTTTTAATCCTGGCAGATCTTCTGTTTTAGCGCTTGCTCTGCTTCAGTCACACTCCCCAGCCTTGATGGGTTTGTGTTGTGGGGTTTAAGGTCAACCTTCAGGTTTAGAGGTTCTGTTCTGACCGCTGCACCTTTACAAGGAACCATGAGGAATTCTGGAGCTCATAAGAGTTCTGTTGACTTGGAGAAGCCATTCTAGTTAATAGATGTGCTGTTGGGGGCCACTGCAGTGGTGTTCTAGCAGACTGACAGGGCCGTCCTTCTCCTGTAGCATTCATATGAACATCATGCTCTTGGCATGAATGCAGTTGCACTTTGGGATCTTCAGAGCCTTATCGCTGCTGTTTGCAGATAATGTGGTCTCTGCTGCTTTAGGATGTCCAGCACTGTCTGGAGTAGAAGAAACTGACGGGACAGTTGAAGCAGAGGACATTCCCCCCCACAGTCCCTCCCCAGGTGGAGGAGTTTCTGGGTTCTCTGTTTAAATGGTGGAGCGCGAGGTTGGCTGATGAATTGGTGTGTGTTCTGCAGTAAGGTGGACTTGAACTGTTCTGCTGTGAACCGATCTGAGTCTAAAGACACATTTCTCTGTTTAATGTTCATCTGTGTTTCTACCCCCACTGACGACCATGAGATGGTTGATAACAAGCAGTAAAGATCATGCATACAGGTGAGAGGAGTGAGCTTCTTCCAGGTAGGCTAGAACCTCCTTTAGAGACAGGAAGTGACCTCAGCCATGGAGAAGGAACTCAGAGTGCTACTGCTTCACATGGAAGAGAACCACTGAGGTGCTTTGGTTTTCTGATGATATTTCTCTAATGTTTAACCGGAGAGAGACCAGGCAGCGGAATCGGATCCAGAGAGACGGCTCTCCCAGCTGGCCTGGAACACCAGGTGTGTCCTTACCACCTGAACCTCCAACCAGTGTCCTCAAATGGACAGATGGTTTAGTTCATGTTTCAGTTTACTACATGTTTCAGCTTCACATGACATGTATGTCACACAAGAGAATCCAACATGTCAGAAGAAAACAACAACATCTCTATCAACCTCTCCGAGATGCGAGTCTCCCAGCGGCCCTTTGGTCTCCGGGTTGGCGATGATGATTCGAACTCCAGGCAGGATCTAAACAAAGAAACAAAGAGGGTGGTTACCATGGTAACTGCTTCCTCCCTCTCCTCATCCTCTCAGTCCATTCTGGAGTGAAGCTGGATTTGGATGTTTTTGTCTGGCAGACTCATGCAGTTGAGTTGAGCTGAATGTCCACAGACTGAGGAGAGGCTCATCCTGACTCAGACCTGCTGTCGGTTCTGACTCACAGCGTGGGAGGACTCCTCTGTCAAAAATAGTCCTGAAATATGCCATCATTCTGTTTGCTCCTCCATCTGACAGTACTGTCTTTTCAAAGTGTCTCACATCCGTCTTTTTAATCTGTGTGTTCCTTTTCAGGTCTGAGGGGTCAGCTAGCCATCACTGAAGCCATCTTCTTCTTGTAAAAAGACTCCAGCAGTTAGAACTGCTTCTAACTTGATTGTGAAAGGCTCAACAGAAACTTGTCTTTTTTTGTATTTGTTCTGCTTTCTGAGCAAACATTGCCCCCAGAGTGCAGGTGTAACTGCATGACGGATCACATTCAGTTCATGCAGATGTTTTCTTTTAGTTGATACCTTTTGTAATGACAGACCTGTTTTTGTGCCAGTATTCATCGTGTGTGGGGTCACAGGGTGCATGTGTCACTAGTGGGCAGGCCCAAGGGGTGGGCTGGTTATAATTTGAATTTATGTGCCTCTGTATTTGTTTTTAATTGGAAAGCACATTGAGCAGCTCACAATGAGAAGCACTTTTTATGAATGAAGTTTGATTTGATATGAACCACTGATTTCAAATGAGAACTGGACTGAGTGCGAGTGACATCACCCATAGAAATGGATTACTTTCAGCTCCAACCAAGTTTGCTATTTTTTTGCACTACGGAGACCGCCATGTCAGAGCCATACGACGTCAGTAAGCAACAATTCATCCAAGTCTGTTTAAGTCATCGTTTCTATGGCAACTACTCCAGCCAATCAGGAGCGAGCTTTTCGGAAGCCCACACCTCTAAGGCATGAAAGTAGAGTTGGAGAATCGCTGAAGGTGAGAGGACTGAGAGGACTACAATAAATCTGTCAATAGTTTGAATGTTTGATGTGAGACCACCTACTTTTATCGAAGCATCGGATTGGTCAGTTTATCGCTTCAGTAACAAGCACTACAGAAAATATATCATGGGATTTTGGTTTGTTTTGAGCTGGCAGGTACTTCCTGTTTGGAATGCCAGTGGGGAGAGGTCACTCAGTCCAGTTCATGTATACAGTGAATGATGTCAACTCTCATAATCACAGGCACAGAGACCCTGGATCAATAATCTCTGGGATCCGAGCAGCTTTAATGAAGCCTCACATTAACCAGACTGATCCACCTTCAAAAATGTTAACATAATGCCCAAGTGGGCGGGACAAAGAAAAGTTATAGTTTTTTAAGTCAATCCACCTGCCAATCAAACAAACCCCTAATAATTCACAGATGAAACAAATGGGCTCACCTTGCCGGACTCCATCAGAGGCAGACTGTGAGGTGAGCCTCTCTCCACCAACCGGACCCTGATGGAGACACACCATCAGCTGGGAAACGGCAGCGGAGGGTGTGACTAAAAGCTGCAGATGGCCGTACCTGTCATGGCGCAGCGCTCTCATGTCCACGTACACAGTGGTGGGGTCCGGCCCGGACGTTCCCTGAAGGCAGATGGCCAGGTTGACTCTGCAGCCGAAGGACGTGCTGACAGAGCGCGGGTGAAGGCCCAGGTCCTTGAAGAGCTTGGAGAAGGAATGTGTGAGGGCCATTCTGGGCCTTTCCTCTGCCACCACCACACAAGCCCGAACCCGGGACAGATCCAGACCACGAGCCTGAACCAGACAAAGCCACACGCTTAAACCTTAAGTTCAAAATGTGCTCCTGTACATTCAGTCTCCCTGAGAAGGAATGAATGCTGGAATCCTGTTAGGTGCTCTTCACTGCTGGAGACTTCTCTGCAGGATAACTTCAGGGGGGAGGATTTTTCTTTCTCAGAGCCTGCGTCTCCACGGAGACGTCAAGACAGAAAATCAATAGAAAGAACTGAGTGTCTTCCATTAGTGACCAGAGGTGCGACTGCAGTCGGCCTCAAGGAGGAAGTTTATTTTGTCTGAAGAAAAAAAACTCTTCAAGCTGCTTAACAGCAAAGAAGTAATCAGGAACCGATCATGGAACCACCCAATCCACAATGACACGCATGGCTGGACACCAAAGCTGGAAAATAACGTGTCTTACAGAAAATACTAGGATCCTAAAACTCTAAGTTACAGACTTCTCTGTGTGTTCACCTCCAGGGTAAAAGTCCTTCTTTAAAGGTCCATTACACTCATGAATGTTTTTTCAAACCTGTCAAACCACAAAATCAGGCCAGTGAAGGTGGATAGAGCTGCTGCAGCCTCCCAATGCAGAAACTACTCCAGAAAACAACACAGGTGTTTAGATTTGGGCTAAAAACCTTCGCTGTCATAAATAAAAGACCTCTGGGAACACTTTAACTACAGATCAAAAGACGATTGGAGTGGGATTAATAACTGAATGTTACGTCAGTTTAACTGCTTAGTGATCAGGAAGTGATCTTCATCCAGACAGGCTTTAGAAGGTAAGAGTGATGCATACAGTCATTTCTTTGTTATGAAATTAGGTTGAATTAAAAAAGTCAGTTTGTTTAGACAGAAGTCCATGTATTTTAGCAGCTCTGTGATCTATTGGTAGAGTGTCCATCCTTAGACTGAAAACCGCAGGTTTGACTCCATAGTGGGCTCCATGGTGGTCTCTCTGTTTGGTGAGGGGGTTAAACCACTGTGACTGCAGCTCAAGGAAGGGAGTTATTTTCTTTGTGGTTTGATGGTCATTATATGTATATGAAGTAAAATCCAACCACATGTTGAACAGTCATGAGTCCTCAGATCTGACTTTTGCTTTTGTGACTCATGTTCTCTGTATTTCATTCATAGATTCTCTAGTGAAAAACCTTCATGCAAACCTTCACTGCTGGATGAAGGTTTGTGTGCATGGCTGTAACACATCTGAAAAGTTTAAATTCTGCACTGGGCCCACTGACTGCACATGAGACCTGGACTGAGTGAGTGAGATGTCACCATAGAAAATACTTTCCTTCTGACTTCAACCAAATGAAGTCAATTCAGTCGCCATTTCTTCCAATATGGACGCCGCCATGTTGGAGCCAGACGTTGTCAGTAAGCAGTGATTAATCTGAGTCAGCGTGAGTCATGGTTTCTATGGCAGCCACTAACTAATCAGGAGCGAGCTGGTTGAAAATCCACACCCCTACCACTTGAAACCAGACTCCAAAAAATCTGTTAATCAAACATTTTGAATGATGTACATGAGACCACCTGCTTTTATTGAGTCATCTGATGGGTCAGTTTTTAACTTAAATAACTTGAACTACAGAAAGAAGAAATATTAAAAAAAAACAAGGAGTATCAAGAAAATTATTTTTAAAAAGTGTCAGAGCGAGAATGGTGTTTCTGACTAATGGAATGATTGAGTAATAGCTGTTTATTGTTCAAAAGAAGTCGATGGGATTTCGGCTTCTTGGGACCAGCAGGTACTTCCTATTTGGAATGTAACGGGGAAGGGTTCACTCAGTCCATGTCTCTTATACAGTCAATGGTTGGGCTTGCATGTACATGTTTTTACAGCTCCTCTGCAGCTGTAATGAATAAGTCCCAGCTGACCTTCAGGGCCTCCGTCTGCAGTCCCAGTCCTTTGGTGCAGAGCTCCATGACGCTGTAGGAGCAGAAGGTGTCTCGCACCCTCAGCTGGCTGACGGCCAGTAGCCACAGAGCGGGATTGGTCTCCAGCTCAACGGGGGGGATAAGGATGGACTGATGACCTGAATAAACACTGCAGAGAAAGACAGGAGAATGAACCTTCAGTGGATTTGAGTTACATCATGGTGAACAGGTCAAAAAGGGTTAACAAGTTAACAAAACCAAACTTTACTGACACTGAAGTTTACATGACTGTCAATCTCCCTCAGACTGGGGCTCCATGCAAGACCTCACCTCCTAAGAGAGGTTAAGACTCAGCCCAGAACTACACGGGAGGAGCATGTCAGTGACCTGAAAAGAGCTGGGACCGCCGTTTCCATGGTTACTGTTGGTAATACACTAAAGTGTCATGGTTTCAAATCATGCATGGCACAGAACGTTCCCCTGCTTTAACAAGCACATGTCCAGGCCCATCCTTCATAAGTTTGACAATGAGCATTTGGATGATCCAGAGGAGTCATGGGAGAAAGTCATGTGGTCACATGAGACCAAAACAGAACTTTTTGGTCTTAATTCCACTCGCTGTGTTTGGAGGAACAAGAATAATTAGTACTATCCCAAGAACACCATCTCTACTGTGAAGCATGGGGGTGGTAGCATCATGCTATGGGGCTGTTTTTCTGCACATGGGACAGGATAACTGCACTGTATTCAGGAGAGGATGACTGGGGTCAGGTATTACGAGATTTTGGGGAACAGCTTCCTTCCATAGTTATACCATTGAAGATGGGTCGTGTCTGAGTCTTCCAACATGACAATGACCCGAAGCACACAGCCAGGAGAACCAAGGAGGGGCTCCGTAAGAACCATATCAAGGTTCTAGAGTGGCCTAACCAGTCTCCAGACCTAAACCCAATAGAAAATTTTTAGGGGGAGCTCAAACTCTGTGTTTCTCAGTGACAGATCAGAAACCTGACCTCTCTTCACAATGAGCAGAAGCTTTCGACTGAAAGTGGAGAGAAACAGACCTGCAGAGACACCAAAGGACAAAGCCCAGGCCGCAGTACGGATCCAGGCAGATGGCCACCTCTCTGGATGGATACAGCTCACACTGCAGCTTCACCGAGCGACAGAAGGCCCCAACTGCATTATGGGACATCTGGAGAGAGGGATACACACAAGAGACAATCAAAGATCAAAGTCTGAACAGCCTTTAACTCATCCTGTTCTTTACTGATGCAGCTTCTCTCTAAGATCAAGTCTCCTCAAACAGGACTAAAGGAGAATGGCGTGGAACGCTCCGCTGACCTGAACCCCGGCCAACATGCCAGTTGTAGACACACTGAAGTCCAGATAAGCTAGGCCGTCAGGGTTGGTGGGTTTATAGAGAGCTGGTGGTTTCTTCTTTGGCAGATCATCTAGAGTAGAAACAAACACTCATTTCATTATGTTTCAGAGGACAATCTGCTGACTTTCATTAGTTGCAGAAACCCTGACGCCCAGGAGCCCCCACAGAACGGCAGGCTTCGGGTTCAGCGGTGTAACCAAACACCACAGATTAAAGGCCCACATGCTTCCATTTGAATGTTTGCTCGTTCCTAAAACATCCCAGGAAAAAGCCCAGTGTCCTCCTGAAGCCTGCTGCAGCTTATTGCTGAGAGACTCTCAGATCCATTTCTGTTCAGAAAGTCCATGAGTCAGACTGATTTAGTGAGCGTCACATTTCTCTCATGAACTTTATTTGTCTCAGTCACACACAGTATAACGGGCCAGAGACCCCGATCTGCTGAAAGCAGTCCAACTGGTGTGCTGCCCCTGCTGCTGCTGCTGTTAAAGGCTGGATTTGCATGTTAAAACCCACAAACCAGCAGCAGACAGTTACCCTCAAACTAGCTTTAAAAACAACTGCAGCCGACCATGACGCTACAAGGTCACAGGAATAAAGTGTTTTCAAAGAAAACATTCAAAACACAGGAAACAGATGATCTCAGAATAATGGAGGAACAACAACATAAAAAGCAGCACAACCCTGAGAACTATGCTGTCTGATATGACGTTAGATTTGTTGTTTCTGTAAAAAAGTTTTGTAGTCTTTTTTTCAGACACATCTTTTTTTCAACAAGTACACATTCATTTTACAGACACACAACTCTCTTACTACAAATACAAAATCATTTTACAGACACACAACTCTCTTACTACAAGTACAAAATAATTTTACAGACACACAACTCTCTTACTACAAGTACAAAATCATTTTACAGACACACAACTCCCTTACTACAAGTACGAAACTTTTTTACAGACAGACAAAACTTTTGCAACAAATCTAATGTCAACAAATCACTCAGCAGCCTTTTCCTGTCAGCCAATCGTTGCTCTTGCTTGAATCTGCTGATCGAATGCATGATATCCAGAAACGAAAAACCAAACATTTCTTAACATCACCTTTTGTTTGTTTGAGATGCTGTTTTGAAGGATTGTATGACTTGATGTTTTCTTGAAACAATCCTAACATAAATCCTGATTCATTGTGTATTTCCTTTTAACACAGGAACATTTTATGTGCAAACGTTTCTTCACATATTCTCCAAACTCAAACTGCTCTTTTCTGAAGGTTAAACCCCTGACAGACAATTTTGTACACCAGGGGCTTTAACCCTTAATAGTCTGAGCGCTTGTCAATAACATAGGTTGCTACAAGGATGTGGGAATGATACCGACCCCAAATAGTTTTGGATTCATTTAAAATGTAACATGAAGGTTTCCAAAGGTTTTTAGTTTGAAATGTTAGGTTTACCCTCTTATGACCCTTTTTTATTTTCTCTTTGACAAAGCTCCAGTTAAGCAGAATTAACTACTGTGGCAATAGAATCCAAAATGTGATGTCCATGAAAGGGGACACAAGGTCTTAAGACATTAAAACAAACATAGCAGGAGTTATGGCACATCATTCTGACACACCTTGGATAAAATGCTTTATGTAGATTCTTGGATGTGCATCCTTTTTTTAAAAACATTTTTCTCCCTCTTTTGACCTAGTCTTTGCTTTGTTTTTGGATTCATCCATTTTTCTTTTCTTTTTACACTTTTTACACTGATTTATCTCAATTTAGGTGATTTTTGCATAAAAATTACATTTTTCACTTAGAATTGAGTTTTTATACAGTTTCAGGTTAATTGTGGAACCACTATGTAAAATAATGAAAAAATAGCTTTAAAAAAAGAAGTGGAGATGATGCTTAAAGCTAAATTATCAGAGCAGAGAGTGGAGTGGTAAAAAGAGTTCAACAAGGCTCAGAAATACTAAGGGTTAAGCGTTTGCTTGGATGCAGGAGTTTGTGACGTACCAGTGTCCAGGACTGGCGGCCAGTTCCTGATGTCCACTGTGGCCGTGGCCTCCTTGGAACGTAGCAGCTTACAGATGACAGCGGTGGTCATCACACAGGCTGAGTGGCTGACCTGCAGACAAGGGAGTGAAGAGATAGAAGGCTGAGCCTCCTCACCTCTGACTCCGATGTTTGTCCTCACAGACATCTGACAGTTGGACTAGCGGCATAAACAAGGATTTGTTCTGTCTATGCCGAATGAGCAGAACAACCTTCTCCAGAGGAGCAACAGAAACAGCAGATCAGAGGTGATGCAGCACACCAGACACTACACTGTGTCATTATTGGTCAAATGATCCCGTTTAAAAAATAACGTTAACTTCACAGGAATAACCAACAAACATGGACTCATAAATCCTTTTAAAAACTTTCCCTCACAAAAATACTTTCATACAATATAAAAAGAGGCTAAAAGAGCGTTGATACTGGTTGAAGTCCGGCAGAACATTTGGAGAAACCAGCTCCTGAAGACCAGACGTTTCAGGCTGAAGGAGCTCCGATCCATCGAGCTGTGAGAGAAGCTGCAGTTATTCTAATGGTTTCATTTATCAAAATGAGCGCAAACCTTCTCTAGCTGTGTGGAAAAAACCACTGCAGGAGAGAAATGTTAGCGTGTTCCAGCCCAGACATGGCAGTAACATCCACAGGTCTTTTCAATCCGAGCTTGGTTGTTGGCTAAAAGATCAAACATAAAAAACTCCAGGCGTGTGTGCAGCAACAGTGCGACTCTACTGCCCAAGCTGCACTGCCCAGAGCGCCTCGTTCTAAAAACGTACTGCATCTCTAACCACGAACTTTCTAAATGAGCGTGTCTCACAAAACCTCATCTGTTAGGTCATGAAGAACAAGTTGACTGGACTGGAAAGAAGAGACGTTTCATTCAGAAGGATCTAACGTTAGAAAGAAAGCAGCACGTGGCTGCTGCCCTGTGGAAGGAAACCCAGTCTGACCTCCACGATCATCTTGACGGTGGGAAGCGTTGTGGAGATGTTCTGAGGGTGGGGGGGTCGCACCGTGATGGGAACACAGCCGGCGTACAGGCAGCCGTAGAACGCCGCGATTAGATCTATGCCTGCAGCAAAGACAGAGAATAAACCCAAACGCCACCGTCAACCAACAACGCTCAGACAAAACAACATCCATTCATCAAGTCCAAGTAGTTTCTTTCAGGCCAACAACTGCTGTCAGTCTGAACACTCGCTGCTTTCAGACAGACTACTCTGGTTCTGGTTCAGTTCTGGAGTTTAGAACTTCCAGCCCACTCCACACTTCCAGTCCTCTAATCCAGTGGTCCCAAACCTTTTCCAGGCTGTGGACCAGTTTAATGCCAGACAATATTTTCATGGACCGGCCTGTGCAAGGATGAAGTGAGGGTCCAATTTTTTTGTGGTTTTAATCTTCCAGTTTCTCTTGACTTTCGCGGATAAAGTTTATCTTCATCCTCTGTAAAACATCTGCTTTAAACTTTATTTATACGCAAGATTGAACTTTTTTTCTGGTTTTCTTCCCAGTCCGCAGCCCGGGGGGGGGTTCCGGTTTCAGTCTGCGGACCCCCCAGCAGTGGCTGCTGGGTCGTCTCTGACCTGGTGGGTAGACCAGAGCCACATGGTCTCCTTCCTGCAGACCTCCTCTCTCCATCAGCAAAGCTGCCACTCGCTCCGCCCTCTTGTGAAGCTGCAGACAGGTGAGGGAGCTGGACACCGCCCCCTGCAGGAGGAGACAGGGAGAGCTGTGATGAAGCTGTGCTGCCAAAACAGTTTGACCAAAACTCCTTCCCTAACGTGACAAGACTGCAGAAGATGATATTTGACTGAGGCGGCATGTTTGTTCCGTTGGGTGCAGGGCTGTGTTTGTTACCCGAGAGCTGAGCAGGGTGTAGAGGACGTGGTCCGGTGTGGTCTGAGCTCTCCACTGCAAAACCTCCGACAGGAACAGAAACTATAACATAAAAACAAGCCATGAGAGAAGTCTGAGTGCTGAGTTTACCCCCATCCTCACAGAAGCAGGACCACTTCTGTCTGCTTAGACTGTGAGGAAGATGACAAACAGAAGCAAGTCGCGTGTCTGCAGACAGACGGAACTCCGGCTGCAAGGACGTTCCTGCAGCCTTGAAGAATGAGCAGTTTCTCTTGTTTCGGTTCAAACCATTGCAGATCGATTACTCATCAGTGAGAACCGAACCCCACACGGCAAAGGAGAGTTATTTTGCTCACATTTGTCCTAAAATTGTCCAAAAAATCTGATGACCTGAAACACAGCACCATTAATTTCAATCCTCATTCAAGTTTTACAGTTAAATATGAGCTAAGTTACTAAATCAGATCTAACAACCTGATCAGGGATAGTTAATGATGCAGAGACCAGAGACTTTGCTCAGGTTTGAATCAACATCAATCGTTAACAGGCCCCGCCTTCATTCTGTACTGCAAAAGATGATCTTTGGAAACAGGAAATAAACATTTCCTGTCAGCAGCTAAGACACAAGAAATCATATTTTTAAGAAAAAACCTTACTAGATTTACGGTGCCAAACTAAGATGAGTGTGATTTCAGACAGAAGCTTCTTGACTAAACTGGAAACCAGTCATGGATGTAGACTGCACAGCTGTTGGTCACATAACCACACTACGCTTTGGGTCTGACCTGGTCGTTGTCGTCGGTCTGGCCCAGGTCTCTGCCGCTGGCCTGAGCGATCCTCTTCCCTGACACCAGATTCCCCACCATCACAGAGGCGGGGCCGATCTCTGCGCCACACAAAGCGGGTCAGCACACAAACGCCACGCGCTCTGAGCGCACAAACACGGCGAGCCGCGCCCACCTGGCTGCTTCTGCCGAGGCTTGGGCAGGTTGGTGACGCAGGTGTGGGGGCACATCAGCACGTTGCAGGGATGCAGCCCCCCCTCCAGGTACAGCTGCTTGATCTCTGACAGGTGGATGCCGCCCAGAGGCGTCTTTGGGAGGGTGTTGGCTGGAACCAGAGCCAGACAGAACACCCCCACCCCGTGGATGCTGTCTATGGCCTGACAAACAGGGTGGGGTGGGGGGCACATCAGAGTCTGATTGATTCATGAAAGATGCTTGTTTTTGCAGCAAAAACCCAAATGCCATAACTATCTGTCTTTTTCTTCAGGATCACTTTTAAACACCTCAGCTGTGCACACATCTGTCATCTCATTTAGTTTGGACTGAGGGAGGGGCTCCTTTCTCCTGCTAACCTCCTACCCATGAGGACAGGCTGTCTGTGAGTTCCTGCTGGGATGTAAAGCTGCTGCTGCTGCTGCTGATGATGATGATTCAGACACAGAGTGAAGGATCTTTACATGAAAAAGCCAAACCTCCCATGATCATTCTGATCTGTGAAAACAACCTTTTCAAAAATCTTTATCATGCTTAATAAGAAGAGTTGTTAAGGAATTCGTAGCCTGTTGCTACAGCAACAGCTGTAATGCTGTAAAGGCGGCTGGTGAAGCAGCAGTGAGGTGTGGGTACCTGCAGAACGCGGCTCATCCACTGGAAGCTGTCCTCCTCCGTGGAGTCTGGTCTCTGCTCGGCCACCACCACGATCCTCTCGTCTCGCAGCACCGTCACAGAGAACACGGCTATCCTGCAGCCGAGAACAGCAAAGAAAAGCGTCACCTGCTGGGAGCAGGGAACTATGTTTTCATCCGGGATTGGTTCTGTACTGTGGCTGAAATGATGCAGGAAACTTCTGCTGCTCCACACAGTTCACTCACATTAGTACAAACTCCTCCTGGACCTGAGAAGGCAAACAGTGCAGATATTTTCATGTCTTTGCCTTAACAAAAGTGTTGATTTGTTGAGTTTTTGTATAAGTTAAAGAAAGTCAAACAGGAGGATTGTGTGGGTTTTGAAACCTGAACAAGGTGTGTGTCTGTGTGTGTAAGAGCGTAAAATGTACAATCAGCAGCAATTCAGAGATCATAGCAGAACCTTTACGGTAAAAAAGAGCAGCAACAGGACGGTGATATGAACTAGAGGAAATATGTATTCCATCCATGACTGATTCTGTAGGTTTGCCCAGCAGAAAGGAAACTGACAGTCTGTCATCCTAATGATTGGGTCATTTGAACATGAGAGGGCACAGGGCTTTCTTGCAGTTGATGAGCAGGTTTCTGCACATATCAGGAGGAATTCTGGTCCACTCTTTTGTGCAAATGACTTCTAAATCGTTCAGATTGATGGCTGTTGCTTGGTAACGCTGAGCTTTAGCTCTCTCCGTAGGTTTTCTATTGGATGAGGTCCACAGACTGGCTAGACTGCTCCATGACCTTGATATGCTCCTTCTTCAGCCATTCCTTGGTTACCTTGGCTGCATGTTTTGGTCATTATCCTGATGGAAGAAGGACCTGCACCTCCGCAAACAGGAGAGCAGGACCCTCACAGGAAAGCCGCCGCTGATGTGTGTCCCTGTCTGTTAGCAAACTGCTAAAATCAGAGCAGGAAAGACTGACGAGCAAAAACGAGACCAACAGGAAGCAAAAGCAAAAGAATCAGAGTCTGACATGTTCCTGCTGCTGCAGCCGCTCTGCCTCCACTGCAAACTTTAAATGACTCTGGGGAACGTCCTCTGAGCCTGTCAGGCAAAAGATGGATGTCTTCTTCCACGGCAGTGGATGTAATTAAACTGGACTCCATTACAGTGTGGATGCATGCTGCGTTGCAGGGCTTTATTAGCTGTAGCAGGCGCAGGGCTGCGCCTCGTTCATCAGAGTGACAGTCAAAGTATCGTGCTGTGACTGCATCCAAGACCTACACCCACCTGCCTCTGTACACAAACTTCATTGGTTCCACCGCCAGCGCCGTGGCAACGATGTCATCTGCGTTGTGGCGCCGCCCGCTCACCATGATGAGCCCGTCCATCTTCCCTGTGATGAAGACAAGGCCACCGGGGCCGATGAAGCCCAGCAGGCCGGTCCGAACAAAGGCGTACTCGCTGATCAGCCCCCCGCTTGAGCTCACCGGGTACACCTGCAAACACAGAGGCTGTCAGCCACACGGTCGCCACGGCAACCAGACTGTTTCCCAGGCTTCTCTGACTGCGTTACTTTCTTATCTGTTTTTAGCTTTTTGCTTCATTTTGTTTAAAGTTCAGAAACATCTCAGCTTTCCTGGAACCAGGATTTTTACAAAACCAGACTGAAAATGTTCCCTTGGTTCTGTTGGTGTTGTCCTTCCCAGCAGCTCTGACAGATGCTCCTCTGATCCACGTATGTCATCACTGCCGTGGGTTTGGGTGCTGACAGCCTCTCACCTCAAAGGTGTTCTTGGTCATGCCCGTCAGACCATAGTAGGACGTGCCGGTGGCGATGGAGCAAACGCAGAGTTCTCCGATCTCATCTGTCTGGCAGAGCTGAGGAACGCCCTCCGGCTTCACCACACACACCAGACCTGCGAGCAGAGCAGACGGGTCACTTCCTCCAACAGAGCCGTCCCTGCAGGGCTTCTCTGAAGCACCTGTTCACTAGCACAGAACCTCCTCCCAGCTCTAACTGGGTTCTTCTAATCACAGCAGGTGAGACGTCTGGGTCTGTGTGTACCCAGAAAGCAGGTTACAGCTGCAGCTGGGTTAAAGAAAGCGTCTGAAACAGGAACTGGAGGTATTATTAGTGCTATTTATCATAAGTTTAGAGGTGAAGAGACATGGCACGACTTTTTGGCTCTGATAACATCAGACATTCCAGCATCAAACTTCACAAATCAAACTGGCTGAAAGTCGTGCTGCTGGTGGTGACAAGGCTGTAGTTCCACAGGTGAACACTTGGTGGTGTGATTTTACATCAGCAGGTTGAGAGATGAGTTTCCTGTTTCAGGAACATTACAGCTGAGGTTGACAACAGTGTTTTTAACCTGTTTGAATCAAGTTACACTTTTTCCTTGACAAAAAGCACAAAGCACACCAGCAATGGAAATGATAAAAAGGAGAAACTCTGTATGGCTGATGTTCCAGTTGCTCCAGGTCTCACGTGCATGTTTTGTAGCAGTGTTACCACTCATTTCTGTATGCTTTTATTTTATACCGAATATCGATTTATCTCCTTTTAAAACAAGTTTTAGTGGTATAGCTTGATTTGATTCGTTAAAGAACTTGCCTCAGACAGATTGATCTGGTTGGATCGTAAGAATAGAAATCGATTCATCAAATAATTGATTAATTGTTAAATCCCTAATTTTTGTAACAGTTGCAGGACAAAAAGCTAGATGCTGCGGCTGTTTCTTCTTAAAATTGTTTTCAACATTTTCTTTTCAACTTAAGAGCTGTATAAGGATGTAGACATTTCAAAGCATTTGTTTTCCCTCCTAGTTTAATAAAATACGATTCTATGGAACTTCACAAAAAACATGACGATATTCCTCTTTAAACAATGCTTTGTTTATTAAATGCTTCTTTCATATTTGTGCAAGAGCAACTGTAAATGTAGAACAATTTTATTTAGCATGCTTGATAAATTTAACACAAAAAGGATTCATATATGTTCATGCTTCATGTTTATCCATGTGCAACTAAACAAAAAGTCAACACGCCAAATTTTTATTAGTTATTCTTTTGTCTAAATCAAAAGTGTAACTTTAACAAAAATGTTTCTTTTATTTTTAGGAAAAAAAACAATTATTTCAATGTAGTTAAATGCGTCTGTTGGATGCTTAACTTTTTTTTTTCAATTTATTTTGTTTTTGCTTTTTTTTTTTTTTAATTACTTTGTTTTTTTTTTCAAAACTGCTTTAATTGTAAAATTAAATGTGTCCTTCCAACAGACATTATTATTATTGTTATTATATTACTATTACTATTAGAAAGCAGTTCTTTCAGTTACAAAGATGGATTGGACCAAACACTGGGATCTAATCATTCATTTGTGCTCCAACACAAAGATTGAAGAACTAAACTGTTTATCTCTGATTTCATCAAGAAGATTTGCTAACTGTTTACAGGCTGTTTGTTGTGCTTTATGACTGTTGAGAAGAGCCCAGTAAGACATGCTGTCATATTAGCCCAATGCATTATGGGAGATGTAATGATAAAAAGGGTGGTGCTGATGCCAGGCAGACTCATGTCTTAATAAAGCAGATCCTGCATGATCCTGATCCGCACCAGATCCTGCATGATCCTGATCCACACCAGATCCTGCATAATCCTGATGCGCACCAGATCCTGCATGATCCTGATCCACACCAGATCCTGCATGATCCTGATGCGCACCAGATCCTGCATGATCCTGATCCGCACCAGATCCTGCATGATCCTGATCCACACCAGATCCTGCATGATCCTGATCCGCACCAGATCCTGCATGATCCTGATCCACACCAGATCCTGCATGATACTGATGCGCACCAGATCCTGCATGAAGCTACATCGCAAAGCACGACCTTTAGCTCTTATCTTTGTGGAACAGAGAGACTTCACGAGCAGTGTAGGCGCCAGGACATTAGTGAGGACGTTAACCCCGTCTGATTGGCTAGATTGATGAGATATTTGATTGGTGGATACAGTTTAAGGGGTTGAACTTTTTTCAAAATGAGAGCAATTGGGCAAAGTTGCAGCAAAACTGTGGTACAGTCATTATTGTCAAAGTGTCTTGAATAGGAATCAAACAAACACAAAAAAAGTCTTTCATGACCTTTCATGTTCTCTCATGGTGTTGAAAAACACAAACACTGGTTAAGAAGACCCCACCAAACTACAGTACATTCAGGCTGTTGTCGATCTGAAGGTTCTGCTCCACAAACACGTTCAGGTGGAGAAGCAGCTTAAGCTGCTGTGTCTGATAATGCTGAGCTGAACACTCCGTCATGAGCAGAGATGATGTACACTGATGAAGGCCACTCATCTTCACCCTTACAGCTCATTTAACCATCTAATGGACTTGATGGAATTGCTGTGGTGCAGAGCGTGACAGAGTTTAACCCACAGAGCAGCAGCAGAGCGTCAGGCATGAGCTGCTGCAGCGTTTCTACACATACAGCTCTGTTGATGAGGCAACCTCAGCAGCAGACAGGAGACCATGGAAAAGCTCCCCATTGGGCCAGAAAACATGTTCTTCAGGCCTGAAACCTGAACAAATGCTTTCTACAAACACGAAGAAAGAGCAGATTTATCTGAATGTCGTTTTGGGTTCGTAAGTGGGTTTATACCCACTGGGTATTTAAGAGGCACTTATGTGCTAAATTATTACCCGCTTTCATGGTACTTAGCGTATGTAAGAAGAGAGTAGGTACACAAAAAGTACCTTTGGAGTACCTTGAGTTTACATGGTTAAGTTTGTTTTAACATCTTTTCTTGTATTTTTTAGGCTTTTTGTTTCACTTTCAGTTCTGTTCAGAAATGATGGAAAACAAAGTTTAGCAGTGAATCAAATCATTAAGTATTCTAAAAGCATGAACAAGAATGAACATCTGCATTCAGCAACAGCTGATGTCAACACTTAGAGCTGAAGAAAAGCTCGTTTCACATCTGAAATTTGACAAAGAAAAATGAGCCTAGACTGATGGAATCTAATGGGCTTCAAGCGTTCTCAAGCAGAAGCTTTTCCTTCAACGTCACAGTCCCACCCAGAGAGCAACAGTCTCCCTACAACAATTTCATCACAATCATTTTCAGGCTACTTCTCCTGTGAGTCAGCAACGCTGCACAGATTTACTGCTGGATCTGCAGCCGTAGCCATCAGACGGGCTCACCTCCAGGTATGACTGTTCCCACATCCTGAACGGTGAGCACGGACAGCCGCTCCTCAGTGTCCACCCTGACCACCCCGTAGCTCAGCCCCTGCATGGACAGGACGCCGCGGCCTGGGGGCTGGCTGCTGTCCTCCACCGGCCTGGATGACAGACAAACAGAGGCAGCTTCATCATGGTTGACAAAACTAGCATTATTCATATCCGCAAACGTCTATAGACGCCATCAATGGCGTTCCGTTTGTACCTCCTGATGGCCACTGTCAGCGCCTCGGGGGAGCTGGCGCAGGGACAGATGACCTCCGCTCTCAGACCTTTGGTCTGGAACACGTTGAGGAAGGCATCGCAGGAGGAGATGGACCCTAAGGCACAAACAAACCCAAACACTGTTCAATGGCTTCTCCTAAAACATGAGACTGCTTTCAAACCCGGAAAAACCTGGATGGCTGTGGGATAAGGGAAGCTCAGCATCTACTAACTTTTCAGAAATACTTCATAAAATGCAGTTCTTGCAGCTGGTGACTACAATTATCAGATTAGTCTAACTGTTGTGCAGCTTCTCTAAACATCTGGAACAGGACCCTGAGGAGGTGTGTTTTTGGGGGTGTCACACACACTCCATGTGATGAGGTGGAGATTCACTGCAGATGGAGAGCAGAAACTTCTCGCTGATGACAAAGCTGCTCAGTTTGTCCTGAATCAGGATGTTTTGTTTAGTGGAAGTTTTTAAACCTTTAATTGATAATAATATTATCATAATCAGATTATTATCATCTATGATAATAATGTTTTTCACCAAAAACGGACTATTTAGAAGTGGTGCGTTGCGTTGTCATGGTAACAGTTCCATCATGGCGCACAGATAGTGCGCTTTGCTCTCTCGCTCTTTCCTCCCTGAGGAGAACGATCATCACGAGAAAATAACAAAGCATCATTTCAGAGGGAAAGTTCACCTCTTTTCCCGCTTGTTTTTGTCCAGATCATAAAGCAAACATTTGTTTAACAAAGTCTAATTGGTTCAATTCTCCGGATGTTTCCAGATGAACGCTTCAGTCTTTCAGCCTCCTCTTCGCTCAGACGCTCACTAGATCAACAAAGACACAATGCAGCTCCTTCTGGTCTTCTCTGATTTTCTGCAGTTCCACTTTTCTGAGGAAAGCTTTTCCTCTTAACACAGTCATGCTGTCTTTATTCCAGATGAAACACCAGGAGCCTTCCTCTCAGTCTCCATGACCACTTTAGCAGCAGTTCTCCAGTCATCTGGAAGAACCTCCTGATCTCCCAAAGTGTCTTTCTGCTCCTCTCTAAAAGCCACTCATCGCTCTTCCTGTTCCACCGTTTGGCCCTCGGCTCTGCTCTTGTCCTCTTCATCTTCCTCACCTGCAGTCATCCTAGTATCTCTGCCGTTGTCAATCATCATCAGCTCAACATTTTTACACAAAAAGTCACTTTTCAGGCTGGTTTGAAACTTCTCTAAAAGGAGGTTTTAAACACACATGTGCTTGTGTGCAGCGATTGTTTTCCTCCTCTGTGAGAACTTCTCTCTGCTAAACCTGTTTGTCTGGGACTGGTGTGTTTAAAGAGTAGGTCAGGTAAAAAAGGACAGTGCACACTTTTAGAAGGAACTTTGTGCTGAAATACTGAATGTTTTGAATCCTCTGGTTATCATTCAACAGTCAAACTCTCAGTTCTCCTGCTGTAGTTCCATCCTGCTGAAACTCATCTAATGCTGTAGATGTGGACAGTGGAACACATCCTGCTCTATTCTTGTGAGTGACCCAGTTTCTCTACATCCCCAGAGAACCTCCCCATCTCCCCAGCATGCCCTGTCTGCAGAACTCCTCAGCAGCAGACAGCGCTGTGCTGCGGAGGCTCAGCGGGACTTACAGGGGTTTGATCCGTCGGCCACCAGCAACATGCGCAGCGAGCTCAGGTTGATGTCCTTCTGGTCTTTGTGGGCCACCAAGGCCCAGTGCATGTCTCTGGACTTCACACACGCCACCTTGGCTGCAGGATTCCCCACACAGACACACACCACTGAGTTAGCATCTGATCTGCAGCAGAACAGCAGTGAGGTCACAGAGCTGCAGGTGAACCCGACCTTTAAACTGGCAGACTTTCTGGATCCACGACAGAGGGTTGACCTTCATCAGCGAGTATGGAACGCTGATCACGTGCATCATGTTCATCACACTCTGCAGAAGCACAATCACATCAAGTTTAAAGGCGAATGAGTCTCATTTTAGACCTGCAGCGGAGGGTCAGACTGGTGCAGCACTTTGCTGTAGGGCAGCAGAGCTCACCGTCAGGATGCCGTGCCACAGGCCCACATCCTTCTTGAAGTCTAAGACGTTCACGATGGTCTCAGCTGCAGACAGAGGGGCACAGAAAGGGTTAACCCTCAGCTGGTCTTCCAGGCAGAGCTGGTCGGCGCCTTTGACTGCATACCCTCAGTGTAGCTGCAGGACTGCGTGAGAGCCTGGCAGTGTGTGAGCAGGGCGATCCTCGTCACCGTGACTCCCAGCACGCTGCCGTCCTTACAGGTTTTATACTGTCAGGAAAACAACGGATGGTCGGAAGCAGAATCAGAAGCTGTCAGTAGATTCAGTCACAAATTATAACTAAGAAGATTTGCTTTGAAGACCCTCCTGTTCAGGAAAAGTTCTACAGAATGTAGACTTCTGTCTTATCATTTAGACTTTTAGTTTAATGTAATCAACTGTGGAAGTTTCTGTCAGCAGCAGCAGCAAACCTCCCGTTGTGAAGAGGAATCTGCTCACGGTTTTATCAAAAGATCAGTGACAGTAACTGTGTGTTTGCATTGCTGTAGCTGTTAGCATGCATGAACTGTGCTGCCGGATGTCTGCACACGTCCAGTCGTGTGCTCGCTCAGCTGTGGAGTCCACAGAAGGTAGGAAGTGATGTGAAAGTTGTTCACAGCTCAGTGGAGCTCTCTGCAGTCCTGCTATCACTGAAACCTACTGTACTTAGCGGCTTTTCCCAAGAAAAATGAACCTGCAGAAAGCATAACACAGGCTGAACGGGAAAAGGAGCAAAAGCAGCACTTCTTCTGTCACAGATCTATTTATGACTTTCTTTCATTTCTTTGTCGTTTTTTTTTTTTTTTACTGAATTTTGAGCCAAAAATGCTGTATGAATTAGTTAGTGTTGCAAACCTTACAACTCTGTGGACTTCCTGGATTTATCTATAGCTGTACTTCAGCTGAAGTCTGGAACTTTGTTCTGTTTGTTCTTGTTTTTAAAACCTGTTGGAGTTCTCTGTGCTGACAGCATCTTTAGCTCACTGGGTCGATCAATAAATGCACCAATTTTTGGTATTTTCATGTACAGTGGTTGCCCGCTATATTACAGGTCACCTTTCATGGTCTTGCTGTTTTAAAAAACAGAGTAGTTTTGTAAGCTTTTTTTAGAGAGCATTGTGTTCTGAATCCTGACTGTACAGAACTTTACAGCATCAGTAATTCTGCTTCAGGGATTTCATCTATCACAGATTATTTTTAGAAATTAAAAAAATAACGAGCGAACCCTAATGTACATCAGCATCAGCCTCTGCTATTAAACCAGTGTCAATGTAAGGTCATTTCTAAACATAGTCATTTCAGTTCAGTTGCATCACTCGGCGTCTCCATCATTGTCTTCAATCCAGCTTTAATCTTTTTCTACAAATACATGAGGCTCCACAGTCATCACAGGGTCATGAAAGTCTAGCTGGAGTCTTACTCAAAGTCTAGCTCACCTCTATGTAAGCGGTGTCATTATTTGCATCTTTAATGTGAGGAAACCAGTCCCTGGGGGGTTTGGAAAGGTGTTTTGACTCTGTTACAATCCACAGCAGTTTGGGCCAACCTGTGGGGGGAGAGTCAAGGCTTTTATTCTCTGTAAACCTGCAGCTTTAACTCAAACCACAAGTACACACCAGGCCTCTGAGAACAGTTTCATTAAAGCATGTAGAAATGCTCTCATTAAAAGACAAGTCAGTCACCCCCACCCTCCCCCCTCCACGAGGCTTTTCAAAGCCAACAATGACTGATGAACCTGGCTGTCACCTTTGAACTGCGGGATCTCCCCAGTTGCGCTCTTTGGGAGGCCTTTATGGCAGGCATCGCTGGTCAGCGCCACGGCAACACCGCAACTGCCCAGTAGGAATCCGATCTGCTGACTGCCGGCATCCTGTTGGACCAGAGAACCAGAAGAACACGGTGAAAAACACAACCTGTTGCAGCTCTGGTTCTTCTGCACCAAATGTGTGGAAATATTTAGGGAGTTTCTGGTTCCAGTGGTGGTGAGGTGAACATGGAGCCTGCTGCACTGCTGCTTCTGCTGCTGCTGCACTGCTGCTTCTGCTGCTGCTGCACTGCTGCTGCTGCTTCTGCTGCACTGCTGCACTGCTGCTTCTGCTGCTGCACTGCTGCTTCTGCTGCTGCTGCTGCTGCACTGCTGCTTCTGCTGCACTGCTGCTTCTGCTGCTGCTGCACTGCTGCTTCTGCTGCTGCACTGCTGCTGCTGCTGCACTGCTGCTTCTGCTGCACTGCTGCTTCTGCTGCTGCTGCACTGCTGCTGCTGCTTCTGCTGCTGCTGCACTGCTGCTTCTGCTGCTGCACTGCTGCTTCTGCTGCTTCTGCTGCACTGCTGCTTCTGCTGCTGCTGCACTGCTGCTTCTGCTGCTGCACTGCTGCTGCTGCTGCACTGCTGCTTCTGCTGCACTGCTGCTTCTGCTGCACTGCTGCTTCTGCTGCTGCACTGCTGCTGCTGCACTGCAGCTGGGGGAAGGGGTTCAAGGGAGGAAGCTGACATACAGCAAATGTGTTCTTGTACCGCAGCAAGTAATCAGTGTGTAACCATGGCAACGCTGCAAAGGCAATGTTCCTGATGGACCATGTGAGCAGAGATGTAAAGACTCTTGTCTGTACACTAAGCCACAGCAGCGTTCATCAGCTGTTTCGGAGTCTATCTGACGGCTGCATGTCTGACAGGTTTTCAGACTGAATTAGTCTCCCAGAAAAACAGCTGAAGGCTCCAACAGCTCCAGAACGCCCTGTAGAATTACTGACACGTCCAATGGAACTGAGACAGCAGAGTGGTACGTCTAAAGACTAACATGTTCTATCAAACTCTGTCTGAGGTGAGATTAGCTGAACTCTAGCAGGAAACCTTCTAATGTGACTAAATGAAAGCAAACAGAAAGAGTCTGACGTGCAAGTGTGCTGCTGAGCTTCAACATGTACCTTCCGACTGAGCGGCACCTCGATGGGAACAGGAACGACCTCTGCCAGCAGACAGCCGTAGAAGGCCACCATGAAGGCCACGGGATCATTGTTTGGATACACCAGCGCCACCTACCGGAGGAAGACATGATGACACACAAGTTCAGATGGTGGGAGTTCATTTAGAAGTTTGGTGTGATCATTAGCTAAGAAACCAAAACAAAAAGAAAGAAAGCATGTCCAATACAGCTGTCGTCAACAGTTTCAGATGAAGATGCAAAAGACTCAACAGTCCTGTCTGTTTCTGTTTGTATGCACTAAGAGAAACAACGATTGGGAAACATTCATGGACAACATGTCATTATTTTTGGATGGTAAATGGTAAATACAGTCACAGTCCTTTACACCCATTCACACTCTGACAGCAGCTCTGCTGCTGAACACTGGCACCACACTATAACCACCAGAGGCAAAGATGGCTTCAGTGTTGCCCAAGGACACTTTGAAACACGAGCGGGCACATTGGTTTCTGCCTGCACTCGTGAGACAGGAGGAAAGAGAATCAGTCTGTATTATGATCTACTACATCAGCTGCACAGTTAGATGTAAAAAAGTCAAGCACAATGAGATATGTCAGCAAAAATGAATTTAAAAATTGTTTTATAAAACTGAATGAACTCCTCAAATGATGTGACTTTCCATTAGGGAAACTAAGTCTTTTATTTTGGTTAAAAATTCCTTTTTTTAGTTAGATTTTATGTAAAATGTTACATTTTAATAGTAAAGTTTCCTATTTTGATAAGTTTAAGTCAGTTGTTTTGCGAAATATCAATTTTGAAACTGAGAAGCTAAATAGATCCTTATTCCTAGTGTGTTGAATTAAAAAGCTAAAAGTGTAAACTTGTAAATCAAAATGGAAATGGTTCAATTCTTTGGGACTGATCAAAACAAGCTCAGGAAAAGACCAAAAGAAACTATTTCATACTTTATACCAGTTACTATATTCTCTCCACTTTCTAAATAAAACATTTCAGAAAGTTAGAATGGGCATAGATGTAAATAAGGACAGCTGAGAGTTTTGTCAGACAGCTGAAGCGTGCTGGTGGGAGAGCGTGACTCACCCGGTCGCCTGGTCGCACCATGGGCTCCTGCTTGCTGCCCAGTTTGTGGAGGATGTTGTAGGCAAGCTTGATGCTGCGAGACCAGAGCTTCCCTGCAGGAACACGGAGGGCAGAGAGGTGACACATGGAGGGATTCTTTCAGTTTTATTTTCAAGAAACTGCAGAAAATTGTCTACAATAATGACATTTGTAATGTATATAATAATGACAAAAGGATGAATCCAGCATTTGCACAACTTTATTAGCAGCATCCACGTAACGTTAGACAGCCGGTTGCTGAATATTCTGCATCATTATTATGGTCTGTGGGAACAACTGTTCTGTCAAAGGAAACTTTCCAAATAAGTTTGTTGTTCGTTAACTCTGCTAGCATGGGGGTTTCACTTTAGTGGTCAGCGCAATAAGTAGCAGATTAATGAGTCAGACGAGCTGGGGAGAATCTAGCAGTTTTCCAACATAAAAAGAATCCGATTATAAAGAAAACAGAACAAATGTAGGTCCAGTTGTTTTCCTCTGTTGCCCAGTACCAACTGTCCCATGGATCAGAACTGGTCTGTGGCCCAGCGGTTAGGCCCCACTGCTCTACGTAAAGCACTGTGGTGGTGATATCATGGGTTGGATTAAAAAGCAAAGGAACAGAGTTGTTCAAAGATAACTTTAACTACTTATGCTAAGACTTAGGTCTCAGACTTGAGCGACTGGTAGGCGTTTGTGGAGTGACGGTGAATTCCTGCAGAAGTGTTCATTAAAGGGTTCACCTGCATCTGCGCTGCTGCAGTCTATCCACAAGACAACAAGAACGTGGTCTCGTTACAAACATGATTAAAAAATGGATGCTGATCCTGAGCCTCAAATGAGTGCATGTGTAGTTTAAGTGCAGCTTCAATCTAAGACACAGACAGAACTCGGCTGTTTCTAACTCTGAACTGAAACAAAGTCAGAATGCTTATAGATCCATTATTTTCAGAGGAAAACTTTTCTGCTTTTTGAAAGATCAATAAAGTCTGAGCTGCTTTGTTTTTCACGTTTTTGTTGCTTGTGCTCCTGCATGTTGTGCAGTTGTGAACAAAGACAGTGAATTGGATGGTTTGAAACAGTAACATCCTAAACTCGACTTTCCAGATTTATTCCAGAGCTGCAGCTGCTCTGCACAGAATTCCTGACTGATGAAGTCAGGAATTCTTCAACTGAAAATGGGAAAATAAAAACAATGACTGTTTATTCAAACACGCTACTTGTGGAATGTAAGCTGCCATTACTGAAATGTTTTTGCTCAAGAGCAAAGGCAACGTTCTTCTTACCATAGGTAAGCACATAGAGGGGCTTTCCTGCTGTGTCCAGGCTGGTCAGGCAGGGGGCTTTAGGAGAGATGGTCCCCCAGCGTTGCAGCGCAGCCTCCAGGGAGGGGGGCCAGTTGGTCACCACCCCCAACGGCTCACCACGAACAGGCATCATCTCTGCCCCCTCCGGTCGGGGCTGGTTGGGGTCCGGTTGCTGGACTGAAGACAAGCAGACAGATGAGGCTGTGAGGGTGGGGGTCCAGAGCGTGAACAGGGTTTGAAGAACGGCGGTGCAGAGGGAGGCAGCGCATGCTTTCATTCGCCCGTTCATTAAGCCGGAGGTTCAGTCAGCAGTGTCGCTGCAGTGGCGGGTTGGCACCACAGCCACAGCCCTCAGGCCAGCTCTGATGGGAACTTGCAGCACAACAGTTGATGAGAATGATACGGGTTTAGAACAGTGCTCCCTCATCATGCAAACAGGTTATCAAAGGGTTAAAAAGGACTGGAAATGAAAGGACAGACTGAGAAGTAGAAGCTGCACAAACTCAGCAGAAAAGGAGGAGATTCCCCACATTTCCCTTTCCTCAGAAACAGTAAACATACTGATTATTCTGAACTATCAGTAAATATCAATAATGAAATCATGATTCTCATTATCTGTTTCATTCTGTGATTGACTGGGAGGCAAGCTGAGGCCGAATGATGATGCTTTTTTAGGGACAAACACCCTTTAGGAATCATTTCATTACTCAAAGCGCATCAGCTGAACAGCAACACTTTTGTTTAAACAAAAAGGTTGTTTAGGTGCAGGTGTGTGACTTTACAGTATAAATGCTGGTCAAGATGCAGGCAATATTAACAATAGTGATAGTAATGCATGCTTCTGATACCTGACTAACTCAGAATGTCAAAGAGCTGCTCGCTGACCCACAAAAGCCGGTCCGCCGCTGCAGGCCCGCTGCAGGCCCAGCGCATTCTCACTGCTCTGCATCCAGCTGCAGTCTGAAGCCTCAGCTCAGAGACGTCTACTGTCATCGTTCTTGGAGACCACAAACTTTCTTTTCTACCCTGCATTCACAATGAACGCCACAGAGCAGCAAATGCTTCAACAGTCGTCCCTGAACCTTCAGCTGCTATTCTGATGTAAAATATGGAGAAGCAATACATGTGCAGGAGGAAGCTGCCGTCCGTCTGATCATGCAGAGCTCCTGTGAAGCTAAATCTGAGGCCATTTGAGAGCCAAGGACAGTCATGCACACTCATCATGAGAGTTAGTCAGATCACAATGGACAGACAGATGGAGAAACAGAATGCCAAACAGACAAAAGACAGTTTCTAACCCTCGAGAAGCTCATCGAAGTCATCGACAAAGAACTCTCGTAGCGGCGGTCTGCGAGGCTGCTTCAGAGTGTTAACAAGCTGCTGGATCTTAGCCGACACACGACTGCTGACCGGAACACCTGGAAAAATCCCAGTGGAAAGAGAAGGCCTGAATATCTCACAAGACTGATCCTGGTTTAGGAAGCAGAGGCTTCAGGGCTCTCAGCCAGAATGAGCTCCCAGCTCAGGACGGCCTTCCTGGATCTGTCTGATCTTCGCCGCTCTCGCTTGTGTCAGTGTGAGTGTGTGATTGTGTGATTGTGCGGCAGGCCTCAAAACAACAAAGGTGCTCTGTCAGCTTTGCGTAAGATAAAGGGTCAGAAAAGACCAGGCAAGTAGACTGATATCAACAGAAAGCCTCTAATTGGCTGCTTCTCTAAGGCGCTGGTCCAATTTGAGAACTCCTCCTGAATAAAGAGTTTCTATTTCAACTTTGTGGTTTTTTTCAGTGCTTTTACTCAGCCTGACACTGACGCCAGTAGGCGAGGCCCCTCTTACCATCGCCCGTCTCCATGCGCTCCGCGTTTCCGTACTTCTGTGTGTTCCTGGCGATGGTTCCCATGTTGGACATGTGGTGGCGCTCCACATGGGAGTGGGATGAGTCCGAGGAGTATCCCGTCACGTCCGGCGGGGCTGAGTGGTTCTCTATAAACAGAGGAGGATGAGGCGACCAGATGGAGGCAACAAACAGGCAGCGCTGACTCATCGTTCATCTTTACCAGGCCAGGGTTTGTCAAGTGCTTCTCTTGATTGTCTGTACGCTCAGTTAGACTTGTTTGAGGGCCATTTTGTGCCAAAGCTAATTGGGTCAGAAATGCAGGAGTCAGAGGAGTCTGCCATAGACAGGCTTCTGTTCAATCCTGCACCTGATTTAAAACCACTCTCTGTCCTCAGGGAATACATGAAGACAGAAAAACAAACACTGGGACTCATCAGATCGTGTTCAGATCTGCTGGATTTGCAGGCTTTCGTCATAGTTCCTCAAACTGTGATCAAGTTTATGACTTGGCCTTCATGATTTGGTGTAGGAAAAAGATCAATTTAGACAAAAGAAGGCTGAGCTGACTCAGACTTTTCGTTGCACTTACCCTCTGACTCCAGAGGCGGAGGCCATAGCATGTCAGAGCCAAACTCGCAGGAACGCCGCAGAGATCCGCCATTCTCCGCCACACTCAGAGCCCCCTTCCTCTTCAGAGACAGGTGTCCGATTCCTGCAGGCCCGGAGTGCAGCCGGGTCACTCACCCACACTCAGACTGTTCTTATTCAACAAGGACCAAGACTAAGCAAATATATGAGCCTCTATGAGGATCTAATGAGTTCACTTTGTTTCTTTGACACTAAAGGTTCATCAGAAAAATCAGTTTGAGTTTCATCAAACTCATGAGCAAAGCTCAGTCTGAGGAGTTTGTGATGAATTATTCATGGGTCAGTTTTTGTTGGTGCAGATTTACCGTCTATTCCATACGGTGGCCCTGAAGTACAAATCACATCAACAAATCACTCAACGCTAAAACACAAAAAAGATCACAATGACAATTAAAGAGCAAAAAAAAATCATGAAAAACAACATTACATTTTCCAACACAAAATTCCAGAAACAAAAAAAAAACAAAAAAACAAAACATTTTGAAAAAAAAAATGTCCAGATATCTGAATGAAATGTTAAAAACAGAAACAAAATAGGAAACTGGAAAAGGATCAATACTACAGGACATCCCTGATTGGATGATGACGTTTGAGTTTGAAGCAGAGAAACAGCGGAGGAGCCTGAACGATGCAAAGACTTTATTGATCAGACACAGAACTTTTGTGGCCAGAAGCTTAAAGTGACGTCTTCTTTCCTAAGACTTTAACATTCTAAACAACTTCCAGTTTAAAGGTGAACAAACATCGTCATCCAGTCGTGATGTCCCATAGTACCTTTTCCAGTTTCATTGTTTTCCATTTTTATCATTTCATTTTGATTGTAGAAAATTACTTTTGTTCCAAAATGTTGCTATTTTATTTATTTTCAGTAGTTTGGTATTGTTTTTTTTTTTTTTTTTGGTTTCTGGAATTTTGTCTTGATTTCTAAAAAGTAATGTTTTTTAATTATTAGTTTTTGATTTTTTTTTTTAATTCCGTTGTAATCTTTGACGCATTTTTATATTGTGTGATTTGCACAATTATTGCATGACTGATGCAAATGATTGCAGTACCTCAGTTCTGGAAAAAAATCCTGTTTAAAAGTTTGATTAAAACAGCTCACACTTCTCTCCAGGAATGTAAATCTCGAGGTTCTCACTGTTTTTGAGAAGAAAACAAGTTTCTACAACAATGTTCCCAAAGGTGACTGGATCAGATCTCATTCATTGCATTTGGAATGCTCAGTCAATACAGAATTGCATTTGAATGCTCATTCCAACACTGTCATGGTAACCCCTCCTGTTGCCATGCCAACACACTGAAGATTGATGCTAATTCTAAAAAACCTAATGTCCAGACAGAGAGGAGACAAATCTAACAAGAGCAAACAAAATCCATCCTGTTTTCATACTGAATGGAAGTTTAAAAGGTTTTTATACTGACTTGATTTTTAAAAACTGACAGATCTAAAGGTCTGCCGTGTAATAAGACAGAGACAGGTGAGGCTTGGATGACAGCAGCTTGAATATCTGCAAAGCCCATTTATTCAGAATAGACTCTGGATTTTGTTTAGATTTGTTACTTTAGAATGAATGAAGTAGATTTGAGTTTGTGTGAAAACATCAGCCTCCCCTGTGTGTCTGAGACGTTCACTGACCACAGCTTCAGGGGTTCTCACCGTGATGCGACTGCGATAGGTGGCTCTGCTGGTGGTGCGACTGGCCCATGTGTGTGTGCCCAAGGTGTGTGTGCGCCAGATGTGACAGGTGGGAGTGCGCCAGCGAGTCGGCCAGTCGCCCGGCGTTCCCGCTGCCTCCGCTCTGCGTGGATGAGGAAGAGGAGGAGGTGGAGCCCAGGTGGGCGGGACCTAGCTGGGAGGGGCGGCTCATCCAGTGCTCCATGCTGGACATGTCGTCGCCTGGCCCCGCCTCCTCCTCTGAGCCCGACGAGGAGTCTGAGCACAGGGGGGACAGGCCTGGCGAGAGTCAGCAACCGCAGTAGAGTTAATGGAAGAATTCCCATACAGAGGTCTGTACCAACAGCAGCATTTCAGCAAAAACAAACACTTTCAAAAACTAAGCCAACAACTCACTGGTCATTGTTCTCTGTAGAAAAGTTCATCAACATTTGACATCTTGGTCCTCAAAGTAACTAAAGTTATTTGTAATTGAGTATTTTCCCAGCAGACAGACTCAAGCAGCAGTGACTCCACAGTTTCCTTCACACTTCCCTTTAAATAAGGAGCGTCAAACTTAAGTCCTCAAGGGCCAGCCTCCTGCTGGTTTTCCAGAAATCCTGCTGAATTTGCTGCTGATTACCTGGATCAGGTGTGTTTAGCCAATAAGGAGCTTCAATGGCAGGATGGTTGGAAAACTTGTAGGACACCGGCCCTCGAGGCCTGGAGTTTGACACCCCTGTGGAGACGATACCAAGTTAGCAGCAGCTGAAGCAGCTGACCTCTTTGAAGACTCTTTTCCTTTTCATACATCAACTTCTAAAGAAAACTGTTAAGGATTTCTGTCTTTGGATTTGATTGTTTTATTTCAAACAGTAAAGTTTGTGTATGAGATTTTGTGATATGTAGTCAGGATTTTTTTCCTGCGTTTCATCACGTTTGTAGCTTTAAAGTCATGTTTTTTTTCTGGTTCGCAGTTTTTTTTTTCCTTTAGATTATGATGAAATGGTGATTTTAGAATACATGCAGATGATGCATTGGAATCTTTCCTTCCAATGTCTGTAATGGCTTCTGTGAAGGAAGAGTTCTGCAGTTCTCGTGTTTAAAAAAACCCTGCGTGCATGATGCTCATGCACATCAGACACAGATCCGTGTACGTCTTCATTTTCCTCATCAGAGCTGGAGATGTTGGGAAATAAGCACAGCCTTACTCCCACAGTCCCACCTAAAACTCAGAGGTGAATTTCTAACAAAATATTGCTGCTCTGCAAAAACTATGTCCCAGAAAACAACTCTGCTTTTTTATTTGACCTATAACATCATAATCATAATTAAATGACCACTGGGAACAATTTGACAATAGATTGGAAGATAATTGGCGAGGGACTTTAAGGTCAAAGGCAGAAACATGCATGTAGAGTGAACATTAATTTATGTCCAGGAGTGAAGATTACTCAACATCCAGAAGATACAGTTGTTAACCACACAAGCTGTATTTCATTTTAAAAAGGCTTTATTTTTTACATGTTTACTTTTTTTCGGGAACAAAATACTTAATATGGAAAAATGTTAAAGGTTATTTGTACGTTTGTGGAACTTATCTATTGTCTAGTGAAAACTGATGAGAATTATACACATTTCCACTTACAGCATCACTTACAGTCATGAAATAGTTACTTTTCCTGGTGACTATTCACTTTTACATCAGAGTAATTCAGTTACCAGTAATTACTCAGTTACTGTCTGGATCAAGGCATGGTAACTACAACTAATATGTTTTTTAAGTAACTTATGAGCACCTGATAGTAACTGAAAGGAACTGAAGAGCCCCATCAGAGTGTTATGAAGCCCAACTGCTTCCTGTCTTATCTGTGGTTAATGCAGTTTGGATTCCTTTAAAGACGTCAAACTGCAGGAGCTGTGGACAGAATGGGTCAAAGGTCCGACAGCAGGTCACATGATCACAGACGATCGGGTACAAAGAGCAGAGAGTGAGTCCGCTGTCACATCCACTTCAGAAGTTTCTACAAGCTTGAGAAGCAAATTACCAGAAGAAACAAAGGTTATTCTAAGTCTTCATTACAATCCATTCAGCGCTAAAATGATTCCATCAGTTGTAATTATGGTCAAACCAGTGAGTGCACGTCTCAGGTAAAGGCAGCACTTCTTTCTGCTTCACTGTGAGGCTGAACTAAGACACTGCAGTGCTGCTGACGAGGGTTTTCCTCCATTCTGAGACCGAGAGGACTCGCAGAAGCCTCACAAGCCTCTGTGGTTTTCTTCAAGTGTAAATCTGTGGCTTTGCATTCCTCACTCAGGATGTGCATGTCTGCAGTTTTTGGAAGTTTGTCTGGAGGAACTTTAAGCAGAGTGCTGCCTGGGCCAAGAGTGGCCTCCCTGGAGTCAGATTTAAGGATCAGGAAAACCAAACTCACGTAGAAAAGAGTGTGGATGAGGTCTATCCTACGTCTTCCTGAAAATCTGCACATATGTAGCTTTAAAACAATTTACTTTAACATTTCGGCTTTAAAAGAAACTTCAGGCCAAAGGAAAACCACAGCCTGCATTGACACAAAGAGGAAGAAGAGCGGAGGAGGAGAGTGTCATCACCTGGAGGAGTGTATGCGTCCATGGAGGTCTGGACCACCAGTGAGCGCCGTTTGGAGGGCATGGGCACGGCCATCTTCCTCTCCACATGTCGCGCCAGCACCGCCTGCACCGCCTCCGTGTGGACGTCTGAAACAGAAGCATCACGTTCACGGAGCAGCTCGACAGGAATGCTGCTCCACCCGAAACGCCACAGCTGGTTTCAAGCTAAATGTCAGGAGCTCGTTATCAGTTTAGTTGGAGCTCAACTAAGAAAGTCAAGTTTGTTAATAAAAAAACTTTATTGAAAATTCCCTGCAAATGTTAACATGTTTCAGGTGAAATCAGCTGAGACAGATCAAGTGAATGTTCGGGTTCATTAACTTTACTCAGATTTGCATATTATCTAACAACTAAGACTATAACTGTTAAATGAAATTGTGTGTTTCTTTTTTTTCTCTCACCAATGCATTTAAAATCTGGGATTTAGGATTATTTTTGTATCTGCTTTACCATCACTAAACCCAAACCCTAAAAGGTTGGGATGATTTTCTCATTTAAGTGCAATGAAAATGAAATCTTTTTTAATCTCGCGCCCATGTTTTACTCACAACAAAAGAAAGAAAAAACAACAACTTTTCTTTGACTGAGAAATGTTACTCTTTATGCCACTAAATGAGGTTATTTCAAATGTGGTGGCTGCTGTTTTGATTCTATCTGGAGATCTGGACTGCAGAACGGTCTGTGGTTTCTGGAAGAATTCCTGGATTATTTGTATTGTCTACATCTCAATCTGCCCCTTTGTGACGTGAGCTCCTTAAAGGTGTTCAAACATGAAGGTTCTCTGCCGTATTCCTGACACACACACTCATTTCTCCACCTGCACTGATGATCACAATGAGACTTTGCAGTTTGGCGTTAAGGAATATTACAGTATTCTATCAGATTTAACGAACTCTTTACAGAATGCAGAGTTTCTGCCCATCTTTACCCTTCAAAGAATTTCTAATTAAATCATAACACAGATCTGACAGTGAACCCAACAGGTTTATGATCTTCTTCCAGTTTAATGTTTTATTTTTCTCATTGCTTTCTGCATCCCCTCTACCTACAGAACCATCAGATTTAAACAGAATTTAATAACTGAGTGAAAATGAACGGTCCTGCATTGAGACACTTCGCACAATCTTTGTTTAATTGTGAGTAAAATATTGGCATTGGATTTCAACTCTTTATTGTTTTATTTGATTTAAAAGAGCAAACAATGTCCCAACTACCCCAGAGTTGGTTCAGTAACTACAAGGCCTCCAGGTTATGGAAAGTAAGAAGAAATGTAGTTTTAAAGAGACTGAATATTAATGAACTTAAATGATCAAAAATGCAGAGTTACTCTGATAATGGCTTAGATTATAGACTAAAAAACAGATATGACAACATTTCAACCAGCTGTAAGAATAAACGACAACTAATTTGTTTTAAAACAATCCTCTACACGGCAAAAACAGAATCTACAGAAAGTAAAAGGACGCTCGTTTCAAGAAAGTAATCCCATCAATAAAGTTTTTCAATGGTAAAATGAGCTTGAGAAAACATGTCTGACTGACTAGAATGTTTTTCTTAAAATAAGAATAATTGGTTAGTTTTTCTCACCCCAATGGCTTTTTTACTAATTTAAAGAATATCTTCCAATGGGGTTTAAGTTTTAACTAATTTCTTAAAGTTTTTGTTAGAGTCTCCTTACAGTTTAGTTCACTGTTTGTTAACGGCTCACTGGTTAGAAAAGACAGGTTGAAATGGATGAAACTGGTTTCATGCTGAAATTTTCTAACGTTTTTCAAAATACAGTCCATACATTTATAACTAAACAAAGAAAAACAGGCTTAATCTGCGGATTCTGCCCGTGGCGTCTTAAAGGGCCATCTCTGCAGAAACAGTGCAGTTGTTGTACCTGATCTGTAGCGCTCATCTCTGGTGCCTGAGGTTCTCCGCCGGTGGAAACGGGCCGCAGAAGGAGGGCCGAGCGGGGCCCGATGAGACATGGGCCCCTCCATACCTACAGACGCAGGCAGGTGAGCAGGCGCGCACACACACACACACACACACACACACACACACACACACACACGCACACACACACACACACACATATATATATGTTTACACAGTAAAGAGAGCGACACTCACGGGACAAAAGCAAAAACAGAGAGCCGAAAAGAAACAAAAAAAACATGGCGGTGATTTGATTTGTCAGAAAAATTCTATTTTTCTGAACTGATAAAGCATTATCAAAGGAAACTCAAAAAAATAACATGATCAAATGTGCTTTTTAGCGTTTTCAACATCCTTGTGGAGTGTTGGAGATCCTTCCCTCTTACAGGAAGTGGTGGATAAATGCGGCGAGCTGTGCAGGAGTGACTGCAGCTCTCCCAGACATGGATTCAGAGGAGCAGGCCCAAGCTGAGCTCCAGGGAGCCTAACCCTCAAGTCCCGACGGCGGCTGAGGACTCGATCGATGCTGCAGGACTGTGTTTGAACCAGATCGATCCTCTAACAGCGGTGAGTTTTATCTGGGGGGGGTGTGGAGGGGTCAGAGGTTGCTAAATTACCTCCAGTAAATGCCCTGATCAGCTTGGACCTCTTCTTCTCATAACCCTTCTGAGTGATGTCTCCTGCAAACAGATAGAAATAAATAGAATGAGAGAGCCAGCGGAGGCTGCATGGGGGACGCTCTCCTCCATCTCTTTTCATTTGGAGTTTTGTTGATAAGAGTTTTTTAGACCGTCTGTGGGTCCGGACAGCCGGCCTCCTCTGTCTCTCCCAGTCTTTAATGTCTGTATTTGTTAATTAAAGAGAAAATGGGAACAGAAATAAAACAAACTCATGAATGATGCACAATGAAAATGACAAAAATAGGAAAGGATCAGGGACTTTCACGGCGGATTCAGATGTCATTTTATGAAATCTATGAAGTCACAACTTAGCGTTCTCATTTCTTTCTACAATCTCTTGATGACTGTTGTTCTCTTGTTAAACAACCCCCCCCAATAACAGAAGAAATGTAAAGGAACGCTCTTTATCAGCACAGCATCCTTCATGTGAGGACAAAAACCTTTCCCACACGCCTGGTCATGCTTTCCAGCTGCATCCAACTACTCTGGGAATCACTGAGACGCTGACAAACAAAAGTTCCTAAACCAGCAAGACATGAATCTGAACAAAACTCTGGACCACATGTCTTGTTTCTTATTATCTTTCAGTTCTGGAAGTTGAAAGTTCTGCAGAAGAATAAGGCTGATGAGTCACACAATGACGTTATGTGAAAGAGTAGAGGAAGCCAGACTGACGTCTGGAGTGAACTTTTCTGGACAACAGTTTGGTTTCATGCAGAGAAAGAGAACCTCAGATGTTTGCTTTGAGGATGTTTCTGGAGAAGAACAGAGAAGGTCAAAGGAACCGCTTTGTGTCTTTGTAGATCTAGAGAAAGTCTGACAGGATCCAGAGAGAGGAGCTGTGGTTTGGATGAGGAAGTCTGGAGCAGCAGAGAAGAACGTTGGAGATGTTCAGGACATGGATGAGAGCTGGAAGACTGTGGTGAGATGTTCTGTAGGTGTGACAGAGGAGTTCAGGATGGAGGTGGGACTGCATCCAGGATCAGCTTTGAGCCTCTGTGTTTACTGTGGTGATGGACAGACTGACAGGTGAGATCAGACAGGAATCTCTGTGGATCATGATGACATTGTGATCTGCAGTGAGAGCGGGAAGCAGGTGGAGGATTTCTCTGGAAAGTATGACGGTCAGGAAGACAGAGAGTCTGTGTGTAAATGAGAGGAACGGTGAGGCTACAGGGAGCAGAAGTGAAGTAGGTGGCAGACTTTAAGTCCTTTGGGTCAACAGTGCAGAACAACAGAGTGTGGGAAGAGAGGTGAAGAGGCGTCTGCAAACAGAAGATGCTGTAAATATGATTCCTGAAGGTTAACAGACGCAAGTGATTTCATGTTTGTCCAAACTCCTAAAGAGGTGGTGGTTCGTTTCAATATCAATGCTAAAATAAGGCTTTGTTTTCAAATCCAGAATGAGGATCTGGTTCCACTGCTGAAGGTTGATTCCGTTTATCTTTAAAGCTGTTTTTGAAACAGTTTTAGCTTATAGTTTTATAGCCCAAATCAAAGAAAACAATTGATTATTGAACTGACATTACTGATTTTTAGTCCTTGAGTTGATTATTTGATGCAGTTGGAGCAATGCTTGGTATTTTCTTCCTGATTCTCTTTTTACTGGAATATTACCATTATCTTTTCACTGAAGGAAGAGTTTTACGTTTGTCTGTCAGCTTCAGCAGCCTCTCATCCTCTTCAGTCAGTATGAAAGTGATCCATGTGTTTTTGGTAGAGGTGGAAACTATTTAGCATTTCTATGAAAGGTTTAACAGGCAGAAATGTCAAAGCTTGGAATATTTAACTGCTGAATAAATTGTGTCCTTAATTGCTGTACAAAAATACATTTTTATTGCTTTTGTTTTAGCTTTTTGTCAGCGTCAGAATGTTTTGTGGGTTAATGACTCCATCACTGTTCCAAAAAATGACCGGTTACTCAGCCCCCCAAAAGCAGTTTTCACAAGTCGGGTTTCCACGGAACAAGTCTATCAATGTGCTTCAGGCAGCATCACCAGTCCTTTTTTCAGACTGAGCAGCATCCGGACAGCAGCAGGAAGTGGAGGACAGACAGAGAGATCAGTGTGGAAGAAAGGAGGGTTATCTGCTGCTATGACAACTGCCTTCAACCAACATAAACAAGAACATCTATCAATCGCTGCACCCTCGGGACCTCACAGCAGGCTTAATGTGAGCTAATGTGTCCTTGTTTGTCCTGATTAAATGCTCCTAAACTGCTTCACACCAGTTTGCCAATGATGGATTCCTATTTGACAGCCAGTCTAACAACATCCCACGGAGCATGACTCATCTAAAAAAGTAACCGACTTTTAAGTAGAAAAGGGCAGATGTGAACTACATTCAATGTAAGAGATGTAGTGTCTCATGTTTTAGTCAGGTTGTCTCCTAAAACTTTTAATCATTTTTAAACATTTGCAATGGTCATGGACATATTGAACTCTTAAGCATTCCAGAGGTTTTTTTCCCTTCTTTACTAGCTAATTATTATTTTATGGTTAATATATTTTTCATATTCCCTTGTCCAATATCTAATCTATTTGTATAATGTTTAATGACATTTCAAAGGGGACAAACCAGAGCTTTGCTGTTTCAGTTCTGAAATATTCCAAAACCTTCAGTTTAAAAGTCAGATCAATAATGTGAATCACAAACAAGACTTTCATAGGAGATCTGTTTGCAGCCACCGCCAACTATGCTGCTGATCTACAGGGTTCTGGTTGAAGTTGGACAACTGTTGGTGGAAGAAAAGAGGACGACGACAAGTTTGCAGACAGAGAAAAGTAAAGAAAAGCGAAGGATTTCTTTGAATGTAGGAACTCTGACAGGAACCTAGAGAGTTGGTAGACATAACTTTTAGAAGAAGTTATGGATCTGTTGTGTTCTCAAGAGACCAGACAGAAGGAGATCAATGCTTGATTGGATTGGAAACAGCTTCAAGATGTTTCATCACGATGTGGAAGGAAAGAGGAACAGGTGAGATCCTGAAGGAGGAGTTTGATAAGAATGTTCTGGAGCTGAAAAGATGGTCAGATAGGATGAGGAGTCTGAAGCTGGAAGATGAAGGTCTGATGTTTAATGAGGAGAGAGGAGAGGAACAGAGGAGATGAGGAAATGATGGAGACGTTTGGTGTCCAGGACAGGAATGTAGGAGGACAGATGGGGGTGGACTTTGCTAAAAGAATGGAAATGTCAGCGGTGAAGACATTTATCCAGAAAAGAGAGGAGCAAATGAGATACGAGATCAGGAACTTCAAGGTTGGAGCTGGAGAGAGTAACCAGACAGCAGAGGACGGTACTGATGATGAGGAAGATGAAGAGGACCAAGCGGTTGAAAAATAAGGAGTACTGTGTGGCTTTTAGGGAGGAGGTGAAACAGGTTTTGGGAGATCAGGAGGTGGTTCCAGATGACTGGACTGCTGCAGCTAAAGTGATCATGGAGAAGAAGGATTCTGGTGTTTCATCTGGAATAAAGAAAGAACATCAGGAGAAGACCAGTAGTGTGTTCAGAGGAAAAGATTAGATAAGAAAAAGTGGAGCACTGACAGGACAGAAAACAAAAGTACAGGGAGATGCAGCACAAGCAGAAGGTTGAGGTGAGGAGGAGGGAGACGTTGATCTGGACAGGTGAAGCAGAGAAAATAGAGATGGAAGGATGTGCTGGAGGTTAGGATGATGAAGGACAGAGAAAATATTCTACATGTGTGATGGACAGATGGAAGGAGGGCTTTAAAGACCTGATGAACGAGGAAAATGTTAGAGGACACAGAGGAGGAAAGGTGGATGCTGTGAAGCACAAAGTGACAAAGATCACTGAATATAAAGGAAGAAGAAGAGGATGAAGACTGGAAAGACGCACTCGTGGAGGTCTGGAAGAATATAGGAGAGGAGAAGCAGAGAGCAGACGTTTCTGACCGGACAGTTGAACAGGATCTTGGAGAGTGAGATGATGAGGAAGAATGAGATGATGAGGAAGAATGAGATGATGAGGAGGAATGGAGAAGCAGAGTTCTGCTTCCATTTTCAAGAAGAAGGGAGGCATACAGAGAAACTACAGAGGAAAAAAGCTGAGGAATTACACGGTGAATTACAGGAGAGCAGTTGAAGCCAAACTGAGGTCAGGAGTGAACTTTTCTGAACAACAGTTTGGTTTCTTGCAAAGAAAGAGAACCTCAGATGTTTGCTTTGAAGATGTTTCTGGAGAAGAACAGAGAAAGTCAGAAGGAACTGCTTTGTGTCTTTGTAGATCTGGGGTTAGCTAATCTGTCAAGAGTAGTTGTTCAAAAAACAATCAAATTATACCAAAAATGAATGATTTTCATGAATGATCATTTCAGTGCATGCAAGCTATCAAACACTTTTATCTGTACGTTTTTGTTACAAAAGTTGTTTGATAACACGCTCACCAAGCAGCTGCAGACTTGTGTTTAAACAGCAGAGAAAAAGTGTTATTTAAGGACTATTTTTAGCAGCAGATTTACCACAGCCACAGTGAGTATTCCCTGCTCCAGGATGATTTCTTCAGGACCGACTGAATGTGAACTACGAGGTCTTTAATGAAGGACTGTATAACCTAACAAACTCCTGAGGGTCACCGGTGTGTTTGTCGTAGGACAGCAGCACAGATGAAGAAGACTCTGACCAAACATTTTGTTTTATGCAATTATTGTTTGAAAACCAGGATGATGGAGTTCAGAATATAATCCCATACAGTCTATCTGAGAGCCTCTATTTCCACGCATGAGAATGCTTTCTACATGACAAAAGTAATGCTGCATCTGTGCACCAGGGTCATGCATCCATCTGTGTGCAAACCTGTCACTGAATGAAACAGAATCACCGTCCAAACTGAAATGACTGGAAATCAACCTCATGGGATTGACTTCATGCACACATAAAGCTCCTTCTGTGTTCCTACAGGACAACTATTTAGGAGGAACTTGCGTAGTGCATGCTCCTGTTTTGGGGTCATTCCTTCTAAATGAAGTCATGCTAGCAGACCCATGAATGAAGACAAAAAAGCAGGGATGGCCTCAGAGCTGCTGTGAGTCTACAAAAAAGTGCAAGAATTAACAAAACAGCCGTCAGATGTTCATGTTTTCATCAAGAAAACTGAGAGAAACAGATCCATTTGGAAGAGAGCAGAAAATCTGCATTTCATAACCTGATGGAGGACAGCGGCCACAACATCTGGGTCCAATATCCTCCTGTGTCTGTCAGTGTGAGTCCAAGTGTGTGTCTATGTGTGAGTCTGTGTGAGATCAGCTGCAGTGTAACAGCATTCCTTGTTCTTCTGTTTCTCTATCTCACTCACACACAGGGTCCATAGGGAGAAGCCATCTTCCACTTGCAGCTTAAAAGAACAGGGAGGGAGTTGCCTAGCAACGGTTCTCCTGGAAAAGGCATGTGACGGCCATCTTGGATTTGGATCGTCAGATGTGGGAGGCGGGCTGATGGTACCTGCCTGAGCTGGTGGATGTTTGTGATGTGAGCCTGAGTCTGTCGCTAATGAGTCCCTATGTCTTAGCCCCTCCCCTTATAGTCAGCTGTTTGGCTGCAGTGAGGATCGATGGCGACAAAGACGCAAAGCATTCAACACATTTCATCCACAGAGAGGATGCTCTGTCTGTCAGCATGCTTTCACTGACATTTACCCACAATATAAACATTCGGTTATTACATCCCTTATTAGCTAGCTTCTGTCATTTGCTTTATTTTCCATTTGCTAATATTGTCTGTTGGAAAATTGAGTTACTTTGTTGTCAAACAAGATAAAAAAGCCAAAAAATTCAATTACTTTGTTTTTTACTCCTTTAAGATAAAAAACAGTTTGAAGACCCACTCCAATGAAAATAGTGTTTTGGTGTTTTTAACATGTTCTTGCAGCATTTTTCTAATAATGGAGGACATATATTAGAAAATTAAGATTAAAACTGTGTTTCTGAGTATTTTTTTTCAAATCATATTGGATCAAAAGAAGATGAAAACCTGCCGTTGTAAAAATCTTGTTTTTGTGATGCAGCAGCTGCCATGGACGAGCCAAAGCCTCCCTCTCCGCTCCATTCTGATGCTTCCACTTACAGACAAATACATCCGTGTTCGTCTTTGTTTTCCTTATCTGAGCTGGAATCTGACTCTAAACCAGGGGTGTCAAACTCAAGTCCTCAAAGGCCGGCTTTCTGCTAGTTTTCCAGAAATCCTACTGGATTTACTGATTTAGTCAATAAGGAGCTTCAGTGGCAGGTTGGCTGGCAAACATGTAGGACACTGGCCTTCCAGGAGTGCAGTTTGACACCCCTGCTCTAAACTGTGTGGCTGGATATCTCCAATATTGCTGACTGTTATCTTTTTTTTTTTGTGCTGCTAATGTTAGGTTGAGGTTCTAAGGAACTGTAAGCTAGCAGGAGAGAGTATAAACAAAGGAATGCTGGGATATCAATGAAGGGTTACTTCCATGCCGACTGTCCTGCTAAAACCTAGAGGTAAATTTCTACTTAACTCCTTCTGCTCTGCAGAACATATGTCCTAGAAAATGACAGGTTTTAAGATTTTTCCTAAAAACGACACAATCATAATTAAAACACCACTGGGAACGCTTTGAAAATAGATCAAAAAGAAACAAACTGTAAAAAAGTGAAGGGACATCTGTTAACTTTACCAACTGTATGAATCTACATGATTATTAAAGCAACAATTGTTAATACTGTATGTTGCTGGAATATAATTCCAGCAAAAAAGGCCAACTGATAATCATTAGATTATCAGGATGGTTATGCAGCCTAACTTTCCGTTTTGATTCAGTTTTGCAAACTTTCTTTTCAAAAACCAGTTTCCTGGGGTTGTAAAAGTTCCCCATCTCTGCTTTCTTTAGATTAAATTGAATCCCTACAGATAGAAATTTGAGTTGTAGATAAAATCCATTACTCAAACTGAAAATTTACTCAAATATCTTCTCAGAAATCAGCAGAGATATGTGATTGGGTGGACTGTTTACTTCATCATCCAATCCCTTTCAATCAGATTATAATCTGCAAACGTGCCTGACTGACTGGAGTTTGGGCTTTACTACTTTAGTGGCTTCCACTCAAAATGAAAGGATGTGAACAAACCACAGCAACAAATGTTCCAGCACAGATTTTACTGAACACTTTGTCCCTGAAACTGGGAGATAATTTGTCAAATGAATGTGTGTACACATGAAAACGAAGAGCTGCAGCTCGGTGAGTCTGTGAGGAGCGACGCCGAGCCTCAGAAACAGAATGAAACTACGCTTCAGCTGCTTTTTTCACACGACTGGATGTGTGCTCAGAATCTATTATTTCGCTCTTTTTACTGTTATCTCACAGTTCTTTTGTGTACTTTCACCTACTTTCACCATTCCTATGTGCTGTTTTGGTCCAGGGTGCTAATCCTCACACTAGAACTGCAACACACTCATCGTCACAGATATCACAACTGTCTCACACACCTAATCATTTTGTGAATGAACAGAAAAACAGATGAATGATTGATGGAGCTGCAGAAAACAAGACTCACAGCAGCAGCAATCTGTTTAGAATAATCAGCACCATGAAGAAATTATCCTTTATTCAATTATTATAAAACTAAAAGTCAAAACCATCCATCCATCCATCCATCCATCCATCCATCCATCCATCCATCCATCCATCCATCCATCCATCTTCTGAACCCACTGAATGCCTGTTAGGAGGTTGCTGGAGCCTAATGCAGTTGGACGAAGATGGGGCACACTGGATGGTTCATCACGCCATCACAGAGCCAAAACTCAGATGATTCTTAAAAAACTAAAAAAATTACAGGTTGTTCAAAGGCACAGATATGGTTACGCAGCAGCAGACCTTCCTTTTGTGTTTATTTAAGTCTCTAGCTTTCTTCAATGGAGGTTTACGTCCTTTCAGAGTATGCGTCTGGTAAACAGGAACAAATGTTCCATCACATTTAAATGAACTCAAAAACTTTCATCAGGCCAATTCAACTTTATAGAATCATAATGCTCGTCCTATCAAGCGTTTTAAGCAGTTATTCAGCAATATGAAGCTAAAAAGAGAGTGCAGGAAGAGAACAACGTCCACCTTCAGCTCCATCAGTCTTAAATGGCTTTTTTTAAAAGTCAATGAAAATCATTGGTTGAGTTTTTTTTTTTTTTTTTTTTAGTTAATGCATCATGCATTTCAATGTTTTAGAGGAGAGCAGTGGATGCAGTTTATTTTCAGTCAGAAGCATAGTGATTTCATTTCCCTGTGCTACTTCATTTGGGCCACTTTAGTGAACAAAGTCCCATTCAAGCTGGACTCTTCACAGTACTGTGTGTTTTACCAAGAATCAATCAAAAAACTGTGAGTTTAGATGGAAACATAAAAGTACGAATAGTGTGTGATTTTTGAAAACTGCATTTACTGTACTTTAGACCAAGAATAAACAGAAGAAAACTTTATTAGGGGTTGTTTCAGCTTAGAAACATTCACAGCAGAAAATTATCTAGAAATGTGAAGTGGTCACATTAGCTCAATGCATGTGAGGCATCACCTTATGCTGGACATGTTAGATTATAGCAGGAAAAAGAAGAACACAGAGCCTAGTTGTCAGAAGCTAAGGCAAAAGCTAACATTAGTTTGATAATTAGTCTGGTTAGTAATAGTTGTCATTAAAGCAGCAGGGCAAAGCCTCTCTGGTGTAAAGGACAGACATTTGCGATCAGCAGATTCCATCAAAAACTGTCTTGTTTTCCTCTTTCCAGCAGCAGTTCAGCTCTTCCACTTCTTGATTATATGAAACAAATGTTGAAACCTGACATTTACAACCTGCTACAAATGAACAGCTCAGTTTAAGGGGTGTTGTAACAACGGAGTGACGAAAATGTCAAGGACTGAAATCTGGCAACAATTATCCCATCATTTTGACATTTATCTTGCTCAAAGCGACTAAATGGTTTCTGGCTTAAAGGGAGCGTCTTACCGAACGCGCTTGAGATGCGGTGGACTCTAAAGTGACGCCTAACTCGCTGGACCCTGACATTAGACATTGTTGACACTTTGTTTGAGGCAGCTTAGGTCTGCAATTACGCCATTCACGGAGTCAATCAGCGTCTCAGGGTGTTATAACTTGAACAAACTCACATCACAGCAGAAATGTCTACTCCCATAATGCTTTGCGGTGTCTCAGGACATTACCCCTTTCAAACTGGCAGCAGTAAACAGAGGGGCAAAGGCAGGATGGATATTTCATTTATTTATTTGTGCATTTTTGTCACCAGGTCAAAGCCCATTAATAGGTAGTCTCTGTTTATTCTGAATAACACTGAAACATAACTAATTAAATCCATATTCACTTAGAAAATTCATAATTAAAATAATTAATCCGTAAATCTCTATTCTTTTGATTTATTTATATATTTATTTATATATTAAGAACACAACTAATGTTCTATTGATGTTCTCCTAATTTCCTCTTTTTGAGCATCTTAAATATTTAGGTGAAAACTGTTTATTATTGCCAAACAAAACTGAGATTTGAATGTAAATACAATGAATGAAAACATTCAATCACATGGTTTGGATTTAGAAGTTAAAATAAACTGTGAACTTCTGATTTGAAATCAAATGGAACACTGTCCTCTTTATGACACTCTCCTCACATCAACAGCATTACGAGATTCTTTTTGGAGATGTTTTTGAAATCACAGCAAGGGCCAAACCACTCTTTGTTCAATTTATTTCCTGATTTTTGATCAGCACTTCAGAAGGTTTCTCCTCAAATGAAGAGTAGGAGGCTAATGTTAGCAAGATAAAGTTAGACCTAAACCTGTGAAGACACGAATATCTGCTGTCTGAAAACCATCACAACTCTGAAGAACAATCAACTAACTTTACATGGAGGAGTAGAGATGAAAACGACTAGCAGGAAAAGAGCACTGAGAACGGCGGTTTTAAAACGCAAAGGTTTGGTGTGAAGAGTAATAAATGTTAGATAAAATGAGTGATTGTAAGATCAGGTTTTACAAAGCAGCCCAGAAAGAAGACAGCTTTTCCACTGAAAACTGAATCATTAGTGAAAGAAACAGATCAGAATTTAGTGCATAACATCTATGCAGCCATCGCCCGCTCTTTGCATTCATCTCCTTTTCCTGTTATGGTCACACAGCCAGTCCACCCACCAAGCCACCATGGAAACCAAATGTACCTCCAGCAGGCGCGCATACACACACGCACGCACACACACACACACACACACACACACACACACACACACACACACACACACACACACACACAGCAGCAGTAGTGCGTGCGTCATGCTCAGGGGACCTTGGGCTGTGACACTCACTTGCAGAGACCCGGACCATAGAGCGTCCTTTAGCTTTACCACTCATTTGTCCACAGTAAAGGGGGACACATGGATACACAAACACGGCCATTTCTAGCAGCAGATAACAGTGACGATGACGACCCCAGATGGACGGAGAGCCAGAGCGCTCTGACACAACAGTAAGTTAAGATGCCACCAATGAGAACTCTGGAGGCCAGCTGATGGGCTTCTGCAGAGCGGATCCTGCATTCTGGCCAACGTTAAACCCAAAAAAGGTCAAGTTGCATCAGCCAACACAAGTACTGCAAAACACAACTCCCCAGCAGCAGCACTGACAGCCTGCTGCTCTGCTCTGATGAATCTCCATTCATCTTTTCAGTGCATACTCAGAAGAAGCAGCTCCAATTATCTCAAAGGGCAAATAAGCGACCTAATTAAATACCCATGAGATTACCGCCACCAGTTGGAGAAAATAAGTGGAGAGGGGTGTTTCCACGGTTCAGAATTCAAACTGACAGCTCAGAACGCCCCATCAATCCAAAAACCGACAGCATTCACATGTTCATGGCCGCCATTTTTCAATACCAAACAACAAACAGCCGTTTTCAGCTTTCTGACTCGATTACTTTAAGTAACCTAAAGATTAAGAAGCAGTTAGCTTATGAACACATCCTGAAATGATCTGAAGAAACCTATTTTTATACAAAAACAAGAGTCCTCCTGAACAGATGAGAGCTATGAACTCCTATCAAATTCTTATCGTTCAAAGTGAGCATTCAGAAAACCAAACCTGGTCACAGAAACATTTCCTCTTTGCTTTTGATGTCTATGATGTGAAGCAAACAGATTCCATTTTCTAAATTAATTCTGTTATGCTTTCATGCAAATGCAATAACCAGATTCGTCAAAATACAAAAGCCAATTCAAGAAAGTTTCAAATGTAATCAATGGAAAAGGTCAATGACATAGTGCATTACATAGATCCCCTTTAACATATCAATACAGATGACATACTAGCACGTCGATGTTGCTGCAGAGACCAGAACATTTCAGACAAAACAACCAATGAATAAACAGCAAAGAAAGCTTTGCCAGGGAAAAAGACGAACTCTAGAAAACTGGTGCATATCATGAGGTCACTGTCACACTGCAAATCATCTGTACCTGAAAACCATCAAAGATTCAAAGAAAGGGGAGGAAGGGCCGAGGCCCAACTGCTTTATTTAATGTGCAAAGTTAGACAACCCAGCATGACTGAATTTACCACGTGATCCAGGAATATTCCACAAATCCCCGTGGAAGAATTCAATGCTCCTCATCTGCACAAAGAGGCCTTTTGTGAAAAAAGCAAAGCTCAAGAAAGTTTAACAGAATAAAAGGTACGGCACTATAAACAAATAACCAGATAAGTAACCAGTCAACTGCGTGCCTCAGGAGTCTGATGGCACTGGTGCATGCTGGGAAGATAGAGGAGCTCAACTTGTTTAAAAACCATTTGACACATTTGGTCCCAAAACTTGTGGCAACTGGCAACAAATGCAAGAACAGAACCCCTGCACGAGTCCTCAGACCACCACCCACAGAAGAGCAGCACTGTAGCTGTAGTGAGACAACACTGTCTTTAGGTGCAGGGGCTGATGGGAGATTAGGCCAGACAATCATGTCTGTGGATTTCTAGGAAGAAGTTCTGAAGATAAAGAGTTTCCTGCACAGACCTACTGATTTTTTGACGTGAAAACACGTCAAAAAAACGTAATGAATGGATTTATCAGCATGCATTTGAGCTGTTTTTTTTGTTAGAACATGTCTTGTTGCACTAACAGTTTGAATGGTTTATTGATCCAGCAGAGAGCAGAGCTCAGTGCTGCCTGTGGAGCTCTGAAGAACAGCATGTTCTTCAGCTTCAGTGCTTAAGAACATATCAGATTACTGGTTTTTAAACCCGATAGACTGTCTCCGAGCAGACGCAGTAAGCTTCATCCTGTAAAACAAGATGGTTTCAGCTCACAAAGGAGAGCGGGCCCGCTGTCGTCCTCGAAGGCTGATGGTGAACCGTCACCTCCGTTTGAACATTGATTTTTCAGTCGATCTGAACGCTTTTGATCCGCGCACAAATAAATAACACAAAACACCCACAAAGACAGCCAACAGTGAAGCGGTGAGGATTGTGCGACCCAGTGGATGACTGATGGACACAGGCGTCATCTGGAACAGGCAGCACAACAGCTGACTGACAGCTTCTCAGAACACACTGATGCATCACGCAGAGAGCTGTCACCAGCTTGTCCCAATCCAGACCAGAAACCAGATTTAGCCACATTATCCATCAGCTGTCCCACTGCAGTGTGGACGCAAAGGACAGAAACTGAAACCTTGTTCTGTTTTCTTTTCTGCATTCTGCTTACAGTTGTCCCAGAAAGTCATCTGTTTCCCTGAACTGGTTCCAGAATACTGTGATCCACCAATACCTGTCTGAACCCTCTTTCCTTCTAAAAGCTTTTATCTTTCGTGATGGTAGTTCTGAATCTTCCCTTGCTAAATCCTGCACATTTGGTATTTCTTTCCCATGCTGATAATCCGCCTGCTGGTTCCTGATCTACTGGGTTTGGGTTCTCTGTTCTTCGTCTGCCAGCTCACTTCAAAAACTGCACTTTCTGACATTTACATTCAGCTGGAATGGGAAACAGCTGGCGGTGGCCTCCTGCAGACCCTGCAGTCTGGACTGCAGCAGAGGGCATGGAGCCGTCAACATCTGCTCTGACTGTAGGCAGTGATTTTTGTCATTGTTTCAAAAATGTCTACGTTTTAGAACACAACTTAAATTTACACACAAAATCTTTGCTAGTCTGATAAAACCGTTTTTGTTCTGGGCTCTGAACCTCTGCGACGGCCTTCACGCAGACAGCTGTTTTGTTCCACTTCCAGGAGTTTTTGGCTGGGAGGGTTCTCTTTAGGGTTCTCTCCTATTGGCTGGTGTGGTTCAGAGCCAGGGACTTGATACCATTACCTCTTTTCGGTTAAAGTGGACAACACTTTGAGTTTTGGTTAACGGTTGGATCACTGGATGATGAAGGGTCAAAGGGCGAGAAGCGATGTCACACAGACTACACGGTTCTAGAAACTAAAAGCCAGTGGCGCCGTTTGGTCCGCCACGCAGCAAGTCATCCATTACAGTTTCAGGCCAATTGATTGAGACATCTCTATTTCACTGGATCGTAAATTTATTTTCATTTACTGAAGTATGAAATCATTGAGATCTGATAAGGAAGGATTCAATGATCTTGACTTTCAGAGGAAGAAACAGAATTAAAAAAAAATGTAAATTATTTGTACTAAAATACAGATTAACATCTGTTAAATGGAGTCAAATCAGGATCAGCTCAAAGTAAATAAAAACAGATGACAAAGTTAAAAAATAAACATTGTTGATGGATGGATGGATGGATGGATGGATGGATGGATACATGGATGGATGGATAAATGGATGGATGAATGATGGATGAATGGATGGATGAATGGATGGATGAATGGATGGACAAATGGATAAATGGATACATGGATGGATGGTTACATGGATGGATGGTTACATGGATGGATGGATACATGGATGGATGGATGGATGAATGGATGGATGGATAAATGGATGGATGAATGGATAGATGAATGGATGGATGGATGAATGGATGGATGGATGGATGGATAGATGGATAAATGGATGGATGGATGGATGGATACATGAATGGATGGATGGATGGATACATGGATGGATGGATGGATGGATGAATGTATGGATGGATAAATGGATGGATGAATGGATGGATGGATAAATGGATGGATGGATAAATGGATAAATGGATACATGGATGGATGGATGGATACATGGATGGATGGATGGATGAATACATGAATGGATGGATGGATGGATGGATGGATGGATGGATGGATGGATGGATGGATGGATGGATGGATGAATGGATGGATGGATACATGGATGGATGGATGGATTGATGGATCAATGGATGGATGGATGGATGGATACATGGCTGGATGGATGGATGGATGGATACATGGATGGATGCATGGATGGAAGAATGGACAGACGGATGGACAGATTTAGTTTTTTTCATTTCTCTCCTTCTTCGCTGCTAGTCCCTAACACAGTTTCAGTTTAGTCTTCTTGTTTTCAGAGTTGACCCTAACCTTTTGTGGGGGCCCATTGGCTATCAGGACATGATTGACATTGGATGACAGAGAACCACCTGTGTCATCACTCCTCTGATGTGGCACACATTAGAGGTAAGGCTCTACCAAAGTTCAGTACATCAGATCAAGTGAAATGCAATCATTTATCTTGTTGATTAATCAGATTGGGAAGAAACCTCCATCATTGTTGTGTTGTTCCTCAGTTACAGACTTCAGTCCAGACCAGCTGAATTATTCAGGTGTATGTGAGGGTCCAGGCAGTGCTTCAAAGCTTCAGTTGCCTGTGACTCAAACACGTTCTCCTTTGTGAAAGAGAACATCTGGACCTGTCAGTAGATGAATGTTCTGTTCACACACACTAGCTAACTTTCCTTCAGTAGACTAAGCTACAATCCAGATGATCTTTTCTGCAATGAGACCCTGTGATAAGTGAAAATGTGATTCATTTCTAGACATAACCAATCTGAATATGTGGAGGAGCTTCTGTGAAAATGAGCTTCGCTTTCTGCCTTTAAAGTCTGGACAAAAATAATTTAAGTGAAATCTGCACAAAGTGTTTAAAATAAGCAAAGAGCAGGAATGGTCCACATACACTGCCTGCAACATCTACAGCAGGGGTGTCAAACTGAACTTCACACGGGCCAGCCTCCTGCTGGTTTTCCAAAAATCCAACTGAATTTACTGTTGATTACCTGAATCAGGTGTGTTTAGCCAATAAGGAGCTTCAATGGCAGGTTTGGTTGGAAAACATGTAGGACACCAGCCCTTGAGGTGTGGAGTTTGACACCCCTGATCTACAGCATCTACAGTATCTAAAGAATCTGCAGCATCTACAGAATCTGCAACATCTACAGCATCTGAAGCTTCTAAAGAATCTACAGCATCTGCAATGTCTACAGCACCTGCAGATTTTGCAGCGTCTTTAGCATCTGCAGCATCAACAGCATCTGCAACATCTACACCATCTGAAGCGTCTATAGCATCTGGAGGGTCTATAGCATCTGCGCTGTCTACAGCATCTGCGCTGTCTACAGCATCTGTGGTGTCTATAGCATCTGTGGTATCTATAGCATATGCAGTGTCCATAGCCTCTGCAGTGTCTATAGCATCTGCGCTGTGTACAGCATCTGCGGCGTCTATAGCATCTGCGCTGTCTACAGCATCTGCGGCGTCTATAGCATCTGTGGTGTCTATAGTATCTATGGTATCTATAGCATATGCAGTGTCCATAGCCTCTGCAGTGTCTATAGCATCTGCGCTGTGTACAGCATCTGCGGCGTCTATAGCATCTGCGCTGTCTACAGCATCTGCGGCGTCTATAGCATCTGCGCTGTGTACAGCATCTGCGGCGTCTCTAGCATCTGCGCTGTGTACAGCATCTGCGGCGTCTCTAGCATCTGCTGTGTCTACTGCATCTATAGCATCTGCAGTATCTATAGCACCTGCAGTGTCTATAGCATCTGCAGTGTCTGTAGCATCTACGCTGTCTACAGCATCTGCGGCGTCTATAGCATCTGCTATGTCTACAGCATCTATAGCATCTGCGGTATCTATAGCACCTGCAGTGTCTATAGCATCTGCTGTGTCTACAGCATCTATAGCATCTGCAGTATCTATAGCAACTGCAGTGTCAATAGCATCTGCAGAGTCTATAGCATATGTAGTGTCTTTAGCATCTGTAGTGTCTATAGCATCTGAAGTGTCTATAGCATCTGCGCTGTCTAGAGCATCTGCAGTCTCTTTAGCATATGCAGTGTCTATAGCATCTATAGCCTCTGCGGTGTCTATAGCATCTGCAGGGTCTATAGCATCTGCGGCGTCTACAGCATCTGAGGCGTCTACAGCATCTGAGGCGTCTACAGCATCTGCGGCGTCTACAGTCTGCGGCGTCGGCAGCATCTGTGGCGTCAACAGCGTCTGCGGCGTCTACACTGTCTGTGGCGTCTGAGGTGTCTACAGCATCTGCTGTGTCAACAGCATCTATAGCATCTGCGGGGGCTATAGCTTATGCGGTGTCTATAGCATCTGCAGTATCTATAGCGTCTGCGGCATCTACATCATCTGTGGTGTCTATAGCATCTGCAGTATCTACAGCATCTGCGCTGTCTACAGCATCTGCGTCGTCTCTAGCATCTGCTGTGTCTACAGCATCTACAGCATCTGCGGTATCTATAGCACCTGCAGTGTCTACAGCATCTGCAGTGTCTATAGCATCTGCGCTGTCTAGAGCATCTGCGGCGTCTATAGCATCTGCTGTGTCTACAGTATCTATAGCATCTGCGGTATCTATAGCACCCGCAGTGTCTATAGCATCTGCAGTGTCTACAGCATCTGCGGCGTCTCTAGCATCTGCTGTGTCTACTGCATCTATAGCATCTGCGGTATCTATAGCACCTGCAGTGTCTATAGCATCTGCAGTGTCTGTAGCATCTGCGCTGTCTACAGCATCTGCGGCGTCTATAGCATCTGCTGTGTCTACACCATCTATAGCATCTGCAATATCTATAGCATCTGCAGAGTCTATAGCATCTGAAGCGTCTATAGCATCTGCAGTGTCTATAGCATCTGCAGTGTCTTTAGCATCTGCAGTGTCTATAGCATCTAAACCATCTGAAGTATCTATAGCATCTGCAGGGTCTATAGCATCTGCGGCATCTACAGCATCTGAGGCGTCTACAGCATCTGCGGCGTCTATAGTCTGCAGGGTCTACAGCATCGGTAACGTCAAAAGCGTCTGCGGCGTCTGAGGTGTCTACAGCATCTGCCGTGTCAACAGCATCTATAGCGTCTGTGGCATCTACATAATCTGTGGTGTCTATGGCATCTGCAGTATCTACAGCATCTGCGCTGTCTACAGCATCTGCGGCGTCTATAGCATCTGCGGCGTCTATAGCATCTGCGCTGTGTACAGCATCTGCGGCGTCTCTAGCATCTGCTGTGTCTACAGCATCTATAGCATCTGCAGTATCTATAGCACCTGCGGTGTCAATAGCATCTGCAATGTCTATAGCATCTGCAGAGTCTATAGCATCTGTAGTGTCTTTAGCATCTGCAGTGTCTATAGCATCTGAAGTGTCTATAGCATATGCAGTGTCTATAGCATCTGAAGTGTCTATAGCATATGCAGTGTCTATAGCATCTGCAGTGTCTTTAGCATCTGCACTGTCTATAGCATCTATAGCATCTGCGGTGTCTATAGCATATGCAGTGTCTATAGCATCTGCGCTGTCTACAGCATCTGCGGCGTCTATAGCATATGCAGTGTCCATAGCATCGGCAGTATCTATAGCATCTGCGCTGTCTACAGCATCTGCGGCGTCTATAGGATCTGCGCTGTCTAATGCATCTGCGGCGTCTACAGCGTCTGCGGCATCTACACCATCTGCGGAGTTTTTAGCATCTGCAGCATATATAACATCTAAAGCGTCTATATCATCTGCAGTGTCTATAGCATCTGAAATGTCTATAGCATCTGCGGCGTCTATAGCATCTGCGGCGCCTACAGTATCTGTGGTGTCTATAGCATCTGCAGTATCTATAGCATTTGCAGCATCTATAACATCTGCCGTGTCTATATCATCTACAATGTCTAAAACATCTGCGTTGTCTACAGCATCTGCTGTGTCTATATCATCTGCTATGTCTATATCATCTGCAGTGTCTATATCATCTGCAGTGTCTATATCATCTGCAGTGTCTATATCATCTTCAGTGTCTACAGCATCTGCCGTGTCTATAGCATCTGCTTAATCTATATCATCTGCAGTGTCTATATCATCTACAGTGACTACATCATCTGCAGTGTCTATAGCATCTACAATGTCTACAGCATCTGCCATGTCTACAGAATCTGTGGAGTCTATAGCATCTGTGGTGTCTACAGCATCTGTGGTGTCTACAGCATCTGTGGAGTCTATAGCATCTGCAGTGTCTACAGCATCTACGGTGTCCATAGCATCTCCAGTGTCTATAGCATCTGCGGTGTCTATATCATATACAGTGTTTACAGCATCTGGAGCAACATCTAAAGCAGGGTTGTCAAACTCCAGGCCTTGAAGGTCAGTGCGGTGCTTGTTTTCCAATCAACCTGCCATTGAAGGTCCTTATTGGCGAAACACACCTGCTCCAGGTAATCATCAGCAAATTCAGCAGGATTCCTGGAAAAACAGAAGAAGACTGGCCCTCGAGGTCTGAGTTAGACACTCCTGGACTACAGCATCTGCAGAATCTACAGAGTCTGCAGTGCAGTGGCAGCAAAATGAGGAAAACTAAGGTGGAAACGCAGTTCTTTAGGCCACACAGGCACCTCAATGCTGCTGCATGCATGAACACTGGAGTCACAGCTGCAATAATAACCAGGAAAACTGCAGAACCTCAAAGAAAAACGTTTACAGCTGAAATGATAGGTTTCATCTTCAGAAATAGATACAACGTTGCAGTTTTGGTGTAATAATCACCAATTTGTTTCCAAATGTTCCTTTTAGTGGTGATGCTCTTTTTTAATGACAGCTTCATCTAAACTCAGCTTCAGCTCATTCTTGGCAAAACCATCCAGAGTGAACTTAAGCTTCATTAGGCTTTGCAGTCAGAAACCATCCTGGATTTAAAAGCTCAGAGCTTCTTCACAGTCCAGCTCAGGTTTTGTCTTCTCCAAGCTGCTCTGCAAAAGAGCCTCCACTACAAAGCTCCAAAACGCTGAGGATCGGCGGTGTGAATGCTGCAGGTCAGAACAGGGAGGATGTGGTGTCTAAAGTGGGGCAGTGGGAGACTGCTTTATCTGCCGAGCTCAGCTGATCGCTGACTTCATCTGATAAACAGGTGGATCCACGTCTCAAAGGCGAAGAAAGAAGCTTCCCTCGCAGCTCGTCCCATCAGAGCTGCATGCCAGAGGTTCCTTCATCTGATGCTCCTCTGAAGAGAGGATGCTGTGATGATTTCGGACATCACTGAGGGAAACTTCTAAATCTACCCAGTTTGACTTGTAAAAACAAGCTGAATGGACTCATTATAGAACAAAAAGACTACAGATGAAATTTCACTGAGATTTACAAAAACACAGACATATTCACCTGCTCTGCTGGCAGGTTTGCTTTAACACCTGAATGTTTCTATCTACACCTGTGTAGACCTGTGTATTTACATGACATTTGGATGAAAAAGCTTCCCTTTCCTTCCTGTTGTGTTGTTGCGTCTAATGTCAAGAAAACTAGAGAGGACGATTCAAAAGTTAGGATGCCGGTGCCTTTTCTTTCTTTAAAGATCCACTCCTGCATGTTTTTGTAGCATTTTTCTCATGACAAATATTATGAAAATTAACCTTAAAATAGTATTTCTGAGCATTGCTGTGAATCAGAGGCAGATGAAAAAGGATCGGATTTGTGATGTAGCTTCCAGCTCCGCTCCATTCTTGCATACAAATGGATTCATTTATGTCTTTGTTTTCCTCGTCTGAGCTGGAATCTGGATCAAAACTGAACTGGATCAAATCTGGCTGAAAAGCTCTGATGTTGCTCACCATTTTTGTTGCACTGCTCATGTTAGCTTGGAGGTTGAGGGGCTGTAAGCTAGAAGGACATCGTGTAAACAGATAGGTGATGGGAAGTGTGGGGGAGCTTACTCTGCGCCAACAGTTCCGCCCACAACTCAGAGGAGAATTTCTAAGTCCTGCTGCCGTGCAGAAACTATGTCCAAGAAAATGACCAAAAAAAGTTTTTTCTTAATTGTAAACAGCATAATCATAGTTAACAAACCACTGGGAATGATTATGAAATAGATCAAAAGATGATCTGAGTGAGACTGTAAACTAGCAGAGTTACTTGGTTTATCAAAGAATGAAACTTTGGGTTCCACTTTTCAAAAGCAGCTTTTCATTTTTCTGCCAGAAAAGGAGTGAAACCATGAAAGAAACAATCAGAGCTGCTCTCCAGGAAGAACACTGATCCACTGGATTCTCCAAGAGTCCACAGATGACCCATCCAAACAGCTCAACATCTTCACCTGCAGGTGTGCTGTGCACAGACAGGTAATGACACCTGCCCATCGCTTCATGTGGAGGGAGATGGTTCAGCTGCCAAAAGAAATCTGGCTTTGTCCCTTGATTCAATCTTTCTGCTCATTAAACAAACAAAAAACTTCCTGTAAAACGATGTGCTATCTCTGGGTCACGTGATCTTAGCTCTGGCTGTTTGGACTGAACCATCTCTGATAACGGTATGGACGGCTCTGAGGCCGTTGTGGCTCCAGCAGAACCTCCCGCTGGTGAGTTTGGAGCAGAAGCATCAGCAGCATCTCCACAGCTCCAGTGTTTTTGATGAAAACTCCTGCCGTAATCTGTCAGAGCAGAGGCGCTGCACCTCAAATGAAATGAGGATTATGTTCAGTTCAAAGGAGGAAGCATGGCGGGTTTGGGCCTCTGCAGCGGCGGCCCACAGAACCGGCGTGTGTGACTGCAAACAAACATCTGCTCCATCTACGCCGAGGAGCGATGGGGTCCATCAAAGAGTTTCATCTGCATGAGCCACATACTCACACTGATGCACACACACACTGCAGCGTCAGACCTTCTTCACTCACACCTGGAGGTTTGGTGCGTCATGGCGGCGGACGCTCACCGCTGACGTCTGCCCTTCCTCCCGCCGTTCCTATCATTAATAACATCTGGAAGCAGCAGGGTCTGCTCTAAAGACACCCCCCCACAGGCTGGATTAGGACTGATTGGCTGAGCGTGCCGGCGCAGAGGGAGAAAAGAACAGCTTTCATGAAGAAGGAGGCCGATCTGAGCCGGGCTGCAGCTGGACAGCTCTCAGGAGACATCAGCGGCTGAAGCTGCAGATTCCTGACCGTCTGCACTTGCTGTACAAACCTTATGGTGCTGAATTATTCAGAGTTTGCCCCAGAATGTGTTGTGTTCATGCCGGAGAGTCCCACTCAGACCCCCCCTGGAACACTGATGTGCTCTGTGGGGCAATTAACTGCAGCCTGGTGTGACGGAGCACAGAGCTGTCTGACTGCTGGCGGATGTTTCAGCTGATGCTGGGATGCAGCAGCATCCTGCTCTCAATGAAGGCGTGAGGGCCTGCTCGGCCTGCGTGATAAAGGAACCCCCGCACCGTGCTCCCGCGTGAGGTGGGCTGCACGTGCACAGAACTGGGTGTGCTGCTGTGATTGAAGAATCCCACAGAGAGCAGATGAAAGGCTTGCTGTTCTGTCAGGACGGGGATGGGGGTTGGGGGTGTCCCTCCGGCCCCCCCGCTGCTCCTCGGGCCCGAAGGCACGGCGGCAGTGGACGGGATCGCTTGGCCCTCGGTGCCGTGCTGTCACGCAGCGCGCGCTCGCAGTGCCATCAGCAAAGCGGCCGCGCGCGCACCCGCACAGGTGCGCCTGGCGGACTTCAACCTCTCAAGGTCAAACCGCGGCTCGGTTCGGACCCGGACGGGAAGCGCGGGCCGTTCCGGTGCCGTTCTTTAGGAACTCGTCTGTTATCCGCGCAGACAAAGAGCCGAACCCCACGGCTGCCGCTCTGCGCATCCCCGGCAGGGCCACACGGAGCCGTGCAGGCCGGCGCACGGGGCGGAGTGAACGGTTAGATTCCGACAGTAGGCGGGCTCCGGTGTGGATGGGGATGCGATGAGGGGGAGGGGGAGGGGGTCTAACGGATCTTACCCTCCGACAGCTCCAGCTCCAGCTCCGCCAGCCGGGCTCGGATCTCCAACGGGATCGGCGACGCCTCTCGGTCCGCCATTGAAAGCAGTCCCGCTCAGAGCGCTGCTCGCTCCGCCACCGCCGCTGTCGCTGCTCCTGCCTCCTCCTCTGCTCGCAGGGGGACTTCTCCTCCTCGGCGGAGGCGCGTGAAGAGAGCCGGCGAGAACAAAGAGAGAAATCTGCTCTGCGGTTAACGGGGGCCCGCCATGGCGCCCGCGTCCCCGAAACGGTGAAGACTCCGGAGGCTCGCGCTGCTGGACCGTGCCGTGGCTGCGGCTGTACTGATGATGATGATGAAGAGGATGAGGCTCGCGCAGCTACAAACTCAGCGCCGCTCGCTGCTTTTTGCCGCTGCTGTCACGTGACTCTCTACGGATAACGCTGGCAGTGCCGCGTATGACCGACAGAGGGCGCCTGGAACGAGCTGGTTTTACTACAAAATAAAGTCATTTGTTTATCGGTGTTTATTTCCCCTTTAGACTTCAGGAGTTGCTCTGCAGTCGCACTGACGTTTTGTTCACATACTTTCATAATTAAATTTTTTTTTTTAAATTATGTTAAAACCATAAACCTCCACCTTTAACATACTTTGTTATATTTTAATTGGTAGTGTTTTAACATCCTTTTGATTCTTATCATAATTTGTGGTTGATTATCTGATTCAGTCAGTATTGGTTCATTTAAAATGATCTAATTCTTTGACCTGAAATCGATCCAGAACATATTTCTCCAGAACTTCAACAGTGAGACTCAGAGATAAATTCCTGCTCCTGAACAGGGAAGTTTTCCAGATTCTTGTGTTTCTTCAAGATAATCAAGTGTAAATAAATATGTTTACAAACAAACAAGTAAACACGAATGAAAGTCAAATCCGTTCACATTTGAGTTTGATAAAGTTCAGCCCACTGTTGTTTTTCCACATCAGAAGAATCCAAAGAACATTATTAGAACATTCTAGCACACAGTATGGTCACATGACTTTGTAAATTCAAAGTGTTTCCACACATTGGACTGGAATGATGGTTGATCAGTTTCTGCTGCATCACGTGTGTTGGTTGTTTTTATAGCAAAATAAATCTATCAGGTCGCAGTCCATAGGTATTTTCCAATATCGATTAAAGAATGATTAATTTTGAAATGATTTCAGAATAAAGTTTGATTCAACTAACAGTTTGCTTCAGACAGCTTGATCTGGTTAGATACATCCATTCATTTCGTTATACCCCACAATTTTCACAAAAATGCTGATGAAAAATCTGCTGTACCTTGTTTATTTCTTAAGCACATTTTTAGGAAACTCTGTTTACTGAAATTTATTTAGAAAGAGCCAAGATTTGTTAAAATGTTCAGGTTGAATCCAAACACAACAAGCAATAGAATTTTGATGGCCCCCCTGCATGATTGTCATGTGCCTGATATTTAAAGGGCAAACAGAAGAAAGCACCTTTATTGGATTTTGAGCAGATGGATTAGCAGAGTCTGATGGGATGGAGTTGGAGTCAAACCTGAATTAGCAACCAGAAGGAACAAACACAGAAAAACTAACTACACATTTAGTAATGCAAGGCCTACTATCTGTCACATTAAATAGAATTTTATCTTAAATATTTTTATTCAAACTATTATAGAATTTAAATAAGTATTTAATAAAAGCTATACAAAACAAATAGTTATAACATGCTTAACCCCTTAACACCAAATGTCTCACAGAATTGTGCATCAATCCACCTTAGCTCTAAAATTACTGTAACTTTCTTGATTGATTCGTGATTTTTTTTAAATAGCAGGAGATGCAAGCGTCCAGGTCGTAAGGGTCAAGCAAATTACTACATTACTTAACTCATCAATTGTGCTTAAGGAACAATTGATGCAGTGCTGAAATGAGGCTCGTCTGACACCTGCAGGTCAGAGTATGACACTGCAGCTTTCCACAGAAGACCAGAAACTGTGCAGAAAGGTTTATTTCAATAAAAAGCACCGACATTGCCTTCAAAAAGGCACTTCTTTGCCATTTGCTCAAAATATTTACATCTTTGCAAATGAATAATTCAACATCCTCATATTTTTAACACATCACAAGCCAAACTAAACTATTTAAAAAGAAAATATGTTTTAAGAAAGATATTATTTTGTGTTAAAGCTGAGTATTTATGGACATGCGAGTAGCAGGCAGCTGCCTAAACCCTGAGAGAGCTAAAATCAACTGAACAGAAACATGACTGACACCATTCAAACAACCTTCTCAACAGTTTAACACAACCACTATTTAACATTGATTAAAAAAACATTTACAATTACAAATATTCAAGAAAGATAACCAACACCACAAGAAAGAAACCATCATCAGTGCATTTCTAAGTAATCACCAAAGATCAAGTTCTACCTGTAAAGCAGTTTTCTTGCCAGCCTTACAACATTGGTAAAAAAGCATCAGAGCAGCGTCTCACACTGAACAAGAAAGAAATCAATCCAGACAGAGCCTGTCATTTGCATGCTGGCACAAACAAAGTGAATCAATGCGAACAAACAGAAACATCAAGTTTCAGGTGCAGGATCAGCCTCCATCGTCCTCTCCAGCAGCTTTATCTTTCCTCTGTGGACGTCGGTTCTTCTGCACTCCCTCCATCTCCATCAAGGGAAGCGGTTGGCGAGAGACAGCAGCTCGTCCTGGATGACCTCTGGCAGATCTGGGCGTAACTCGGTTTCTCAGCCACCTCGAGGTCAATCTGAGCTTCATTTATTAGGAACTAATAACACACATTCAACACATTTTCTACACTTCAGATAAGCTTCAGCTAACATTTTTATAAGATGGAACATTTGTTTTATTGTCAAATATTATGTTTGAATGAAAATATATTTGGGATATAATGCTGAAGAATTTCCATTACTGTAATGTGTGTCTAATTGACCTTCTAAGCTCTTGAGTTCAGTTCTTTTATGTAAAGCATAGAAAACGTGAGTTTGATCAGATTATCCTGATTCTTCAGTCTAACAGCAAACTACAGGTCAAATATCAACTCTTCTTGTTCTCCCTCGTTTGAGCGGCCTGTGTTGAGAGAGCGCCACAGGCCTTGACAGCAGGAAGGGAATGGCGTGGAGGACTGAAGGCTGTGCGGAGCGGTTCTCACCATGACTATTTCCTGTGGGAGGTGAGGCGATTTGGCTTCACTGCTCCTCGCTGCGCTCTCCTTCACACTCCTCCAGAGACAAAACAAAACCGTCTAAAACACAGAGTTGGCAACATGAAAGCTGGAAAATCACTCTGCCCCCAGCACCGCTGTGAGGAGGCCAAAGAAAAGACTCACTGCAGAGGATCTTCTGCCTGCTCTGTCTGCGCAGAGCTCAGGGTGTGAGGTTCCTCTGGATCCTGTGAGGAGTTCAACACTCTTCAAGCATCTCTGGCTTGATTCACTTTAAAAGTTTAAAATCTGTGTGGAACTAAGACTCTGTGCAATCTAACAGTCATGCATGGGAGATACTCAGACAGGAGTCTTTTCTTACCTGTATCTTACTAGTAGCTGCAGGTGGTGTTGTCATGGTAACCAGCTTTGCAGACAGTGGAGGGAAACTGCTCAGGCTGAACTCAGGAAGACGTGGCTGATGATGAGACATGAACATAAAGGGTCAGGCATCGTTCTCTGGTCTCCGTGATGAAGCGGCTCAGTGGGTTCTTACTTCACTGCGCTGAAAAGACTCTTCCAAAAATCCCCTCTTCTTTCTTTTCTGGCCGGGAACGCCGCGCCTTAGCGCAGACACAGAAAGCCTGGTAAAACTTTCGATGCAGTTATAGTCTGTAAAGGAGCTTGTGTTTTGTGTTTTGTGCAGCGCCTCTTCCAGAGGTTCTGCAGCATCATAGAAATTGATGCTAAAGGCACAAACACACTGAAACACAAACACCGATTGCTGCTTTTTTTGTTTTCCACCTCAGACTCTTGTCTTTAAAATCTCTGATGTTTCCCCTAAAAGCTGCAGATCACCTTTTAAGCCTCTCTGGATGAGCTGAATTGGATTCTAAGGTTTGGACTTCACGAGTACATTTCCTCTGTTCTTTTGCCAAATCCTGACGTGTTTGCATGTCAGAGATGAGCAGGCGTTTGATTTCATTTACAAAGAAGGATGTGTCACTCGTCACTCAGTCTGCCGGGACTCCAGCAAACAGGGGCTGAGATCAAGTGCTGCAGTATGTCTCCTTATTTTCAGCTGAGGTTGTGGACCAGAGCGGCAGACGCCGTCCAGACGACCTCACATCACCAGTTCTTCATTTAGGTCGAAGGAAAACACTCAAAACAACAAAGACAGAACCCTGCACAGTCTCTGGATATGACATCACCTGCAAATAAATGTCATCAAATGATTCGGAGAAATCTCTGTGTTGTGGAAAAAGCTGTGGTCAACAGCATTACTGTATCAGTGACATTACTAAATGATCCAGAAATATTCCAGAGATTTCTGTGGGTGACCTCAATCCCCCTCATCTGCAGACAAATCTCTATCCTCAGAGATGAAGCCATCTCTGAACATGGTCCAGAAGAACTGTCAGGTTCTGTGGACCCAGACTCCTTAAATGGACTGTTTCAAAGTGGAACAGAGTTCTGAAGATCGAGTCCAAATGTGATGTTCCTGTTGGTGATCATGGACGTGTCCTCCATGCTGAAGAGGAGGGAGATGTTCCAGTGTTCAGTTCAGAGCAGCATCTCTGATGGTTTGAGGGCAGAAGTGCAGACAGTCCAGACAGCTTGATGATGGATCTGTAGATGTTGAAATGTCTATGAAGGTTTCAGAGCAACGTCTGCTCTCCTCCACATGACACGGATTCAGGAAGAACTGTTGTTTCAGCAGCAGAACGAACCAGAACCACAGACTGGAACTTTACAGCAGAACGAACCAGAACCACAGACTGGAACTTTACAGCAGAATGAACCAGAACCACAGACTGGAACTTTACAGCAGAATGAACCAGAACCACAGACTGGAACTTTACAGCAGAACGAACCAGAACCACAGACTGAAACATTACAGCAGAACGAACCAGAACCACAGACTGGAACTTTACAGCAGAACGAACCAGAACCACAGACTGGAACTTTACAACAGAATGAACCAGAACCACAGACTGGAACTTTACAGCAGAACGAACCAGAACCACAGACTGGAACTTTACAGCAGAATGAACCAGAACCACAGACTGGAACTTTACAGCAGAACGAACCAGAACCACAGACTGGAACTTTACAGCAGAATGAACCAGAACCACAGACTGGAACTTGAACCAGAGCCACAGACTGGAACTTTACAGCAGAAAGAACCAGAACCACAGACTGGAACTTTACAACTGGATGAACCAGAACCACAGACTGGAACTTTATAGAAAGATAGAATGAAAATCGCGATGAAGATTCATCTAAATGTGGAGAGTTGAACACAGTTTTTATAGGAGACACGACAGAATGGAGATTGATTGTCAGTCTCCAGCCAATCAGAGCTGCAATGTTTCAAAAATAAAATTTACACTGAAAAAAATCCACAAGGCACCAAAACCATAAAATATGAATCACAATTTATTTACGGAGCACTGTATGGGTTTAAAAAAAAGTGCTAAGATCTGAAAGCTGAACTCTGGTTACCTCTTACTGTAAGGTGTTGCTGACCCGCTGGTCCCACCCCTCCACTTCCAGTTACACTGACGTTGGCCGTCTCGTGACAGATTTTGGGCATGTTTAATAAAACCATCAACAAGCTTGGAGGAGTCACTGTGATGTCCAAAATCTGGAGAAGTGACTGTCCTGGAAGAAAGTGCCAGTCCTCCCATCAGACTAACTCATGATGATATGAAGTAAATGCTCACAAAAAGACAGCAGGCTACCTGGTGTGCAGGCTGTGAGGTTTGTGGTTGGAAGCTGCTGAGGCTCCACTCTTGAGGCCAACCTTCTGTGACTCAAGCTGCTGGCAGAAACAACAGGTGAGGAGCAGAGGAACCACAGGAAGAGAGGTCACACAGGAACTGATGGCTCACCTTCTGGCTGTCACAGGAGATACCTTCAGCGTTGAAACCATACGGCTCAACTGAAATCGGGGTCTCCTGGAATGCACCAGAAGGGTTGTAGGGGGGGTAAAGTTTGTTCCACTGGTCCAGCTGGACGAGTTTGTAACAATCAACTGGAACCACGTTGGTCTTTATCCTTGCCAGGATGGGCTTTCCCTTAAACACCTGTACTTCCTGTCTGAGGTAATTGAAGGCCTGTAGGCACACACACAGCACAGCAACACAACTTCTCACAAATATTTTCTTCACAAATCACAATGTAAGCAAACATGTAGTGTGAATCTTTGAAGACAATCACCAGCTTTGATCAAACACTAAAGAAGTCCCAGGTGAAATCTGTTGTAGCTAACTTCACATTAGCCATGGAACAAAGGAGAAGGCGAGATGTTACCTGCTGCGTGTCGGCCTCAGATCTGAAGGTGATAAACCAGTGGTTGTTGCTCACAGACTCACAGCTAACAAACTGCGGCAGAGTTTCTCCTTTAAACAAAGCCTCCACCTCCTGCACAAAACACAGGTTTCATGGCTAAGAAGCAAAGGCCGGCGGCGAGCTTCTCTCTGCATCACCAGCTATCACACAATCGTTTAGCACACAGGCTGTTGGGATCTTGCCTCTAAAGATGTGGTGTCAGGAACCTCCCGTAGTATCAAAACACACCGGCTCTGCCGGAGCCGAAACTTCTGCCCGCATGGCGCCACCTGGACCTGCGGCACAGCTGCACGCACGCAGAGGAGGAGAGGCAAACTCTGAATGACATGGCTCCAAATAAAATAAACCTAAAAGCTTGAAAGCATTTCTGAATCCATGGGACAAACCCTCCACTCACAGCGTGAGAGGAACAAAGGATAGTCACACTGACATTTCAGAACATTTGAGAGGAGGTCCTGGTCTGTGGTGAGGTTCCTAATCCTGTCCAGACACATCAGGGAGGAGATGGGAATGTACTGGTTACTGTCCATCTGAGAATGGAGGTACAGGTCACTGCTGAGGTTCTCCCTGAGGAGAAATGGGGAGGAACTGTGAGGAGACCAGCACTGACAGAAAACGGAAGAGACGCAGGATCTGAACACACAAGAATGAGGCTGTCACCTGCTCAGAAATGTTTCCAAGACCCTGCCCAGCTCCTCTTTGACCCCACCTGAAACCACAGATCATCAAACATCCCTGACTTCCTCAAACAGCAGGCTTCTTATGTTGGAAGAAACTGCAGAGGGTTTTCTGCCATTTTCCACAACAGCTTAGGTTTTTTTTCTTCCATATTTCAGGCAGGAAAACACATCAGTATAAGATGTAAGCAACTCTAAGGAGGACGGAGGGTGTAAGGACAGAAATGTTTGTTCAGCTTAGTCTGTTTAACAACCAGGTATTGTCTACATTTTCATGTTTGACTTTTTGCTCTTGCTAATACCGATGTCAGTCCAATGAGACGGCTTTGACTGTGATGTTGGGCTATAGAAATACAATTGAACTGAACATCGAGAAAAAAATACTATTGCGATACAGATAGCTATTGTTGCATCACCCAGCCCTAGTTGAAAAGTTCCATTATTTTCAGATTACTTCATATTAGGCATAAAAGTTCTCAACTCTTGGAACACCAGAGGTACCAGCAGGACCGTCCCGAACGGTTTGGCAGCAGTTAAGCAGCAAAGCCTGCTGAAGATCTGAGCTGCAACAAAGTGTAGGGAGAGTGTGAATGTTTCACAGTATGTTTTGTCAGTTTTAAGGACTTCTAACCCAGAGTGGCATCAGGTACATGTGGGTCAGGTCGGTTCTGAAGCTCCTCTGCAGGCTTAGCTCCAGCCGGGTCAACGTCCAACCCAAACCCAGGCTCATACTCAGGCTGTTCTGAAAACGAACAGAAATATCACTGAGAATGATTTACGTCTCCACAACAGGTGCCCTAACATTGACTGTACATAAGAACTGGACCGACTGAGTGTGACATCATCCATGGAAAATGGTTTACTTTCAGCTCCAAACAAATGAAGTCAATTTGTTGGAGCCAGATGATGTCAGCAGGCAGTGATTGGTTTGAGTTGTTCTGAGTCAACAATAAAGGGCAACATCTCGCCAATCAAGAGTGAGCTTGTTTGAAGGCCACGCCATTACCATTTGAAAGCAGGCTCAGGAGAATCTGTCGATCCCATGCATTCAACATGAGACCCCCCCTACTTTTATTGTAGCATCTGATTGGTCAGTTTATAACTTGAATAACTTGCACTAAGAAAAAAAATGAAAAAAGGAGATTATCAATAAGATGTTTAAAAAGGTATGAGAGCAAGAATGGTTATTCTGACAAATAGGACTGAGTAACAGCTGCTTATTTTTCTAAAGAAGTCTATGGAGTTTTGGCTTCTTAGAGCCTGAAAGTACTTCCTGTTTGAACACCAGGGGGAGGAGCTCCTCAGTCCAATTCTCAGACACAATCAATAATCATAATGCAGAGGATGGCAGCCCACCATGGTGACTGGTGGGACTGAGGGGGAGCAGCTGCTGGGGGTCCAGATGCTCCACATCAGGGATGTTGTGAGTGTGGGTCTGCTCAGCGCTGTAGTCAGAGCTGGAGTCCAGGTCAGCATCCTGAAGTTTACACACAAGCATCCACAGGGAATCAGACCATCTGAAAAAACTGATCATAGAGCAGCTGCTGGACACCAAAAGAGTAAGAAGCTGTGCTGTCTCACTGGGATACAGAAAGGAGACCCTAAAGTCACGCCACCCCTTAGAAAGAGAACGTCAAAGCCCCCAATCTGGTCTAAAGAACCTGTTATTCTATTGACACAGGTATAGTATATCCATGTTAGTCACGGTGCATTTGTTCATGTTCAGCTGATTGAAGCAGCATCAGACTGGTTTGGACAGAACCACAGAGACATTTTTGGAACAAAGTGGGAGTAGCTCTGAACAAAAATGTTTCTGTTGTGATAAAAACTCTCCAGTCTGAGCTGCAGTTCCCCATCAACACTTAGTCAGCATAAAGTCCTGCTGCTGTTTTCTGAGAACAGGAGAGGCTTTGCTGCAGGAACACTTACACTCGGAGTGCAGCTTGAGTCCAAGTCCACCAGTCTGTAGTAAGAGTATGACTCCAGCAAGGCCATGGACGTCTGCAGCTCTGAGACGGACAGGGGGATCAACTCAGAGCTGCTCTCACCCCAGCTGGACTCAGATGACCCTGGAAAACACCACTCATTGCTGTCCTCCTGACCCAGCCCTGGAATGGGGGGCAGAAAGCCCATGGTTGAGTCCCACCTCTCTCCCAGCAGCTCAAACATTGTTTCCCTCATCTCTGCTTCCTCCTTTTCCTCCTCTTCATCCTCATCGTCATCTGTAGGGTCCTGATACAGGTGGATCTCATAGGATGGAGTTAATGCATAAATGTCGACCTGATCTGGGTCCACAGGGAGGAGGGGGTATGACTCCTGGGTATTGGTGGCAGTGGAAGCAGGCTTGGAGCTTTCGCTGGACACTAGACTCTTCATCTCAACCTCCACTCCAGAGTCTTTTCTCTTAGAGTATTCTGCGGTGTCTGTGGAGTCCAGCTGTGTGTGAACTTCTACCTGAGGCTTGGCAGAGTCACAGAAAATCCCAGATGAAGACGTCCTGAGGGTTTGGGTTCCTGGCGGAGGCTGATGGACTACAGCCAGATGCTTGAGAGTCTTTGCCCCCTTCTTCTCAGTTTCACACAGCTCCCAGGCTGATGGGACCCACCGTCCTCCACCTGGAACAGACTGATGGGGACATGTTCTAACATGGCATTGTGGGAACCGATCTGTAACAGCAGCTTCATTGGCTGATTGGGAGATTTGGATGTTCTGTCCCATCATGGCTTTAGACTCTTCATCCTCCATACCCTGATCATGTTCCTCAGATGAGACTGGTGTTTTTTAAGATGACCTAAGCTCTTCTGACCACTAACTGTGCTGCTCCACTCCTATCTGTGCCCCCGCCTCCTCTAGTCCTTCTACAACCTCATTCTGAGCACTTTTCCCTTCACAGTGTCAGCGTGTAAAGCAGGCAGCAGCAGGTGTAATGAGACGGTGTGTGAGGGTTTCACAGAGGGCTGAGGCGCTGTTCACATGCCAACGGCTCTGTGACCACGTGTGAGCTGAAGGAGACCCACCTCCGCCTGAGGGCTGCCACCCTCTTCTTGCAGAAGCCCCTGCTCCTCTGACTCCCTGCTCCTCTCGTTGTTTGGGCCGGGCCTCTTCATCTTAGAATAACAGCATGCCATTTTGTCAGGCTGGAGGGATTTAAAACAAAAGTGCTGCAGCAGAGAACCAAAGCCCCTGAATGCCAGGAGTCAGACACAAGAGCAGCTCCTCACAGGGGCTGGGCCACATAAAGAAAGAGAAATCCCACCCTTAGGCCATCCCTCCTCTTCACGTCAACTCATTCCTCTCTCCAGCCAAAAATAGCAAATGTGAAGCAGCTCACATGTTCCTGCCAATCAAACATGGCACTGCGACTCTGAGAGAACATGTGCTGCAACCACTAGCCCTCCATTCCTGCTCTCCAATCCGTTCTCTCACTTGTTACTTACTCTCATGCTACACTCATGCTTTTCCTCACTTTGGCCAATAATCTCCCAATAATCAGTCAATGAGTCCCAGAACTGACAGCTCAATGATGGGATGAGGACACAGACTGAAGTGAAGAGCAGTCTTCATGTCTTAAACCCAAGAGTTTGGATTCAGAGCAGCATCCTCAAACCCAACTTCAAACTCTGAACTGGATTAGCTGGAAACATGTCAAGTAAGGAGCACCGGTATCGTGTTACCTGATCTACGTTAAGGCTTGAAGGTGAAAGACTCAACTGCGCCTCCAGATCAGCAGGAAACAGCGGGTTCTCCTCTGACATCATGTGACAGAGCCAGGGCTGAGAGTTCAGGTCAAGCGCCGCTGCTGATGGTCACCACGGCAACTGAAGGCAGCAAAGCAGAGAAGAAAATGAGTCACAACACCAGCTGGTGTGATGGAAACACTGTGACAGCCTGAGTCTTCAACAAGGACAAAGACACAGAAGCACAGCTGAAGGTAAAACACATGATGAGCACGTGTTCTGCAGATCTGTCACTCACGCTGAGCTGACTTTAAGAAAAAACCTCTAAATCCATGTCAAACAAACACAAATTCAGAGCTCTGGCTTCAAAAGCAGTGTTCATCAGAGAGGACACCAAAACTCAGGTAAGGGAGGGTTCTGAATCTGCTGAAGGAATGACCCCACAGCATGAGTAGAAGCTGACCCGGAAACCATGCAGACCTCTGCTGACTCTCACTGTCATCGTGCATGCGTGGAAACAGCACTGATGTCTACGGCAGACCAGAAGGGTCATGTCTACTAATGTTTTTTCCAGCTCATTTTCTAGAGATAACATAAAAAAAAGTCTTTATCATGAGAAAACAAAAATCGCTTTCTTAAGATATCAGAATACACTATTCCTTATTTGGAGATCAGTAGAAAGACAAAGCAGTTTGTTGTAGATGTGGGTCAAAATGGCAAACACAGGATCATCACTAAATGAACCTGTAAAGAGCAGCAGCTGCTGTTAGAGTTAGTTCTAGTCAAAGTAAGACGGAAACTGTGCTAAATGTAGGCAGTCAGAAACAAACTTAAACCAAACAAATTTACCAGTCATTTGAGAAGTCAATACCCAATACTCAGTGTTCTACAAAGAAAAACATGCTTTTCTAATTTTGTTTTCCCGCGAGAAATACTGAGTCGTTATTCTCGAGAAACCCGCTGAAAACGTTTGATCCAACATGGCCGTTCTCGGCTTCCGTAGTTTGATCAGCATGAACCGCTACTTAATTCACAAGATTTTTTAGAAACGGACTCGACAAATATTTGAAAATGTCCTGTTATTTCCTATCATTTATCACCAGTCAAAGATAAAGGTATGAGATCTTTTAAAAGCTCAGACTGTGTGAACACATTTCCCTCCCGATTTTACATCCTGATTTTTTTTTCTAACGACGTGACCTCATTAGACCCCACGGTTTCATTGTCCCGGTTTAAAACAAACCACCTCAATCAAAGTTCACGTTGAAACGTCGTTTAGTGAAGGCAAACGTACGTCCTCGCGGATTCAGACCGTCTGCTAACAACCTCCACAGGTGAACTTCAGAGGAGAAAGAAGTCACCGACCTGCGGCTGAGCAGGAGGAGCAGGAGGAGCAGGAGGATCTCCGTGGAAAAGCAGCTTCTTTTCTACGCGTCGCTGTTATTTGATCAACACTTCAGCCCGAATCGCCTGCGTCTGCGCCGCCCGGTTGAAGGAGAAGGGCGGGTTGAACCCAGACTCACCTGTGGAAGTGTACCTGTCCGCTACAGTCACCAAGACTCTTTACTGTCAACAGAGTGACGCTCTGTCCGTCTTTTACCGCAACTCCAGAGGAATTCCTGCCGCCTCCTGTCTCCAGACGCGGGAACGTTTGCGCTGGTTCGGTTGCTATGGATACGGAGCGCAACCCCTCACGAGGAGCCGTTGCAGAGAAACTTCAGTTTTACCATAAAAATAACAATAAAAACCGTCATTTATATCCTAATCTCACGTGTGACCAGTTTATGTTTGTACATGTTGGGACAGACAAATGTGATCGGACTTTTTAATTTCATGTTTTCATTGTTTATGTTTGATTTGACTGTTGATGGTGTTTTAGTTCCTTTTAGCAAACACAATCACACACTGTTCCGTTAAATAAGCAATCAATCATCCAAAGACAACCAGAAGAGGGAGTTCTTTAAAGTTTCAGTTCTTTTTCATTTCTTTTTACATCATAAATAGTGCAGTTTGGTGTCATTACATTCAATTTTTAAAAAGCTGTAGTTTCTCTTTTTGTAGAAGCTTCTTACAGACTACATACCTTTTATTTTTATTTTTGAAATCTAGATAAAATCATAACTATCTTGCTGAGAATAAAATCTTTGACTCATTTCTGCTGCAGCATAAATTCACAAAAAAAGAGTCCCAAATATAGATGATAAAGTTTACAGCATTTTGTGTTTTTAATGACTTTAAATTCCTTTTGGGACATTCAGTTTTCCAGGTTCAGGCAGACATGAATGTGATTCTATACATTTGTCTGTTCCGGTCAAACAGAAAGTCCTGAGTGAAGAGCGTGGCTTTTCTGATGCACATGTATGGTGGGAGCCGTCCCAGAACAGCCGGTACAGCAACATGCCCGTCTCTGAACAGAGCAGCCCGTTCCACACACGCCAACAAGCTGCCGTCCTGACATCATCACAACCAAACGCAGCATCAAAGTGGTCTTCTTCATCCTCTCCCTGATTTTATTGCAAAACCCAATGTCTGTGGCGTTCAGTTGGAAGAAAAACAGCACAATTTTGTGTCAGAGGGATTTCTGCAGAAGTTCAGTTCCAGTGAGAGTCCTGACTCAGCATCCTGCCTTCAAGTTTTGCAGGAACTGTTGGAGCTTCAGAACACAAAGTCTGCCTGTTAGTGTGAGATCTCCTGCCTTTTATTTGATCCATTTTGAGTTGGAGCCTGAGGTGAAGCTCTGTGACCGTCCATGGCTTCCACTTTGACCTGTGACTGAGCCGTTCGGTCCAGGATGTGTGGAGTATTGGGAATGAAGAGATACAAACTGAATCATAACAGAAATGACATACAGTGTTTCTTCTTCCGAGGGACAAAGTCAAAAGAAAGTTGACAGTAAAGCAAAGCAAAAGTTGTGGAGTTTAGGTCCAGAACTCTCACAAAGCAGAGGATGCCTGCAGGTTTTTCTTCATTTCTCAAATCAATTGAAAACACATTCAACTTCTGTGTTTGTGAAATCAAATGTTGAAGTTGAAGTCAGGAGCAAGTGTGTTTGGATGCTCCACGCTGTTTGTCAAAGTCTCAGGCATCTCTTCATGAGAATAAAGGATTCCGTTTGTTTTTGGCTGAAAGATGAAAATGAAATCCCTGTTAAGCACAAAAGTATCAAAACGTAAACGTGTGTTTGACACACCTGCTGGCCAGCAGGAGGCGCTGCATCAGGAGTACAGGCTCCAGTAGATGGTGTTGAAGAGCAGATAGGACATGGGGAAGGCCAGGCGTGAGTACGAGTCGATCATGTAGCTGTTGTTGACCAGCAGGTCCACGTTTTCTCGCACAGACCTCTGCCGCCGCAGACGGGTGCCCTCAGGGGGCCGGAGGTCTGAGCTTTGGGTGGGCGTGGTCAGAGGGTCAGAGGTCAGCGTGGGCGCCATCCGAGTGAAAGTTGTGAGCTCAATGTCATTGTCATGGAAACACCCATCAAAGGCCATGGCTTGACTGGCATCGAAAGTGGACGGAATCTGAAGAGACAAAGAGAACCAGCTGTAACCTCAGTTCTGACCCAGACGAGATCAGAGACTAAATTCAAACGGAACCCGTCTGAACGCCGTGTTCCACCAGATCAGATGGGAAACAGCTTCTGCATGTCACGGAGGACAGAAGTCAATGGTGTCATTTTTATTAGTATGTTATTTGATGTATATTTTGATATTCTACCATGTTTCTCTTTTTATGTTTTCTTCCTTCAATTGCCATTTAAATGTTTTGAGGACTGTCAGTGCTGGCTGTACAGTGATGCAGAGTTTAACAGTGTCTGGTTCAAGTCCCAGCCGGGTCACTTCAGTGTGCAGTTTGCATGTTCTCCCTGTGCATGTGTGGGTTTCCTTCCACTGACATGTTTTTCTTTAAAATCCAGAGCACTACATAATTCCGCACTGAACATTTAGCAGTCAGGGAGCAGGGAGGGAATTCAGACTAAACTTTTGTAATATGTAACGCCTCCGTTTGTCCACCAGAGGGCGACATTCGGACACATGATTCTGGGTTACTGTTTATCTTGTGCAGTGAATGTTCTTCTGTGCTGACCTTCCCCCTCCTCATCTTCCTCATCTCCTCCAGAGTAGTGCAGTAGTTCACGGCTGCATATTCAATCACGGAGAGGAAGACAAACAGGAAGCTGGTCCACAGGTAAATGTCCACGGCTTTCACATAGGACACCTGAGAAACAGCAACACGTGTTCACAAAGACTTCCATGGAAACATAATTACACCTGGTGGATGAAGAAAGGGAAAGACATCAATGAATTCACTTTTCTGTAATAAGTGCTCAACCCACACTGCTTTTCTATTTTGAAATAGAAATATTCACATTCCTGCTGCATAATTTACATGTTCTCTGGCAGATAAGAAAGCTTATAAAGGGGACAAAAGTGCAAATGCAGACAGACTCGTGGTACCTGAGGCATGGAGGAGGAGACTCCAGTGATGATGGTGGACATGGTGAGCACCGTGGTCATTCCTGCACACAACAAAGCTCAAATGTCTCCCTCTTGTGGACAAACTATGACATTGCAAGAGGATTTTAAAATCTGTATTCCTTCCTAATCTTTCCCTTTGTGCCTTTTTGAATACACCTATGGAATATTTAATCACGTACATCAACCCCCACCCCATCATAAGTTGGAGGTTCTATCATCTGTTTACAACAAAACAGCACCAACCTGCTTTTCTTTTGTCAAATTTGTGCTCAAAATGTTTGCAGCTGTTACCCAGAGACACTCGTGCAGGAACGGCCCTTCTGTCGATCCAGAAGGAGACCCAGGAGAGGACCACCATGAGCATGGTGGGAAAGTAAGTCTGCAGCATGAAGAAGAAGATGTGCCGCCGCAGGATGAAGTTGATGAAGAGGCGGTTATACCAACCTGACAAAACAGAGAAAACACGGAGATGCTGAAAGTTCTTCTTTTTCTTCTGCCTCCACTTTTACTGGAATGAAAAGTCTGCATGTTGCAGGGACAGAACTTTTCCAACCAAAAGGTGCAGATCTCACAAATGTTACTATCTCCTCCTCCAGCTCATGTAGGCTTTGACCTTCAATAGAAGTATGCATCATGTGAGACAGGAACACACCAGTGCTGCTGTAGAAGGCCAAGCCGCTGGAGGCGTGGAAATGCTCGATGAAGAACTGAGACAGGACGATCTCATCCGTCCTAAGGGAGTCATTCCCGCTCTTCCAGTACAGCATCAGGTCGTTCTCGTTGTAGGCGTCTGCACACAGAGACGGAGCAGGAGAAGCTGGAATCACTGATTCATGGCCAAAGAGAAACTGGAAACGCTCAAAGGACCCCAGTTACATTCTTGAAAAATAAGGAAGAAGTCCAGGTTTATATATCAAATTCCTAATTAAAATCTGTACCACAGAAAAGTCAGAGATCCCCTGAACCAACATTAATTATTTAAAGCTGCTGAATGTATGACTTTATTCTTTTATAAAGAAATGTGCAGATCAAAAAGTTACAAATAAGGATCCTAAAAAATATTTGAACAAAGAGTAGATTTCTACAACTGTAAGTAAAAATGAAAGAAAAAAGCAAGTCCATTTAAAGAAATGATAAAAATATCTGTAAAAACCTTAAAGTCTCTGATCTTCTTTTGATCTGTGTTCAAAGTGTTCTCAGTGGTCTTTTAGTTATGATTATGCTGTTTTTAACCAAAATAATATAAAATAAGAATGGTTTTCTAGGCCATAGTTTCTGCTGAGCTGCAGGAGTTCATTAGAAAAATAAACTTCTGAGTTTTGGTTCAGACTGTTGGCATAGATGACGTTTATGCGCTCTCCTGCTATCTTACAGCTCCTCACACCCCTAACCTAACATCAGCAGAGCAACAGAAGAGCTGTCCACCCGCACAGTTTTGATCCGGATTCCAGCTCAGACGAGGAAAACAAAGACCTTCATGGATCTGTTTGTCTACAAGTGAAAAACTACTCAGAAACACAGTTTTAGTCCTAAATTCTTTTATAGATGTTGTCTATCATGAGAAAAAGGCTACAATAACATGTTAACAACACCAAAAACACCATTTTCTTTGGACTGGGTCTTTAAAATGAACCTTCAAACATAAGATTTTATGCTGATGAGAAAACATGTAAAAATGAAGTCAGAGTTTTGGTCACAATAGATGCTGCTGTTCTGAAAAATGTACATATAAAAAGTCAAAGAGCTGTGATGAAAGTAGTTCAATTGAGTATTTGTGCATTGGTGTGTGTGTGACTGTGTGCCTCACAGCTCTCCAGCTCCAGCGAGCAGTTCTGTGTGTCCAGAGGGAAGCTGCTGAAGTCCATGGAGCAGAGCGCCGTCACCGTGACTCTGCAATACACACATGCATGTACAGGCATCTTTCATCAAGCTCCGCGCGCCTCTTTCTGCTGTTACCATGGAAACCTGCCCCGTGAACCTCTACTGAGCTCTTTCAATCGCTCATAAAGAAGAGAAAAGGATAAACGTAGAAAACTTTTGGGTCAAATGAAGCGGGTCAGTTTCAAGTGAAACAAAGTACAGGAAACTAGTTTGTGAATGAAACTCATACACTCACTAGGAAACATGTAGGTTTTCTAAACAAGAGGTGTCAGAATGGTAGTTCTTTGTACTCTCATCAACACTCTGGCTCCTTTTCTTAAAATGTCTAATAGATTCAACAAACTTTTCTTCTTTTATTCAAATGTGTATTTTTTAAAATGAGGCCTTCCTGGAGGTGTTGTGGTCAGCACTCTCACCTCACAGCAAGAGGACCCTGGTTTCAATCCCTGCTGGAGTTTTTCTGTGTGGAGTTTGCATGGTCTCACATTCTCACTGTGAGGCCAGAGCGCTAACCTCTGCCCACCCTGCCCACTGTGCAGCCCGCCTGTGGTCCTCAGATGGAAAATAATGTGTTCTTTTACTTTGTGAACAAGCAGCTCACATTTGCTTGAGTTTCTCCTCAGAAAAGGATCACTTATCCGTGGAATTTTACTCAGATTAATCCAAAAGCACAAGTGGGCAGCTGCCAACAACTGCAGCATGAAGAGATGACGGCCTTCATTAAAGAAAATTCAGACAAAAAGAATCACTTCAATGGAGTGAAAAGGAGACTGAAGCTCAGGTGAAGTCACACATACAAGAGAGTTCTCTGATTCATGTCGTATTTGGATTTTTTAAAAGTTTTTCAAACATTTTCAGGTTTCTAACAGTGCAGATTGACAACAACTCAAGAATGGAGGAATGCCTTCTCTTTCTGCTTCGAGGGGGCTTCTCTCCAGCTGCATCACTCCTGCTGCAGGTTTCGAGTTACCTGACGCTGTAGAGGATGTTTCCGTCCGGGTAAACCCGCAGCATGATGTTCTCCATGGTGGTGTCGTGGATGAAGGAGCGTTTGGAGTGGACGAAGAAGACGTCGGGGACCCAGATCTTCTTCACTAGTCGAGAGTCAAAGGTGCGGCTCTGGTTGGTTTGGGACGGGAAGGACAGCCGCTCGTCCTTCCAGTAGTGCCGCAGGTACAGAGTCATGGTGAAGTCCTGCACAGGACAGGCTGCTCAACTTCACCACATCACCACATCCTGACTATACACAGCTGCTCAGATCTGTGTGGCCAGAGAGCATTTCTGCTGAGATGAAACTTAACAAGACAACAACGATGCCGGAAAATCCAATCAGCTAGTTCAGCCAAGTCATTTTTCAGGTAGAATTTCAGGTAGAATGGAGGCTTAGATCCACATGTTTCCAGAGGGAGAATAAACTCAGTTCGTAACCTTCCTCTGCATCATTCATCTGTGTGCTGCCTTTAAAGAGGTGTCAGCAAGAGTTCACAGCACTCAAAGGTCATCGAGCAGACACAGGAGGTGAGGTCAGTGCTCCTCTCATTGTGTTTGCATGATGACAATAAATCCTTTTTTGCTTTTGGGACTTTCATCTTCAAACTGTCGGGCCTACAGCTGCAGGAGGAGCAGAAACCTTCCTTCTTCCAGAAACTCACCATGTTGACCTCAGAGATGCTGTCGATGCTCTCCACCTGCACGTCGATGCCCACAGGGATGGCTGCCCCTAAACACACACAACACAGCGTCACCTCGCAATCGCAAACTGAACGTTTTGATCTCAGAACAGCTGGAATCTGCTGCAGAACATAAGAAAGGTTGTTGGTGTGATTTCCTTAAACAAAGGATGAAGTGCCTTTTAACACATCTGATGAATATTCTGAGAAGAAATCCCCCTGACCTTAAGGAAAGTAATGTCTGGTTATATGAAAGTATGCAGAATTCTGCAGTACAGAGACACTAGATAGAACACACAAACATCAGTGTCTATGTCTGCATCTTTATTTACAGTGTTTCCATCTTGTTCTGTCCAGCAGCTGAGCAAACACATGAGACCTGAAGGCCTGACCTGAAGCCTCTGTTGCTGGGGGGGGGTTACAAACAAAGAGGCAACAAGTTAATAATGAAATGTCGTGTGAGGAAAGAAGGCAGTCCAAGCCAGTTTGGTGCCCTGGGCACCTGGGCACTCCCACCCCCAAATCCTCACCCCTCATTCAAGCCCCGCCCCCAATGACTTAAGGCCTGCAAACATACAAGCACAAGAAGAAGATAAATTATTTCTTTTACTTTACTAATCATATAAGTAAATGATAGTCGTAAAGGTGAGTTCACAGTTAAGATGTGGTATGTAAGTTACTTTACATTTATTTTATTTCCCCATTGTATCTGGTTAAATTATTCCCAAATTCCACATTTACTTCTACCTTCTGCAGCCCCCCCACCTCATGGTAGATTCTAAATAAATGCAAAGCAGATGAACGAGTGACTTCAAATAATGTTTTTCTGCCGTTTCCTGCCAAGGTTTGTTCTCAGGATGTCAGTCTTCCTCAAGAACCACCTTCAGGATTCTGGTCTAATTAGACTCATCAGAGGATAATCTGCTCATCTGCCTCTGTCTGCACACAAACTCCTCCAGAAAACATACTTAGAGGTGATGCACTCACACAGCAAAAACTGGATTTAGTCACAAGCTTTTGCTTCAAATTAAATCTTGTTTTATATCTTGCAAAAAAAAAGATGTGAATAAGAAAGATTTACATAAAGAAAAAGTCTTTTGAGAAAAACCTGCTCAAGCTTTTGCACAATTTGTAACGTATATATAGAGTTGACATTCATTATGAATCCAAAAGGTTCGTTTTTTCTTTTGGCTGAAACAAATTGATTCATGCATCATTTCTAACTATTTTAAAGGAAACAGGGAGCTGGTGCAGCCTCCAAAGTCTTGTTATCAGGAAAAGCTTCATTTAGGATCAGGAAGATTGATGGAAGCATGATCTTTCACAGGAACAATAGTTTTATATTAGTTTAAAACAGGAGAAACTCTGGGTTTGTGCTGTCAGCTCCAGAGCAGCTAATGGGCGTGTGTGTGTTTCCTGCTCCTGCAGCAGCTTCACAGACACTTTATTTAATGAAATCCATCTGACAGCCAGGCCCAAAAAGCTTCTGCTGAAGCTTTATCCCTGTGTGACTCACAAACTCTGCAGCGGCACAGATGCATCACCTCGGCTGCAGCAGGCCATCACCCACTTTCCCTCCTAAACCCGGACAGAGTGGGCAAAGGCTGGACTGCGACTGGCACAAGCAGACTTTTAGTTAAGCTCATCCAAAGTCAGAAAACAGAAAGTCTGCAAAGATTTGTGGAAAACTTTGGGTGCAGATTCTGATTCCAAGGCAGGAGAGACTGTGACGAACAGCAGAGCAGCTGCAGCAGTCTGTGCTGAGGTACGATGCACTTCAGTGGAGGTGTGGGAACTGAACCCTGCAGGAACTCTGTGGGTTTCTGCCAAACAGCCTCCTGAAAAAACACAAGGACGCAGGCCTGCTTTTATACCTGCAGCTTGATGACACATGACTGCAGGTCCTCTAATGAAGAGAACAATGACTCTGCATGGACGGAGCGGCATAGAAGAGCAGCGTGCTGCCTGCAAGAAATCCCATCTTCAGGTCTCATCAGACCTAAAGGAGTTCTGGGGTTTGACTGTTTAAAATTAGAGTCTGCAACAGAGCCACAGTAAAAAGTGTTGTCTTTGTTTTGTTGATTTTGTGTCTGTAGGGCATCCTGTTGAGTTGGGTTGAAGCAGCTGGCATAATGAATGGCCTTGTGGTTGACTCTCTCAGCTGGTTTCCATCAGATCTTTGTGCGTCTTGGTTTTTAGTCCAGCCTGAGACCAGGCCAGTCGGGAGTTCAGGTTCCTCATCTTGGTGTGCTCCTCAAAAAATCGGTCCCATGTGTTTTCTAAACAGCTTAATAATCAAGCTGCAGAAGAAACAGGAAAAAAACCCACATGAAGCTTTTTTAATGAGTCCTAGACATCTACAAAAGGCCTTAAAAGCCTCTTCAGTCAGATAGGAAAAAACAAGGAACATAACCATAAAAAGAAAAGCAGATGGAAGGACTGCCTGCTGAGCAGTCAACAGCATAGTTTTCTGTCACATTTGGTTCATTTCTTAAAATGTTTTTCTTTTGCTTAAAAAACTCCCAGAAGTTTTGTAAGAAAAAAAAGAGTTAAAGAGACTCAAAATCCCCCATATATATATATATATATATATATATAAATGTGTGTGTGGTGTCTGTTGAATGTAATGTCTGCAGCTCAGTAGCTCAGTTCATAAATGGTGAGAATTTAGTTCCAAGATGGAGAAGTGATTTTACTGATCCCAGCACACGTCTGAGCTCTGCAGCAGCCTCCATGCGGCGCAGGCGTTTGTGTGGTCCTCCAGCCGCTGTGTCTGCACGAACCCACAGAAGCACCACCAGGACATTCTGACGGAACGTTGGCTTCAGCTCTGCAAGAGTGCTTTCAAAACCAAGACTCCCAACGTGTCAACTTCAAACCGGACCTGAAAGCAAAACAGAACTCCTGCAGCAAAACCAGGAGGCAGGAGAAAACCCCAGGAACCGCCGACTTTAGACAGGAGTGTAGAAACAAAACAAACACACAATGTCAGTTAAAACAGACGTCTGATGTTTACAAAAACTGCCAAACATCTGAAAACACGAAACATAAAAACAATACAGGTGTAAAAGCGAGAGGAACATAAACTAAATACAATGCAAACAAACTGGCAGAATATGTGTGTCAATAAGACAAACAAACAAAAACTGCAACAAATAAGACTTTTGTTCAGTGACTGAAAACAAACAAACAAAAACCTGAAGTCACAAACAGCTGATGGTAAGTAGTAATAAAATGTAGACTTATAGTTTTTTCTTTAATTGTTTTCTCCAAATACAATCCCAATTATCCAAACATCACACTCAGTTTGCATCATTGTCTGACTGTTTTCATAATGACACACTTCAGACAAAACAAATACACACGTTTGTGAATGTGCGACCGGTTTGATTTATCCAACACAGTCACTTCTGATTCCTCCCATTTTTGTTGAGGACAGGCGAGCTCACCTGCTGCCGTTATTATCACACCTGAGTGCTGCGTTTTGAAATGAGAGCTTCCACACCTGGAGGATATCGTTCAACTGGCTCATTAGAGTGGTCATCGGTAGTTCAGGGTTTTGACTGAACAATTCCTTTACATAAAATAATTGATTTTTTTTCTCAGAATAAACTACCAAACCAGAACTTAAAAAACACAGCAGGTCAGAGATCCGAAGCTCTGGTTGGTACATGAGGTAGTGCTGGTCAGGGTTTTCTTCCATAATGTTTGTGTCATGGTTAGGTAATCCATTCCTGCAGTGTGCGCTCTACATGCAGCCAACCAGAGGATGCAGGACATCTCCAGACTTCTGATTTAAACCATCCTGCTCATGTAAAAAGACACAAGAGGTTTGGAAAAATTGAAGGATTCTTTTTCTCCCCATGCAGCGCTTGGGGGGGTTAAAGATGTGCAGTCAGGACTCTGGGGGGCTCTGGGTGTTACAAGCATCACATTTGTGTCCATGATGACTCAATGCAGACAGGCTCTGCAGCCTCCAGCTACCTGAGGGGAAGCATCTACTTTCTCCCAACATTAAGGGTCACTGGTTTCCCTCAGAAAACCTTCAGCTCAGATGGAAGCTCCTCTCTGATGAACTGAGGCTGTGTTCGGAAAAACAACGGAGCTTCTCCAGAAAGAATCCAACTGGAAAACCTCTTCATCTGGTTTCCTGTGCAGCCGTTTTTGGAGTAGATTTAGATCCGACTGTGATTCTATTAGTTTGTAATGAAGTCATTCATCAATTATACCCAGTGAGAGGGGGTGGGTGTGGGGGTCTGGGAATTGGTAGATTAAAAAAACGGACTGGACAGATTTTTTTTTCTGTGGTAATCAGGAGGATGAACCTACATGGTAGTGGAGGGAGAGTTCTGCAGGTCCTTCATCAAACCAACTGGCCTGAAAAACTCACTGCTGTAAATTAAATGAACAAATGAATTTCAAAATAAAAAAATGCAGCTGTGCAAATGAAAAGGTCCTTTAGGCCAAATTCCAATAACTTAAAAATCTTCCGACTGTCCGGACTCCATCACCTGAAGGCATCGAGCTGAGAGCAGCTGAGAGGGAATGACGGGACTTCAAGGAGCGTGAAGCCACTCTTTCTCAGAGATTATTTGGACGCCTGCTAAAGGTTAACCTGGATTTAGACACACAGGACTTCTCCTCACGTGCATGAGGTGACTGGAAATGTCACACCAGGCATTTGTGGGCTTTGCTGTGAGCCATCAGTGTGGGGAGGGACGCCAGCAGGAGCTATAGGGTTATGTGAAGGATGCAGAGATTTTCTCAGTGTCAAATTATAGTGCAAAGAAATACCACAGGGCCATGGTGGGGCAGACCGTGGTACTGTTGTCGCTCCTGTCTGAGTGGCAGTGGGACCACGGAGACGCCGAGTGAACCTCCAGACCGAGGAGACATGAGCAGACAAGATGGCAGCGAGCCACAGAAATCACGTCATACGTCCGTTACTGTTCACAGTGGACGAGGTTTCCTTCAGAGCAGAGAGGATCCTGGACACACTTTCAATAAATTCAGATAAATCTGCAGATGATGGAAGAATGAAAGGAAGACTTTGAAGGACTGCATTGTTCTCTGTGTAAATGTTTACAGCTTCATGCGTGGAGGTGTAACAGAAAGCCATGAAGCAAACACCAGAGGGGCATCACTGACATCATGACCTTCAATGAATGTCAGCTGCTCTTCCTGTTTAGTCGTTCTCCTCCCACTCACATGTCAGACTTCTGTTCACACATTTGATGGATTTGATCCTGCTACATTTTGCAGCTTTGCTGGATGAACTCAGATTTACACAATCGCTTTGGTTGATTTATCTAAACAGATCAAGATGATCAGTTGATGAACAGACAATGCTTTTTCTGCTGCTGCTTTTTCCAGGAGATCGTCTCTTCCAGACACTCTCTACTAAATCAATGCGGCGCTGCTTCAAAGCCTGTCTCTAAGATCTTTATCTTTTTGTCACGAGTGAGTTGATTTATTGAAAGAAGTGTCTTCTTCATTTGGATCCCCAAGACAGAATTGCCGACAGCTTCACACAGCACTCTGCAGAGGTCAGCAGGTCCACTCTGAGGTACAGGCCCAACACAAGACCAGTAGATGTTCCTCCACAGACCGATGGAAGAACAGCAGCAACAGCAAAACAAGAGTGGGAGAGAACATTCTGAAAAAGAGGCAGGACGAATGCAGCGACTCAGCAGATCAGACGCAGATCAGTTTCCTTGTCCTGTTGTTGCGTCCTCTTTTATGTCAGTGTTATTGTTGACGTCTGCTGCCATGTTTATCGTCTGGACGACTCCTTCAGGTTGTTGGCACAAAGTAAAAACAGTTGCAGGAAAAGAATAAGAAAAATGTGAAAAAATGTTCAGAGTCGCACACCCACCCCATGAATCACACTGGATGTCCTAATCGTTGACTGTATATGAGAACTGGACTGAGTGACCCCTCCGTCCTGGTGTTCCAAACAGGAAGTACCTGCTGGCTCCAAGAAGCTTAAACTTCCAAAGACTTCTATAGAGAAATAGACAGTTATTACTCAATCGTTCTATTGGTCAGAATAACCATTCTTGCTCTGATGCATTTTTAACTAAGTCTTTTAATGTTAACGCATTAACGCATTAACGGATGCGATTAGTATAAAAAATTAACGTGTTACCGTATATCTTTCGTCCTCTCAAAGTGTGCAGGAAGTCTGAAATCCTTTGGGTTCATTTGATCGGATCAGATCTATGCTTGACAGAGTCCTCTGAATCCTGATCCGAACCTCATCTGTGAGCAGGTCTCCACGGTTAGCTTCTTGGAGCTTAAGCATGGGGCTCGAAGGGGGACACCTCTGCACACATGGGGTCACCAGTTGTGTGTTGTCTAATGGAAGTGTGGGTCGTGCGAGCCCTTCATGCTGTAGGCAGCGTGCACCTGAATCACAGCGATAGAGTAGCATGGTGTTTGTCATAAAAACACACATTTGTAAAGGTGTGAGCCTTTCAGGTTAGGTTTGTTATCTTTAGATTTTTTCTCTTGGCTTTGTTTTCTCAGGTTTCTTCTTCTATTCACCCACAACCTCCTGTCAGCTCATCATCCTACTGTTTATTTAAGTTTTTTTGGTTCTTTTTCATCAGATTATCTACTGTCGCCCTTTTTGTTTCTTGTTGTTTGGTAGTTTTATTTCACTTCATTTATCAAATGGATCCACACGGTTCGGTTAATGGTCTCCTGTGTTTTGAGTCCTGCCGAAAGTTTCGAAATAACTAGGTAAAAAGTCAGCTCAGTGACTGGACTCACAGTGCCGGCTGTGTTTGTAATGTGGAGGCTGTGATGGTGGATTTTTACGTGTAACTCCCTCAGACAGTCTGAGCTTCTCCCTGAGGCGACTGTCAGTGTGTGGAATGTCAGAAACGCTCTCCGCATGCCTCAGCTTGGCTGCTGTTAGCTTTAGCGTCAGTTCCATCCTCCCTCTTCCTGAGGTTTTAGTCAGCGGCTGTGAGCTGTTGGTCATTTCTGGAGTTTTTATCCACAGCTCATCAGGTCGGCTCAGGAGTTCAGGCTTTGTGCTGTTTCTTGTCTACCTTGACATGTTTGGATCTGATCACACCTTGTTCTATCTGAGAACTGCAAGTGTGGAGATGACAAATCCCCTTGATGACATTAAGAAAAAACATCTTCTGGTAGATGTGTGTCAAACTCTGAAGGAGCCCCTCCTCTGAAATGAAAACTCAACTGTGAGAATCACAGCTCAGCCTCCAGCTGAGAGGAACAAATACAGAACATCCTCTGACCAAAGAATTCTGGGAAACCCAGACTGGAGAAGGTAAATTTCAGCCAACAATGCTGAAGGTCTATGATTTAAAAGCTGTCCACCTCCACAACAATTATGCTTCTCAGAGCTGGATTACATGTTCGCTGCAGGTTCATTTGGAGGTATTGGCTGTTGAAATGACAACCAGGTCCCACTAAAAAACAGTCTAAACCATGTCAAAATGCCTGCACATGTCTCAGAGGAGTTCCCATTTTCATGGGAAAGTGCATGAAATGTTTTTCATACTTATGATGTGCATGAATGCAGGCTGCAGTTCGTTTCCCACCCCTCCATCTGCTGCAGACTTGGAATATAATCCAGATTAATTCACACGAATGCCTCCGACTCACACAATGCCCACCCGCACGAGCACTCATTATACTGTGCAAACAGATTCACAATCACATCTGAGTGAGCTCCATGGTCCTGCTGTGAGCCCACATCAACTCACACACACATTTGCCACACAATGACGCAATGTGGGTCAGAGCTGCTGATTTTCAGATTGACACATCCGTCTGGATGACCCAGTGCCCACCATCAAACTGCCGCACTGATTTTCTCTGGAAGATGATGTGTGAGAGGATTAAGCAGCCATTGTGTGTCAGCCAGGAGAGGAAGGCAGCCTTTGTCTGTTGAGCCACCACTGTGTGTGTGTGCGTGTGTACGTGTGTGTCTGACCTCCAAAGCCCGGCCTCATGGCGAAGTCATGCTCCTCGATCCTCAGCAGTTGTTCACTTTTGATCAACAGTGTTTTGGTGCTATCCTGCCTCTTCAGTTTGTAGTCAATGCGTCTGTGAAAAGCCATCCACACACACACACACACATATACACACACGCACACACACACACATACACACACACATATACACACACGCACACACACACACACACACATACACACACGCACACACACATATATACACACACACACATACACGCGCACACACATATACACACACACACACACACACACACGCACACACACACACACACACACACACACACACACACACACGCGCGCACACACATATATACACACACACACACACACACACACGCACACACACACACACACACACACACACGCCACATTGACAGATTACTTTCATTAAAGCTGTAATTGCATGTTGTGATCAGAGTAATTTGGTGAGCGTCTCTCCCCCGTTTCTCCCCAGCATCCTGCTCTGCTTCTTTAAAGACGTCTCATCGCAGCGAGAACGAACCTGTTCCAGCGTGACGCTGCAGGGCTGATCAAACTACCTCTGTTCCCCTAAATCACACACATTACAGGTCTACCAAGCATCCTGCTCCTCTTCTTCATCTAAATATGGATCATTTTCTCCTAACAGCTGAAACATTGGCGCTGTTTTTATATTTGACGGGGCTGAAAGGACTTCAGCTTTTTTATTTTAGGTGAAACTGAGAAAAAAACAAACAAATTTGCTCCTGAAAGTTGAACAGTTTTACCGGCTTGTTCTCTGAGTTTTTGCTCCTGCTTTGTTTTAGCATGAACCCACACAGAGACAGAAAATCTATAGTCCTTCACCAGCAGCTACTTGATTCTTCACAAACTGAGCACACGTCAGAAGGTCATTGTCTTCATAAAAACCCTCCTTGACCTATAAACATTCACGTGCACACGTCATCCCCTGTCACCTTTCTGCCAACGGCCTCCCAGAAAAACGTGAATGAGGGAAAGTTTCCTCAAACATCCTGGAGGTCACAAACAACAGGTGAGTCACTGATCTCGATGCTTCACACACGGACGCACACATGCACACCTTCAGCTCAGAGAAACATTGCTTCACACTCTGAGCTTTCAAATGCCCTCCAGTAACCTGTTTCTGAGGGAAATCTGTTTAGGCTTCTATTGCCCAGCAGGGAGCAGGTTTCCACACCTCAGCGTGTCAGTCCTCCTTATAGCCCAATGCCACCTCCGTGTTTAACATCCAACCACGTTCCAATGCATTTAATGCATGCATTTTATATATTTAAGATTCAAACTTTGGCTGACTGAACACCTCAGTCATGGACTGGACTCACGACTCCAAACCGCTCCAGAATCTGTCTTTAATTTGTCCTTATTTCAGCAGGTTTTTTTTCAAAGCTCAGGATCCACTAACCTGGCCCTGTTTCAATAAGAAAGATCCACTTCACCTTTCTTCTTTCACTCCATGACTCACTTGTCTATTAGTCCTCAGGTGAGAATGCTCACCTGAATTCTGATATAAGTCAAGAAGGCAACCAAGAATGGAGGTCTCACTTGTGAGTGAACTGTGATGTGGATGATTTCAGTAGGGAGGTAGAAGACGGACCAGAGGAAACAATGGATGTAAATTAAGTATTGAAGTGGCAAAGAAGAAGCTCTCTGCATGAATCTGAAAGGCTCAAATACAGAAAGGTTTAATATTCCTTTTGTTTTAGTAGGAAGGGGCAGAGTGCTGTAAAGTATGACAGACAGCGGACGAGCAGGACCTCTGCATGATCTTTTTTGAAAGCATCCTTAGGGCAGCAGGTCTTGGGCTGCTGGGTGAACTTGAATTTGCAGTTGTGTTCTTCAGTTTCTCTGCTTTAATTTATCCTTTCCAGATGTAAAAAAACCCAATTTGATAAGATGAAACAAAAAAATAAATAAAATTAGAGCAGCGATGCTGAAGTGTCTCGTGTTAGTATCATGTAGTTTCAGTGAGTCAGACAGTGTGAAAGTCTGGTCTCAGTATTTGTTTGGTTCTCATTTTCCTAAATCACAGTGGTGGAAGTGTCATGATGTGGGCTTGAATAAGTTCATGTAAATGATGGACTTTTACATTAGCTAGCTGATGCTGACTAGCACATGCTGACTCTTATTTGTGGTGAAGAAATATCCAAAGCTCACAACAGAGAGTTAACTTTCTGCCTCTAAAACGTCGCACATTCCTGTCCTGAAGCAACACAAACACGCATTGCAGCCACAAAAACTCTGCTGACAGCTGACATTCAGAAGAATGCCAGCATGAAACTAGAAGTTATAGAACATCTCAGTTATGAAATATTTACTTGTGCATACAGCATATTCTGGGGGTAATTGAACATATCCACAGATATAGTCAACTGCTGAGGAACAATTGTTTAAACAGTCACTAACAACATTCAGATCATTGCATTCAGCTTTCCTCATCCATGTTTCTTCTGCTCCTTATAACATCTTTATCTGTGACTGTCCTGTTCAGAGTCGCTGCATGGAGCTTTCCTCTGTCTGTGTCATTCATACAGAGAAACTCTAAATGTTGAGATGTGCAGGAATAAGTTTTACTGCGACAGATTATAGAAGACAGCTGATCAGCTAAGAACAGTTCACACAGGATCACCAGAACTGAACCATGGAAGATGGAAAAACGTTGTCTGATCTGACGAGTCTCCATTTCTGCTGTAGGGTCAGAATTTCACATCAACAACATAAAAACATGGATCCGTCCTGCCTTGTATCAACGGTTCAGGATGGTGGCGGTGGTATAATGGTGTGGGGAGATTTTCCTGGTATACTTTGGACCCCTTAGTACAAACTGATCATGGTTCCAACACCACAGTCTACCAGAGTATTGTTGCTGACCATGTCCATCCCTTTATGACCACAGTGTTCCATCTTCTGATGATACTTCCAGCAGGATAAGGCTCCATGTCATAAAGCTGGAATCATCTCAGACTGGTTTCTTCAACATGATCATGAGTTCACTGGACTCTAATGACCTACACAGTCAGCAGACCTCAACCCAGCAGAACTCCTTTGGGATGTATCTGCATCTGCTGTGTGATGCTGTCATGTCAGTATGGACAAAACTCGGAGGAATGTTTCCAGTTCTTTGTTGAATCTACACCACCAAGGATTAAGGCAGTTCTGAATGTGAAAGCAGGTCTAAACTGGTACTAGCGAGGTGGACCTGATAAAGTGGCCAATTAGTGTATTTGTACTAGGAGAAATGACCAACACTTGACATAAGGACAGGCTGCTGGACTTTAGAGATTCACTGAACTTTGATCAGCCTTCAGACTTAATCTTAACTGTATTACAGTGATCTCAGCTGCAGGTTTCTCTTCCTGCAGCACAAACTGTTGTATCTGAATATTCAGATGAAAAAACTCAATTGTTTGAAATACACCAGTTTCTTTCTGGCTGTAAAATGAATTGAACTACATCCCACTGCACCAAATATTCGGTCAGGACATTAAAAAATGTTTGCTTGATTGAGAACAAATGGTTTACGTTTCTATTTGTAAAATACAAGTGAGGAAAAATGACTTTGTCAGGTTTCTTTTAAAGAATAATTCATACAGTAAGTGTTAAACAAAGAGCTTCATATGTAGTATGAAAACAACTAGACCGTTTCCTAACACCTTCATCCAGAAAAACTTCCAAATCCTCTCATTTTCCAATTCAGTTAAAAAGTAGCTGAAACTAAGTCCAGGCTGCCTCTGAGGCGCTGTGCTTGATCCTCGCTGAGAGGAGGGATATTTTATCCTGCCTCTGATCCTCCTCCAGAGGTTTACTCAAACTGCTTCCACACAGCTGTTGTGGGAAGAAGGTGCCATAAGGAACTGTTCGTTTCCTGTTCCTGTGGTCAAGCATCTGAACTGCAAGCAGCATTTGCTGCAAGAAACTCAGCGATGACCTGCTGCTGGTGTCCAGAGTCACGACTCCGTGAAGCAGCAGCTTCTACCAGGATCAGTCCTTCTGGAGATGAAGAGGAGCTTCAAGGACAGTCAAGCCCAGACCAACACCTGCTCTTTTAGATCCGTGGACACCAGCTGCAGGTCACCTGCACTGTCCTTCAGCAATGCTGTTAACGTGATTTTAATAGAAACGTTGGGTCTGATTCTAAAGATCTGTGCTGTGGACACAAGACTTGCCTTGCCCTCATGTCCGGCACTTGACACATTGTCAGGAGTTACTTTGCTTTTAGTTCATTAATTGGTACACCAGGACGGGACTAATTATCCAGATCCCGGGGGGGTCACAGTGGTTAACTGTGGAACAAAGATGTCTGAAGGAACGCATGGAAAATCCTGAAGAAAAACCAACCCGGATATAGTGTAAAACAAGACCTCGTAGAACTTCCGGTAAGTCTGAAATGTTTACCCCATCATCTGATTTTCTTTGGACGGGCAAAAATAATCTGCCAACGAGGTACGAAAAATGGCCCCGTTTTAAGAAAAAATAATCTAGTCACTAAAACGTGCTTTCTCAGATGAAGATTATTCTTCTGTTAAAAGATTTTTTGATGAGATTATTTTTCCTGCAAGACAGAAAAAAGACAACTGTTCTTGAAACAAGTCTTTATATTTGCTCAAGGTTCTGTTTTTGCAATAGAAATGTTGTTTGGGATGAGATTTCTTTAGCAGAGAGCAGAACACACAGACATGTTTGTCAGTTTGGTTTGAACACTGAAAAATTTCTAACAGTTACTCTGTTGAGTTTTTTCTTTACATCTTTAACCTCTTAAGACCTGAGCTACTGTTTGAGCTAACTCTCTTTGCATGTGTAGACACAGGACCCCCGTTACGGAGCATTGATAATGTAACCCAAAACGTGATGTCCACACACGTAGACGACAGGTCTTAAGAGGAGAACTACCACCATGATTACAACCAGAGGAGGTTGATTTAGTTTCTAAACGTGAGAAACTTCAAAAATACGACGGATGTCAAACTGGACACAGATGGAAATGATGACTTCTAAACAAACGTCTTTTCTGTTATTAGGACGGTCAGATCTGTGGTATGCGAACTGGACAAGGAGAGATGTGTCATCAGATGATCTGACAGGAATGCAATCCCATGATGCATCAGGTGTATGAGTATTTAAGGTACAAAGACCCTGTTTTAATCCATCTGTTGAAAGAATGTAAAACATGTTGGTTTTTGTTTTGTCCGTCATCGTTTGTGATCTGACATGAGCAGAACATGTCAGCGTCACTCACAGGTCTGAGCCAGAGGCTCACAGCTTCAACACGTACATGAAAAGAAGTCAGAAGTTCACTTTGATCATGCTGGAGTTCTGAGAGGGCACCGGCACATGAAAACATGTACCTAAAAAACACATCTTTCTGTTTTTTTCTGCCAGTTTTAGCACATCTCATTCAAACATGAGAAAGGAGGTTTAGGTAACTGTTACTTCTTCCTTTTTGAACCAGAGCTTTCAGTCTATTGTGATTGAAATTCCTGTTTCATCAGGAGAACAGTGTTTAGCCAACATTCAGCAGCTTCATCTCACTTTCTGAAAGCCTTCACATGGATCAATACATTGGATCTGTTCAGTGAACAGCTGATTGGGCAGTAAAATCCAGTTTCTTTACTGTTATCTTGATCTCTGCTTTTCTGTCCAGTCTCTGCATCTCATTTGGGTCATTGCATGTTACAATGTCATGCTGGTTACATTGCTATCCCATCACTGCAACACATGACTGATGCGACGTGAGGAGAAGCCTTTAGCCATCCTCTCTGTAGGCAGGAACTGAAGTGAGCCTGCCTACACTTTGTCTCAATTTTTATGCTGAATTTGGTCTTGAGTCTCTTTAGACACCATTTTTTTAAAAATGTGTCTGTTTTCTGTCGTATGGTCACTTTTATCATTACTTTAGTGCTAGAAATGACTTCAAATACCAGCAGGATATAGCCTTCGTTGGAGTTTACCACCTGCTTTAGGCTACATTCCCTAAACAACCCGACCCTGAGAAGACCCCGGCGCGACGGGAGCCGACTCTGGCTTCACGTCGTCTACGAGCTGAGCCTCTATCTGATAGAGTCCATCAGAAGGACTCAGGCCCCCGTGCAGCACTGGGAAAGTAGTCTTCCGTACACCGCATTTAGGAGTAATCAGAAGAAAGTTACTGATCAGGCACATTCTGGTGGAGTCAGGAGTTTTGAGATGAAAAGGAATGAAACTGAGGCATCATTTGAGGAAGAACCTGCTTCAAGACCACCAATGGAACAAGATTGTCACCATCAGTGTTAGTCAAGTATGAACTCTGGCACATCCTGACATCCTCTGGTACTGGTTTACACGCTGTTCCCATTGTGAAGACCAAAACCCACAGTTCTTTGAACTAGGTTGAATGGAAAGTCTTACACACGTAACGATTGATGTGATTTGATCCAGAGAAACTGTGATGCTCAAATACTTTTTCACAGCTAAAGGAAAATACAGAATTTTCTCCTCGACTCGGCTTTGCAACAAATTAAAAAACAGTCTCCCCTCATGGCCGAGTAACGCCATCGCAGACAGGATGTGAAATTTGATCAGGCTGCCAAATGAAGATTAGAACGCTGTTTATAGGCTTAATCAGCGCTGTGTGAAGTCGTTTGGCAACGATGTGAAACGACAGACGTTTAGTGGAAAAGTGCTGCAGTCCAGCTCCAACAGCTGCTGATGCTAATTCTGCACTGGATGTGTTTAACGCTCAGAGAGACACGATGAAGAACATCTGCAGACCTGAGCGGAACGCGCAGCAGAAAGCAGCACTGATGGTTTAAATCTAAGGAATTAAGGAGGAACGATTTCAGCTGGTGTAACTTTTCTGAGTGTAACCATCTACCATATCAAATCAGAAGCAACATTGACATCAATATCTAGATATTTCTGTGAACACGCACGTCACGGCAGGCCGACTCAGGTAGAGAAGACAGGAAACGCGTGTCTCACCCGCCAAACTTGAACTTGCTGTTCTCCCCGAGGAAGACCCCCTTGTGCTTCCTGCGGCTGGTGCTGCGACCGGCAGTCACTATGGCAACGAAGCTAGCCACAGCCAGAGCCAGGCAGCTCATCCCATCCACCTTCATTGCTCACAGATTTCTTTGAAGGAGCGGATGTGACTCCAGCATCTCCACCACATCAAGCTCCATGCTCCACCTCCAGCTCTTGCAGTGTGACCACTTTAGAGCCCGCAGGTTTGCTCAGATGTCCCACTTCCTCTGGGATGTGAGCAGACCTCCGAGAAGGAAGACCAGAGACGTGGAAGTTGTCCTCACAGTTCTGTTGAGCAGCTCGTCAGTCCTCAGCTCTGAACCGTTTGTTCCTCCTCCTCGATCTGTTGCCTTTGGTCTGCGGTTTGTGGTTCTATCACTGATTAAAATCGATATGAATCTATTCCTCGTGGTGATAGAGGAATGACACTAATTCCACAATAATCCTCTTATCTATGGCCACAGAAATCTTTCACTAACCTACAAACAGTCTCACACACACACACACACACACACACACACACACATCAGTAATCAGGATTTTTCCCAGCAGCACAATGAAAAAACAGCCACCTGATAATCTGAGCTTTGGCTGCACCTTTGCTGCACGTGTGTGTGTGTGTGTGTGTGTGTGTGTGTGAGTGTGTGTGTGTGTGTGTGTGTGAGTGTGTGTGTGAGTGTGTGTGTGAGTGTGTGTGTGAGTGTGTGTGTGAGTGTGTGTGTGAGTGTGGGAGAAAATGAATACATTTGGAAGCTGCTCAACAGAAAAAGATTGTTGAAAGCGTCCATGGATTTACTGTGAGAAAGAGAGGCGGGAAATCGTTCTAATCCAGCCTCACCTCTCTCCATCCATTGTTTCACCTTTGGAAACAGAGTTTCTGCAGCACGCAAACCCCAAACCGCTTCTTCAGGGGTTTGTTTGGCCTGCCAGCATCTGAGAATCTGATCATCTGCATGAAAGGGTTCAAACTCAACAGAAGAAAATCGTTTGAAGTGGTGAGACTGCAGCTGAAGAGCATGCAGTGCAGCGCTGCAGCGAGGAGCTTTGCAGATCTTTAGTCATTGATTTGACACAAGCACTAATTGACTCTCATACTGGAATGTGGTGAATGGGAACACTGGAGGATAATCACAGATTAAGAACAACAGAGCACCAAAGTTACATAACTGCCACTACAAGCCACGGTGGCGCTGACGGTGACAGAGGCTGCACTGATTCTAAACAGATTACATGAAAGAACCAAGTTTCCAGAGACATCACTTCATTCAGTGACTTCTCCTTAAATTGACTTTTAGCGTGCAAAGCTAATCGTTTTCCACTGAAGTAATCAGAAAATCTGGTTTTCTTAACACACTGCCATTTGCAGAAACCAGACTCCTGCTGACGGTCCTCTCCAAACCATGTTAGAACACCACTGCTCCTTTAGCCTAGAATCCTCCTGAGCTGCACCTACAGCCCAGGCTGCTGCACCCCTCATCCTGTAGGTGGTACGGTAAAGATGATGGTAAATATTACCAGGTATGAACAGGCTCCAGGCCCACTCAGGCCCGAATAGAATAGAATAGAACTTTATATATCTCACAAAAGAGAAATTACCTTGGTACTATAGCTGTATTTACAACAGCAAATAATAAACACCTCTAAAAATATACTTAAAAATGAACAATAATCATTGTCTAGTGTCTCTGCTGACAGGAAGAACGATCTGCTAAAGCTGTCCTTCCTGCAGCAAAGTGTTTCAGTCTGACTGAAGGAGCTGTTCAGAGCAGCCAGGTCTCATAGAGGATGATGATGAAGAGGACTGTCCACGAGGAATTCCAGTTCCTGTAACATCGTCTTCTTCCCCACCACTGTCAAAGACTCTGAGGGACATCCCAGAAGAAATTAAAGTCCCACTCCTATTTGAAATCGTTCCCAGTGGTCTTTTCATTATGATGCCATTTTTAGCCGACACTGAAGAAAACTGTGTTGTTTTCTAGGACATAGTTTATGCAGAAAGACAGAAGTTCATAAGAAATTCACCAATGATTATCAATCTGTATACACTCTCTTTGCTTACAGCCCTCTACAACCGCAGCCTAACATTAGTACAACAAAAAATGCTGAGCATTATCAGAAAACTCCAGTTTTGATCCAGATTCCATCTCAGACGAGAAAAACAAAGACGTTCATGGATCTGTCTGTCTGTAAGGGGATGCATCAGAATGGAGCAGAGCAGGGAGCTTGTCAGCTGATAGTAAGTTCTACGTCACAGCAGCTGTTAAGCTTTTTCCAACAGCATTTTTTCATCTGATTCACAATGATTTGAATAAAGAAATACTCAGAAATGCAATTTTGAGCTGAAATGTCTAAAACACCTAAAAACAATTTTCATCTGAGAAGGTCTTTGAACTGGGTTCAGACAAGTTATTGGTGTTTTTAAATGTAAACTCAGTAAACCAAAAGCAAAAGTAACTGGATTCAAACTTTTGAGTCAACAACCTCAGCCCTCAGAGATCTTTAGCTTCTGTCCAGCAAGGATCCAAACTGCAACAAACCAGCAGAATTAACCGATCGCTGCGATAAGAAAGAATTAGAAACTCCAACACTACCTTCATTTCTTTCTAAAGTACTTTCTTTGGCATCAGACACTTTGAGTCTGATGAATCCATCCCATTATTGTCGGCAGATATGAGGATAGTCAAACATTCCTGCAACCACTGCAGAAAAGTTTCTTAGGAACCAGAAAGCAGAAGAAACTTTTAGCTGAGTGCTTGATATCCTCTCTGCTTTATGACAACTCTTTAGGCTTGTCTCTGTGAAAATGAAATCTGCATTTTCCCCTTTTGTGGCTCTGATGTGAAGAAAAGCAGAAGAACGTCAGTGTCTGTCTGAGTTTCCCCCATTGGAGCATCAGTCTGATGACCTGAAATTCTTAGTGGACTTTCAGAAAGGAAAGATTTCAGACAGCACTTATATCATAAACCAGCGTGCACAGTACAGCTGTGTGTGTGTGTGTGTGCAGTATGTCCTCACGGGATTCTCCTCTTCATTTCAACAATTAAAGTTAGACTGAAGCACAAATCCACTAAGGTTTTAAGATTGATGACAGACGCGTTCCAAACTGTTTGACTGATTTACGCTCAGCCGATCAGTGATCTTGTTGTTTGCACCGCTGGATGTGCACGGCTGTGCGTGCACGGCTGTGCGACTCACCTGCACACAGACCCTATCAGAAGCTCTTTCTCCTGAAATACCCGGAGCAGCTCGGCTGTGATTTTTGAAGTCTGTTTTTGTGAAGTTTCAGCCCAACCAGAGCAGACTGACGTCACAAATGTCTGCTGTCGCTTTGAGCAGCTTCCTCCTCTCAGTGGAGGACAAAGACAGGAGGGAATTTTTAGAAAATTCAAGGTGACGCAGACTTACAGGAAGTAGAGCCCAAAAAAGGCCCCATAACAAATCGAGACATGTACACAAAAGCAGGAGTATTCTACAAATGAGCAACTCAAAACAATAAAACCCAAATAACTGGGTGAACATGAGGGTTCCTGAAAACCCAGAGTGGAACTTAAAGGACTTTAGCTCCATTTGATGACCTGAAAGATTCACAATGATTAGCTCATCGTGAGGCAGATTCTGAGAACTGCAGAGTCATTTCAGGTCATTTCCATTGATACTTGCAGCTGCTTGATCTGCTCGTCAGCTCAGTATAATAGTCGATCCCGGTTTTGAGAATGCCACTCCTGCATCTGTCTTATCAGAAGCTGCTGTAAGGAAGGAAGGCAGTCTCTACGAGGGTGAAGGAAGAGGAGTTCAGCTGCTTCTGTTAATGTTTTACTTTCTGCTATCTTGACCACATGAAGAATGAGATGACCAGAACAAGAAACTGGTTCATCCAACTTGAGTTTTCTCAGTCTTGCAGTGATTTGAGGCTCAAACCAGAAGGTAGGTAGATCCAGACGGGTCTGTGTGGGCGCCTCAGCAGGTGCTCAGCTTGGCTGTGACCTCTGACATTTGTCACGAGAAAAGCACAAATAACATGTGCTAAAAAAGCTTGACCAGCCGCCTTCCGTGACATTTCATGCTGCGGCAGAGGGAAGCCCGACTCTCCCCTGGTCTGCACTGCACTGCTGTTTGTAGTTTTGCCGGTCCCAGATAAACCCCGCCCCTTCAGAGGAGGTGTGAGTGTCTCTGACAAAAGTACGTGAGGCAGTTTGTGCTGCCTATTCTCTAAATAACCTGTTGATCCAGTCAGCTAAACACTCGCAGTCAGGAGGCAGACTGCTCTCTTCTCGCTCCTTCTCCAGGATTTCATCTGAACTGCAGCTGATTCACGGCAAGTCTCTGGGTTTTATGCTTCCTTTTCTTTTACTCACTTCACTGACACACACACAGCACGGATTCACACACTCACCAGCTCCATCTGTGTGTCACAGCAAGGAAAGGTTACCTTTCTTTAGCTTTCTTTCCCCCTGACGCCGGGGAAATCCTCTCATTCAGAGCTTTTCTGTCACTGACACACAGACACAAACTTCATCAAACTTAAGATTTTCTGAGCAGCTTTAGGTCCACAAAACTGATTTTCTCTCTGTCTCCATGGAAACTGAAGTTATAAGTATATTAGAGGTGTAAAAGTGAGCTTCATTCATAAAAGCAGAGGTGTTTTGGAGTCTGCTGAGGCGGCTCCCGCTGCCTGATGAAATGTGGGTGTGACTCCTGGGTAATAAACAGCCTACATGGGCTTCATTACAGATTAGTGAGACACCAACACTTGGGTAAAAAGTGTACATTTCCAAATAAACCTAAGGTTCTGTGACCGGTTTCTTTGGGTTTCAGCTGAAGTTCTGAGAGGTTGTCTTCTGGTTGATTTGCTGCTCGTGTTCGGGGGAAGAGACGCACTAAAGCATCACTTGGTGGCTGTGTCTCCTGATCTTTTCTCAAAATCTCATCATATCTGCTGCAAATTTTACCCTCTAAATGCACAGCTATATAGGTGACCGGGAAGGTTTTCAGATGCAAATGAAAGCGACTTTTTTCTTGTGTCTGTAAACGTTTTCTTTTTAGTTTCCACCTGAAAAACCCTCCAAACTCTCAGAGCGTCCAGCTGAGATCAAAATGCTCAGACTCTACTCAGCACTTTTAACTGGAGGAAATAAGGAGCTCAGTTTGCACAGTTAGAGGAGCTTTTGCTTCTGAATCAGTCTTATTAACCTGTTTGCTCATATTTACAAATCTTTTCATCTTTTTTGTACACATTGAACATCCTTAGTTTAAAAAAACATATTTTTTGTATTACTCTCGTTAGAAGAGAATGTTACTTAATATGTGGGAAATATCCCTTTATTACTAAATCAGAGCCTGCATGTTTGCATGCAACAACTGCTCGGCCTAAACTGGATTTCTTGTTTCCAATTTCTCAGGAATGCAGACTTTGGTTTAGAAGACAAACTGGAGCTGATTGCAGGCTTTCTGAAGGACTTCTGAAAAAAACGTTGTTACTATCTATCTTCTTTACAGTGCAGTCCTTGACCCTCCTCAGGGATTTCAGAAATACTGTTGTCCTACTTTTTACTGATTGAAATCAGAGTCAGGCCTCCACTTGGCCACTTGTTCTTTTAAAAGCAGGTTTTGAAGAGGGCCTCTCTTTTCTTTAGATGGTAAAATGTGCAGCAGACATGATGAGACTTTGGGAATTATTGAAAAACAGCACAGAACCAGAAAACTTCATGTAAACGTCAGACCCAGGGGGTGGAAACATCCGTTCTATTCATTGATGCTCAGTGTAACACTGAGGTCTCAGTTCTAAATGATGAGCTTTAGAAACTTCTGACACTCCTTCAAGTGCTGCCGTTCTTCTGGAGCCAACAAACATGCCTCATGCAGAAATAATGGGTTTCTCCAGAATCAGAATAAATGAAGGCATTGTCTTGAGGTTGTGTGTAAACACAGGCAGACAATGACAGCCACACCCTTCATCTGTTACTCATCATCACTTTCTCCATCTAATTCAAATGGCCTTCATTTCCTCTCAGGCTCTGAGCTTCCCAGTGTTTACTCCACACACTTCAGATCCTGTTGAGATAACACGAGAGGCTTTATGGAGCATGACCGACAGCTCTTCTTCCCTGACAGATAAAAGAGATGCTGCAACTGAAGAATGAGACAAAGAAGTGGCTGAGAGGAGAACAAGAGTTCAGGCTTCAGCTGTGCATCTTTTTGGACAAATAGAAAATCACCTCCAGAATGCTGCTCCGCCATGTTTACTCTGACCGTGTTTTTCTAATTACACTTTTCTCTTTCCTGTTTTTTGCATTCATGTCTTGGTGATTCCAAACCTCCCAGAGTGATCCAAAGACAAACCTGCCACAGAGGATAAAACCCGGTGGAATGAGCAGGACGGAGGCCCCCCTGCAGGAGTTTCTGTGTAATTAGTTCTCATTGCCTGATGGGAATCATGTCAGTGATACAAACCTGGGCCTGCCTCCTTCTGTGGATCAGCTCAGCCACACAGGACAAAACCCCCGGTAAGACACAAGCACCTCTTTGTGCAGCTGCTCCAACTGATCCGTCTGCAGCAAAATGCAAGACTGAAGGCTTTCTTTACTGATACACGACACCAAGCGCTGGAACAAGGCATCTGTGCTGCTCACCGATGAAAGCTGCACATGCTTTTCCAGAGAAATCTGCAGCTGATTAGTCAGAATGTGCTCATCCTTTTCCATCTGAGCTCACTTAGTCAGGAAAAATTCTGCCCGTCAAAGAGCAAGGGAACTTACAGGAAGTTAAATTTGACTCAACAGCTTCAGTGCTGCACAGTCGCTTCAGCGGCAGAGATGTACGAAGCAACCAGACCTCAGAGCTGAGGCGGGAGCATGCACACATTCAAAAACAAGAAACCTCTGCAGAAGCTACAACAACAGAATGAATGTGAACCAGTCCAGGACAAAAACAAAAACAGGGCAAGAATGAAACTCAGCACAAGGAAGCAGAACGGTGACAAGAGAGGAGGCCAAACAGCTAGACATGAACAACAATAAGCACCAATGACACAGGCAGATACTGACTGGTCAGATTTCAAACATTGTTCCAGAAAGAGAATTATAAGAAAGAAAAGTGACCCTGCAACTTCCTCACAACAAGTAAGCATGACGGCCGGGGCATCCCATGAAAATGATCAAAATCCTGGAAGAGCTTTATGTTTTAACGTCATAACATCTGAATGAAAAGGGAAATGAATGATTTGAAGGCTGCATCTGTCAAACCTCAGTCCACTTATTCACAGAAAGACTTTCTCTGACGCTGCAACAAACACTTTCACAAAAGAACAAAACAAGATTTCACAGCTTCTCCAAAATATTTGAAAACTTTCATTTGTTTGCTAAATGTTTCATTCAAAGCATTTAAGCAGCTGCATGCATTTGTTTTAATTCTATTGTTGAATGTATAAAACAGATAGGAGGACTGATTGCCCGTAATCTTTAAACTGCACTTTGGTTTAGTTGGAATCAAACAACCAGTTAGATAATGCTTGTAAAAGCACATTTCATGAAATGACAACACTTCAGAGAACTCACTTTAGTTGGAATTCCTGTGAGACTTCACAGAAATGTGAGAAAACTGCAGACAGAGGCTTTCAGGTGAGCACTGCGGCTGCTTGGTGGTGGTCAGGGCCTTTCTGCTGTCCAGGCTGTGGTTTGCAAAGCCGTGTCTGTGTCAGAGGTCAGCCTTTAGGGTAACATCTCTGCAGCGCTCCATGAATGTGAAAGAATCTAGATAAAACAAAAGCTGTTGAGTTAAAAAAAAAGTTAGCAAAAGTCTGTTTGCAGAAGGCTGTGAGACATTGAAGGTAAAACAATGTGGAGAAACTCAGATTAATCATCATAAAATAAATAACAAGTTGAGCAAAAATTGATTATTATGTTTTTTAATGAGAAAATTAACAAGTTTCTTTAAGCTGAAGCCTCACAGATATTTAAAGTACTTAAAGAATAAGGGTAAGAGAAAACCAGAAATCAACACAACACAACCAAATAAATGTTCTATTAAAAACATTCAATTACAAGAGGATCTGCCAGCTGAAGCTGAGGATGAATGACAGACCAGGGAACAAAGCAAAGCCGGAAACACGAGTGGTATCAGACAAAACAACATCAATTATCCGTCTGGACTATAAGAAGGTCTGTGCCAGATCATTTATGAACGTGCAGTGTCACTACATTCTAACAGGAGGTCACTCGCATGTCTCATTACTTGCCCATATCATCATACTCCCTCTGGCAGCTTCGGTTTGTACTGCAACAAAAAATCAAATAAAAAGAGTTTCCCTGAAACAGCTGTATAATACTAACAACAGCAACAACAAAAATGACTGACCCATCTTTACAGTGTTTTTTATTTGTGGTTAGACCCTTAATTTGTCAAAAACTCAATGGAAATGTTGGATTTAATAGCTTTACGGTCTGCTTAAATTAACAACTAAATCCTGACGTGAACGTACAGGCCAGAAACAGAGCCCCCCCACAATGAAACAGATTCATTTTGGTTTAGTCATTTTAGCAGGAAGCTGAAGTAACAGGCAGAGGAAAACCAACCACAACAAAGCATTTCTGGGAAACCTTTGTCTGGAGGAAACGTTTCTGCTATTTTTTCCACTTAATGAAACTCAACCTAGAATCAACCTGGGTCTTTGAGGGGAACCCTTCAGAACAAGAGGAGGAGTCAGTCCATGTGAGCATCCAGAGAGCTGCATGTAAAAACCTCAGGTCATAGATCCAACAACGTTTAACCCTGCAGGTCATCTTCTCAACAACTTTAGTGTCTTCCAACCAGTCAAAACTGGGGCAAGAAGAGTTAGCTTCTAAAAACTGAAAACAGTGATTCATCTGTTCAAACAAGTGCAGACAAGTCCGCCTCTGAGCTAAAATGGTTTTTCTTTAACACCAGAACAGACTTCTGGTTTTTTCCAGTTACAGTAAAACATTTGACAGACACACATCACATCTTTTTTCTTAGAATGAATACTTCGTTGTTTCCTGTTGTTCATCAGCCAGCTTCTCGCCTTTAGCTCTAGCTGGCTGCTGGATGAAACGATGTTTCCACTTTTCCTGCAGAAACCGCTGCACATTAAACCTGATGTCATGGGCTCATCTTCCTAAATGATGTTCAAATCAAATCAAGTCAAATGAAATGAAATGAAATGAAATCAAATCAAATCAAATCTAACTTTATATCTAAAAAGTGTGTCTCATATCTGGCATAACTCGAAGTGCTTTACATTTAAAAACAAAACAAAAGTAAAAACACCATAAAAACCCAACCCACCCTATCTCCTCCCCCTTCCAACCAATTACACATGCAGCCCATGACCGCAAACACAATAAGCAGGCTACTTATAACGTAATTTCTAAAAGAAACTTGCTTGGTTCTGCTGTGAGGAAACGGTATTTGGAGTCTCTTCCAGGAACAGCTCAGCCACAGGAACACTGCCACAATACCCACCCAGCAATGAAGTCCACTCTGCAGCTGTGAGGCTCCAATGTAGAACTCCAGCCGCCACAGCAAGGGCAACAACTGCGGCAACAACCCCAGACCAAGCCACCAAGCCCTGGCACAAAAGATCCCCACAGGAAACACTGGGGCTAAAGATGAAAACGTTTTTCCAACAGTTCATGGGATGATGTACTTCTCTAAAGAGAGGAATAACAGCCGTGGTGGATTTGTTTTTTCTCTTCTTCATGCCTCAGTCTGTTTTCATGTCTTCTGTGAACTTAAGCAGTGATTCAGCTTTAGCTGAAGTGAAGAAGAAATCCTTTCTTTAGAGGAGTTTTGACAGAGAGCTTTTTGTTGCAGACATGGCTCAACAGGTTGCAGTTCAGGTTTGACCACCAAAAGTTTTACTGATCATTTAGTCAGAACAAATTCTGAACAAACGTCTTCTGGATTGAGAGGCTGAGTCTTCATGTGACCTACTCTGTCACCAGGTTTAGATGAGGCAAAATCTTATATGAGGAGAGACAACTATTGCTCCATGAAACGTATCTTTAACGTCCTGAGAGGCCAAACAAAGCACTCATTCATCAAAGGATCACCCCAGTGTCAATGTTTCAAAAGCTCCTCTTTTGTTCTGGAGTTTACAGCAGAAGTCAAACAACACTTGAAGCTTGTTGTTTCCGTTTGTTTTTCCTCTTTCATGAGAAACTCCTGTTTCAGATAAGGTTCAAATTCTTATTTAGTGAGGCAATCGTTAGTGAAACGTGTCCTCTGTCTGTTTCAGATGTGTCGGTGAAGTGTTTAATTTCCGAGGACTGTGTGCTCCCGTGCAGCTTCCAGAGCAGTGCTGAGGAGACCGTGGAATGGTTCAAACAGGACAAGCTGATGTACAAGTTTGAGCAGCAGACGCAGAAACACTTCACACACCAGCAGCTCGCTGGGAGGGCCTATGTGTCTCCACAGCAGGTCTCCCAGGGCAACGCCACGCTGGTCCTGAAGATGAGCAGCCTGAAGGACAGAGGATCGTACAGGTGCCACGTGAACAGCTCTGCAGGTCAACATGATGCAACGGTCGTCTTGAGGGTGGAAGGTACAGGACACACTGTTCGGGGAAAAACATCTTCTGCTCTTTGTTCCTCAGCAGGTCAGGATCAGGTCAAGCCGCTGTTTCACTGATACCCGAGAAGATCAAACGAGGGGTCAGTCCTCTCCGGAAGTTTTATTTCATGTTCCCACGCCATGTGGGGCCTTGGAGGACGTAGAGAACAAACCTGTCCGTCTGTGTGTGCTTTTAATGAACTTTTAATTAAACACACCAGTCTGAGCTGCCAAAGTGTTTCCTTTCTCTTTGAAGCAGTGCTGAGGAAAAGAAAGAACAGGGAAAAAGTGATCGTTTTGTTTTCTTAAGAAAACTCCAAATCTCTGTTTTTCATTGTGAACTTCTTCCGTGTCACTCCTTTACGATTCCCAGGGTTCTGTGACATCTCAGGCGCCGCTGACTCCGTGACTCCGCCCACTAAAGCAGATCACGTACACTCACCTGACTGCTCACAATCCCCATCTGCTGCCCTTTAACAGAATCGTGTCACAAAGATTTCAGGAAGACATCATGAGGTGTCAGAGTTTGGTTCTTGCCCTGCTCGCCCCGTGTGTCAGTGTCCTTAGGCAGGACACTGACCCCCATCAGTGTGTGAATGTGTGTGTATGGGGCTGTCAAGGGCTTTGGGCCTTCAGGGAGGGTAGAACAGAGTTATACAAGCACGCATCATTTACATTCAGAAAGATGGGGAATGAACAAACCACAGAAACATTGAAGATACACAGAAACATCAGATTAATATGGACTCACTTTCTGTCTGCAGGTAGAAGTGAAGTAAAATCAAACTTATATTTTACAAGAAAATCTGAGCTTTTCACCATAAGGTGTCAGGGATTATATACGTTTCATTATATCAGTTTGTTTATCACCAAATAAAAAGTCAGCTTTGTCTAATGCTCTGTTATTGTACTGTGACTGCTATGAACTGATTTGGTTTTAGATTTATCATTATGGGATCATTCTTAACCTAAAGGTGTTGAGATAAGTCTGAAAAAAAGGTTTTCATTTTATCAAGTTGTAGTTTGAATGTAAAGAAATCTTCAAAAATGGACAGAACCCTAAAGGATTCAGGCGACAGTGAACAGGAGCAGATAATGAACTCAGAGACAGTCTCTTTAGATGTGTGTATGTGTGTGAGCTCTGCTGTTATCTGCTTTCCAATACTGGCCCAGAATGCCGGCTATATCAGGCCCTGACATTTCCAGTCGATGATTAGAGCTCCCGGGAAGCATTTAACATTCTGGGACTGTTTGTGTTCCAGCCCCCATCAGAGGACTCTCACTGAAGCTGTCCAGGCTGAGCGGCTTCGAGGAGATGAAGTGCATCGTCCAGGATGTCTTCCCAGCTCCCCGGGTAACCTGGGAGACTGAGCCCCCCACACTAGAAGCCTTCAAGCCGGTCACGCGTATGACTGCAGATAAGAGAGGCCTGTATACAGTAGACAGCCGTCTGAAGAGAGTGGAGGGACATCCTGATCTCACCTACATCTGTAAAATGACCCCCCCTTACGGTGGTCCAGCCTGGACCTCCTCCCTCAGAGAGAGAGGTAAACATGTCTCCATGTGTTGTGAAACACGTGTCGCTCTAAACTTCAGAGCGCTAACTCATTACACTTACTTACCTTCTGGACTGAGCACACCTCATTCAGGTAAACAGCAGCAAGGAGGCCAGGGACACCTGGAAAACAGGCAGGGAGGTACAGGAGATGTGGAAGAACAGGGAGACGTTCACAGTTCTGTACACTGCTAAAAGAGCTAGCCTAAAAACAGGAAAAGAACACCAGTCTTTAGAGGAAAATCACTAGAAAGTAGGAAAATGATCTGTCTGTATCACAAGTCATTTTACTCACAAGACTTCTTAGCATAAGATAACAACATCTAAAAACAAAGAGTTCCATACAAGCATTCAAAAAGGGAAAACAAAGCTAACTTTTAGACAGAATCCCTTCAAACTGAATGTTGTACAGCCTGATAATAAGTATTTTATGCTAGTTCCATGTATTTTATGAGTTTTTATGCACCTAACTGTAGTTCTTTAGGATTACAGTGGCAAGAAAACTAGTATAAAAAGTGGAAACGACTCACTTTAGAACAAAATGAGAATCTTAGAACAAGTTATCTGATCTTCCCATAAAAATCTAGCACTTATTCTTAGATATGAATCTGAATCTAAACTTTCATAATTGTAATGCAAAAACGTGAATGTGATCATCAGAAAACTGAACCAAACAGACTCTGAACAAACGGAAAACTGAACTGACAGCTGTGGCAACTAACTGAAACCTACAGGATACAAGGAGTTAAACCAACCACCACCAACCGCAGGAGGAAGAGGTTACCAGGGAAATGAAGGGACAGTGGTTGTTTCAGAAAATGTACAACTCTTCAATCTAATGAAAACCACAACTCCTCAGCCTAAGATTCAGACGCGAGCATCTCATTTTACATGAATCTGATCTGCTGTCAAATCGGCGAGTCTCCGGGAACACAGCAGCTCTTTCAGAGAGTCCACAGGTTCCTCTTCATGCCTCACACACGTCTGAGGGCAGAACAAAAAACTGAGGTCCAAACCAACTCCGTGAACTTCCTTCAGTGTCTCCTTCTAATGAAAGGAGACACTGGAGCAGGTTAGTCCAGGGTTTGACTGAATGCACCTGATCCAGGTGATCTGCAGCTGAAACAGGCAGTTCTGGAGGAACAGTCCTTTATTAGGGTTCAGAGTTTCAACAGATGACTGTTCTTCAGTCAACATCCAGGCTCATGAACTCAAGAGACACGTAGTCGCACCAAACCAATGAGCCGCGCTGCAAAAACTCATTACTCATTAAGACCCTTGTTTCAAGAAGCGTCGGAGGAAACACGTTTTTGGACTAGAATTGTTTTCTTAAAAAAAAAATCTTGGTCAGAACTCTTTCCTTACCTCATCAGCAGATTTTTTATTTGCTTATTTATTTTTTTTTTTTTAAAAAAGGTCAAATTATAAGAATGCTTGACTTGTTTTGTAGGAGACCTGTTTTTGCCTTTTGAACCCTGGTCGTTTTAATCTCAGAAACAGCCGAAGGTTTGATTTCCCTCAAACTGTTTGAAGGGAAGCGTTTTCTGCTCAGGGGAACATTTTTCCTTATGCAGGTGAAATTCTGCTGCTTACATCTCTACTTCTGTTCTCTGACAGAAATCAAAGGATATGATGGCAAAGATCTGACCCTCCCCTGCAGTGCCCCCACCTACTTGAACAAGCCCTCCCTCCAATGGACCTTCTCCACCAGCGATGAGTCCTTCCAGATCCTCTCCTACAACAGCCGGTCAGGACGCAACATCACTTCATCGCCTTTGGAGAAGCAGGTGGAGCTGGACATCAACAGTGTTCAGTTTGGAGATGGGTCTTTGCGTCTGATGAACCCTCACAGTTCACGCAACGCCGGGGGCTACACCTGCAAGTTCTCCACGCCGTACAGCACTCACACCGAACGCAACAAAGTGACCTTCAGTGCTGGTGAGGAAACACAGATGAAGTCTCTGTGGAGACACCAGAGTTTCTGATTCACCGTCACCAGTGAGGAGAGCCAAACATTTCTCCTTGTTCCGTCCAAAAACGTACAAAAACAAACAACAGCAGCTTTGAAAGAAACAGTTCATTTGAAATCTGAAATAATCTAAAAATGCTTCATTTGTGTCTTCAGTGCTTTTCAAATTCTGTTTTCCCTTTTCAATTAGTTGAAAGTCTGAGAACTAGACAAAATCCTGCACATGCAAACACTTTTTACAGTGTTCTGAGGTTGAGGTTGAGGTCTCTGTTTTATTCATGAAACTTGTTTCAATCCTGTTGCGTCAAAAATCTAAATATGTTCAAACTTTACAGACAAGAGCCGAGCCTGGCTTTAGTGTGTGTAAATGTTCAAGACGGGAAACAGAAATCAAACATTTCATGTTTAAAAAGACTTTTTTAATCATCCTGTGATGTTCAGGAGTGATGGATCAGTGTGTTTGTGTTACTTCCTGCAGGCCAAGAGAGTCCAGAGAAGGAAACTTCTTTCTGGTGGGTCTTTGGTTTGCTGGCTGGTCTGCTGCTCCTGGTTCTGACTGGAATGTTTGCCTACCTGAAGCTGAGAGGTAAACCATCAACATGCTGGAAGATTCAAAAGTCTAAAATATTGAGAATTTATGCATACGAACTCCAGTGTTTCTGAGTGATCTGCAAACCCCAAAAGGTTCAGTTGTGGTCAAAACTGAAGAACAGCTTGGATTTTAATATCAACTCCTGGAAGATGTTCCCTTTTTCCATCACATGATGGCGTTCTCTCTTCTTTGTCTTCTGTCCTCAGCAAAAAAACAGAAAGCTACAAACAAAAGTGAAGAAGAAGCTGAACTGAACTCAGTCAGAGGTTTGTCTTTACACACACTGATGCACTTCAATACATGACCGCTAGATGGTGCCAGAGGACACCTGACACTGTAATGCACTGATCTGATGCTTTGGAACTTGTGTGTTCAGTTTGTTCAAACTGTCATTGGGACTTAAAGGAAAAGCTGATGAGGACAAATGAACAGAATGAAATGACTGCAGCTCCATTTCCTGTCTTAACACAAAGCAACTGGCTCATTTTTGCTGAGAGCTCCTCTTTTCCTGATCTTCTGCCTGCTGTTGTTTTTTCAGCTTCAGCTTCAGCAGGACAGTAGCTTTAAAGGAGAGGACAGTCTAGAGGACACAGAGACCTCCAGCCTGACAGTCGGATCAGAACTGCAGACCCAACAACCCGTCAAAGACTGAGGAGAAGCTTTGTTTCTGAGTCACAGAAAGGACACTGATATGTTCTGATCACTGTTGTTTTCTGGTCCGAGTTCTGGTTTCAGAGCAAAGACAGAAAAACAGAGGTCCTACTCCAGACTGTTGATACAGGAAGACTCCTGAATGAAGAGATCGTGTCTCCTTAAAGGAAACGTTTCCTGTGAAGAGACCTGCAGGAAACGTGTGTTCTGTCTGAATTCACCATCAGCATCAGATCTGGACTTTAGGAGAGAAAGAGCGAGAAGATGAAGACGACTGTGCATTAATGAATCAGGACAGACGAGAAATGAGTTTTTATGGATGTTCCTCATCTCTGAATTCAGTGAAGGTGTCTCTTCTACAGACAGAAGCCGCTTGAACATGGAATTGTATCTTTCAGCTGTGTGTCAGTGGGTCAGGTTAGGGTGAATGTGAAACATAGCTGCTGACCACAGACAGGTTTTCTGTCTCCTCAGAAACAGTACATATGTACTTTGCTTCAAAGCTGCTTCATACAGACCAATAATGTGCCTTTAACATGAAAACACTGAGAGTAAAAAAAGACAACAGAATATCCAAAGAAACTTGAATTCTGAATGTTTTTATGTCTGATGATCACATTACCTTTGGTTGAAGAGAAGGACCTGGATCCTGAAAGAAGCTGAGAGCCAGCACTGGCGTGATCTGCCAGTGTGTCTCCTGCTCAGGTTGTAGCCCCTCCCATCTCATTTTAACCTCTGGCATTGGCCCCTCTTAACAGCCAAAGTGAAGCTGAAGTGAACAGCTGCAAAACTAGACTCTCAGATTCCTCAAAAAATTCATCTAAAAATTTTGACGATAAAGGAGTTTTTGAGATGTTTCAGAGTCCCAGAACCAAACAGGACCAAAACAGGAGCATCATCTTATGTCATCATGAAGTTCTGCAGGAGATGAAAGACCAGAACCAACTTTGTGTGAACATCACAGGTGATAGATGAACCAGCTACGCTTGTCCTCATCTTTGAACAGAATAAAATACTCTACGCTTTGTTTGAACTGTAACACATTTTAAAAGTGTCATAAAAGGATTGTATAGATTTTGTTGTTTGGTTCTGACCTGCACCAATGCTTTCAGAAATGTTTCTTTTAGAAAAAAATCTGTCAAACGACTGAAGAAATATTACTGAAAAACTGTAATGGGACAGTATGTGTTCAAAGCATCTTGATGAAGCTTAGAAAGACAACAAAACCCCAATGAAGACTAACTGTCAAAGAAAGACATTTGACTTCTTTAATCTTGACATTTGCTTCAAAAGTTCAAACATTTGATATCAGAGGAGCCATTACTACTCAGTGAGAAGTGGAATCAAAGCTAAAGGCAAAGTGTCTGTAGGAGGAACTGCAAGTCTGCCTTTCTCTGCATGATTTCCCAAAGTAACTTCAATCACAAGGCATCACAATCCAGTGCTTTTATGTGCCAGTGTCAAACCCGGATAAACGCAAAGAGTTGAGCCAGGAAGGGCACTTGATGTAAAACTAAAGCCAAGTCTGAAAAGAAATAAAAAGATCAGTAAAAGAGCCTCCACAGTTGTGACTGGGGAGATTCTAGCCAGACAACAGAGGATGGAGGTGTTAGGATGACTCTGGACGTGAGGAAGATAAAGAAAACAAGGGCAGACCAGAGGACCAATTAGTTGAAGTTGACGTTGTAAAAAGCTGAAAATGAGTTGAGGAGATCAGGAGGTTCCTGCTGATGACTGAACAGCTACAGTTAAAGTGATCATAGAGACTGAAATAAAATAAATTGGTGTTTTATCTGCAATGAAGAAAGCAGATCAGGAGACTTGGTGGTGGAATGAAGACATTCACGAATGTGTTCGGAGAAAAAGGTTAGTCATTAATAACTAATAAAGGCAGATCTTTCTAGATGCAGGCAAAACCTGGAGGGGTCTGGTTTGTGAATCACAGGATTTCCTCTCTGCTCTTTGCAGATGATGTCCTGTTGTCCAACATGCATTGGAACGGTTTGCAGCCATGTGTGAAGTGGCTGGGATGAGGGTCAGCACCGCTAAGTCTAAAGCCCCCAAGTGGAGGAGTTTAAGTATCTTAAGGTCTTGTTCACAAGAAAGGGAAGTGAGGGAAGATCAGAGCGTTAGATTGACAGGTAGATTGATGCAGCATCCACTGTTATGTGGCCTCTGTACCGGTCTGTTGTGGTGAAGAGAGAGCTACAGTAAGAGGCCCCCAGAGGAGCTGGAGGAAGTGGTCGGGAAGAGGGAAGTCTGAGCATCTTTGCTTAGACTGCTGCCCCTGCGACCCGGTTCCGGGTGAGCTGAAGTAGATGGATGGATATATAGGGCTGTCAATGTTAATGTGGTCTCGCGAGGTGGGATGTTTAATAAATACATTTTTTATTAAAATTATTCTAAAAACAAAATAAGAGGAGTTTATTAAAACAACATTCACACCAAAAATAATTGAACAATAGATAATAAAAAAAGATTCAGTCTGCTGAGGACCTGATTACTTAGGGAGGTGTAGGCTCCCAAAAAAACAAAACCTAAGACACCCCCCTACACTCACGCGATGCAACACAACCACTCGTGAGACCCTTCCACCAAGACACGTCACGCCAAACTGGAGAAACCTCCGCCTTGGGCACAGGGTTGACACGAGTCCTCAGGAGGGAGAAACAAAATTGAATTGAAAATGCAAAACAAAATAAATGAAAGAAAAAAGAAAACAAATAAGAGCGGGTCTCTTGCCTCCCACCGCTCCAATGAACAAAACTAAAAAAACAAAATCAACTGACAGACAACTCGCTCCACATGCACGCGCTCATCCATCCATTCATTAAAACCAGCTCCGTAAACACGAAAGGCGGAGTCAGAGTCTACTTCCGCTCCGTGCCAGGAGGGTGCCGCCAATTTGTCCTGCGGCGGAAGGAGGAGGGGCCAAGCGCGGCGTGAGCGTCCGTTTGGCGGTAGCAACTGACAAGCAACCCACAGAACCTTCTTTAAATTGTCCGTTTATTCTGGCACACACACACGCACACACACACACCGCTGGGAGGACGCGGTTTCATTGAGCGGACAGTCTAATAAAACCAAACCGCTGGCAAAATAAATAAAAAACTAGCATCAGCCACAGTAAGGCAACTTGCTGGAGAGGCGGAGCTTCAGCATTGCTTCTGACCAGGCGAGATCGCGACGCAAACTAGGGGCTGGATTTATTGGAGGCAGTCTGTGTGGTTATCTGAAGCTAAAAACAGTAGACGGCTCTAATGCCGGCTGTATTTTGTGTTTTTTTTTTTTTTTTGTCAATAAGGGGTGATGTGTGTACATTAATGAGGGAAAATATGAACTGCAGTTATTTTAGCAAATGGCTGCAATATAACCACAAGGGAAACATTTAAGGGGGTCTGAATACTTTCTATACCCACTGTACATATATAAATTACGTTGAGTTAATATGGGAATTCTGTTTTCTCTAGAAAAAGAAAAGAAGTATTTGTTCTGTGCAGTCAGGTCAGCAGCGTTTCGCTCCTCCTCCTGTGCTCCTCACTTGGGTCTCACAGATGCTCTTCATCATCTCAGGTAGTTTCAGGTTTATAAGGAATGCTCTTGTAGTTTGTCAGTGTCGCAGAGTCTTGTGTGTTTCTGCAGTCTCTGTACCTGGTAACGTTTTTGTTTATTAAATGTCTTTTTCCTCTGACGTTCCTGATCCGAGTCCGTCCTGCTCCTCGGTTTCCATCTTGACCACCATAACAGTATTCAAACAGAAATGTTAAATGTAAAACAAAATGTTGTACTTACGTTTTTTTTATTTTGAAAAGTTGTGCACAAACTATAACTTTGTTCACACCCTGATTAAACAGGAAATATGCAGAAAACAGAGATTTTTAGTATAGTTTTGGTTAAATTGAATAGGAGGGGCTGCACGGTGGCGCAGTGGTCAGCGCTCTTGCCTCACAGCAAGAAGGTTCCCAGTTCAAGTCCTGACTGGGGGACTTGAAACAGTGTCATCAATGGAGGACCTTTCTGCATGTTCTCCCCATGCATGTATGGGTTTTCTCTGGGGACTCCGGCTTCCTCCCACCGTCCAACAACATGCTTCATAGGTTAACTGGTTACTCTAAATCGTCCTTAGATGTGGATGTGGGTGTGTGATTGCCCCTGCAACAAACTGGCGACCAGTCCTGGGGTGTCCCCTGCCCTCGCCCATGAGCAGCCAGGTTAGGCTCTGGCAGCCCTGAAAATGAATTGATTAGGATCAAATAAATCACAATCATAGTGGACATTGTATATATCATATTATTATGGATATTTTATACTATCCATATCTATATTATATTACAAGTCAGTGCTGTGAAAGTCCAAGTCGAGTCTAAAGTTGTCAATTTTGTGACTCAAGTCTGACTCAAGTCCATGTCATGTGACTCGATTCCACACCTCTGATTTTAGGATTGATCCAAAGGAGCAAACATTTGCAGTGTGAACTGGGAGAGGACCTTCACAGCAGCTGTTTGAAGAAAAGAGCACTGACATCAAGTTTTGTGATGGTCACTCCTCCCACACGGTGAAGAAGTGGTTTGGCTGCATGCCTGTCATGTTTGCTGGTTCTGTATGTGAAACTCTCATCAGTGACAGATCTTTACACAAAAGAGTCTAAATTTGAACCAGAGGTGCAGCATGAAACCTGAGTCTCCTGGTTACGGCAGCTTCTGCTTCTGGACGGCTGGCTGAAGAAAACTAAGGCACATTTGGATTTACTTTCTCTTTATTTACTGTCAGGATATGATTCTTTCTAATAAATTGAGGACATTTCCAAGCATAAGCTTGATACTAGAATAACTCCTGGCACATTGTAAGTAAAGACACAAAGAGAACATTTTGAAAGCAGATTGTCGATCGTGTTTGAAAGGCATTTGTCTGTTCAGAAACTATAAATCTCTGAATTGTTGAAGCTCAGCTGGATTCCACCTGTAACCCATTCAGACAAGGGCACGGCTCACTCTGGCATAAAGCAAACATCTGCTCAGCCGTGAGGAACGCTGTCAGGGATCAGGAAGCATGAAGGTGATGAGGAAGTTCTTTCAGGTTCTGCTGCTCCTGAACTTTGTTTGGACTTTAACCAGAGGAGGTGAGTCAAACCTTTACAGTCTTTCTTCCTGAATCTTGACTTTATAGAAGTCAAAGATGTATCCCTCTGACAGAGTCTTCATCAATGCAAACACATGTGAACAAAGTTTCAAATATTTATTTACAGTAAAAAACAACAATACGAATGTATCAAAGATAACGTTAGACGGTAAAATCTGTGTTTAAAGGTCTGCTCCTGTCATGATGTTTATGTAAATATTCGTAACTTGTTGTTTTACATTGTTGAACAAGCTGAATGCTTTCATTTTCCTGTGAACTGAAACTAACAGTCGAAGCTTTTAAAGAAGTATTAAAAGGACGTCAGTCTGAACATTCAATGTTTAACTCCAGTCTGATTCAAATGAAAACGATTTTGATATTTTTAGCAGCTCAAGACTTTTTAAAAGACCAAGAAGTTCACGTCAAAACAACAAAACGGGAAAAACAAATGAAAACTTGTAAACTAAAAATATGAGTAAGAAAAATATTTCTTTTAGTTCACTTTAAAAAGCTCCAAGTAGAAAACGATCAAATTAGAAACAAGGAAACACAACAAAATGAAAGGATAGTAAAGAACAGAAAGTTTAGTTTGTGTGGATCACACACGGCCTGAACACATATTTCTACACATTCTGAACTCAAAGAACTCCCGAGATTGAACAGTTTGTAAAATGACTGAAATCACTCAAGGTCATTGTTGGAGATGCTTACCTACCTTCTAAAGTCCTAAAGTCCTAAAGTCCTTGAATTTGTGTCAACTGTATCCAAACCATCTCTCAGATTCAACAACACTTAGAGATTGTGTCTGTGTTTGTGTTGAGACAGATATCATTAGTCACCTTAAAAGAGAAGGCTCTGGATGGACCTAAAACCTGACTGGACATATTCATGTTCTGTCCTGTTCAGCAGGAGAAGCAACATCTTTAAAGATTAAACTTTGAACATATGGTTTGAAAAGAGTCAAACATTGTCATTACATCAGGATTCCTTCATTCTTTTGGAGAGATTTGATGACAGAAGGTCTTTAGAAATGTCCCAGACTGCAGTGAGGGGTTGCCTGACATGAGTAAGTTGTTGAAACTAACTGCTCAGCACAGATTTAAAAAATCTAATGTGAAGTTTATGTAGACAGTGTGTGGATGAACCCTGACTGAAGGTGGTTTCTCTGACTGTTTTCTCAGTGTCTCTGGCAGAAGTTGTTGTCTGTGTTGGTTTTCCTTTGATATGTGCTGTTCACTCACTGACAAATGTCAAATCAGTTACAAAAACCTGCACCTTGAAATAAAGTGATAAACTAATTCTTCTATTTTGCAGATGTTTCCTGTCAGTTTAGACAGAGCTGCGTCTTTCCCTGTAGATTCCAACCGGGAAAAGAAATTTTAATCCACTGGTTTCTGACGCCTGGACGAGTTCGAGTCCATTCCTTCTGGGAGAGTCAGGACCAACTGACGGATCAGAACCAGCAGTTTAAGGACAGAACGTCTCTGTTCCGGGATCAGATCTCAGAGGGAAACGCCTCCCTGCAGCTGACTGGAGTGAAGGTTCAAGATGAAGGCATATATGAATGTTACACCAGCACCCTGAAAGATGCAGAAACAAGCTACATCAATGTGAAAGTCAAAGGTACAAAGCTGAGTAAATAGAATTTGATTCTATTTTTGTGTGTAAAATCTATCACTTTCAGGAGCTAGATGATGTTTAAAACTTTACATCAGCCTGTGGACACATCCTGATGTTGAGATATTTATTCACCACTTCCTCTGAAAATTCTTCATTCTTGACGTGACTCTGAGTCACAAACAGAAACTCTTAATCAGAGACAGAGGTGACGAACAGTTTTGAACCTGCATGAATTCTAACTACTCAAAGAAAGGTGTGGTTGTGACATTAGATAAGTTTTTATTATTAGTATTGTTTTTAATGTGCTTGTCTTGTCTTCAGCAGCTGAGCAAACAGACAACAGCCAATGGTTTCTAGTTTTGTAAATGTGTTATTGTTACAGTAGGTGGTTATAGCTTTGGACAATCATGCTAGGACTCCCTGACTTCAAGTCCAGTGGAATTTCATCGGTAACTATGTAAAGCGGTTGCCCTGCACATTCTCCATTCAGCTTTGTAAAATGTCTCAATCCTTATCTTTTACAGGTTGTTTTCTGGGCTCTTATGTATTCAGGTGCGTTCTGCTAGTCATGGGGAGTAAAATGCACAACATTTAAAGGCTCACCAGAGATTTTTAAAAATAAAAGTAGTCACAAAAGTTGCTACAGAATCAACCCAGCAGCTAGCTGACAAAAATAGTCATTAAAACAGTTTAGGACTTTAGTTCTGTAATAACGGAGAACAGAGTATCTAAGAATAAAACAAGGAAGAACATGAGTCATCAAGAACATGAAACAGGAAGAGATTAAATCACTTTCCAGAACTTTGGATTGTTTCTGTTTCAGTTTAGTTTATTTTGAGTTATAACAAACAACCAAAAACAGCCAAGCCCATTACAACAAAAATAATGTTCAAAAAGGGGTGGCACGAAATTAAATCTACTGCTCACTTTTAGTACAACGGAGGCATCACAAAAAAAAAATCAAAATAAGCAAGAGAAGAACATATGTGCACACATATACATACAAGGCCATATACACATAAATTGAAACATTGAGTTGCCATTTCTATCTATCAGTTAATTCAAATGATCTTCTATTATGTTTTGTTGAGATGCTTTTTGCAATGTCTGGTGTCTCCATCTGCCTTAAGTTGTTTCAGAGAATACCATTTATTATATTCCATGTGCCTTTAATTTGATCTTTATTATCTTCAAGTAATTTTCTGTAATATTCTTTTTATATTTTTCTACATCTTAACATTTTTTTTTTTATAAAGACAGTTCTTCTTTTTACAGGCGTTTTGTAAACCTTTTGTTCTCAACAGACAGTTGAAAGATTTCCGTTTTGTAGTGTATTCTTTGATTGGACAATTTTTGTCATACAAGCTTTTAAACATCCTCAAACATCCCAGTTCTGTGCCATTAAATCTTCCCTATGTTTGCGTATTGACTTTTCAGTTCTAATTCTCTCATGTGTAGATGTAAAGTTGATTTTGTGCCTTATATTTATAGTCAAAGTAAATAAAAAACAGGTAAATGTTCAGGAATGTCAGTGATAAGTAAACCACTACTTGTTTTACTCTCAGTTATGTTGGTAAAAATGTTCTCAATCAGCGTGGCTCAGCTGCTGGTGATTCTTGTGGGTCTAGTCATCTTTGTTAACAAACTCATCCTGTACATTGTATTTAAAAATCCTCTGTTTGTTTGTGTCTGTGAGGATTTAGTGAATCAATATTACAGTCACCACATACGAAAACTGTTTTGTTTTGTAAATTAAGAAAACATTCTCCATCCATACTCTGAAGGAGTCAATATTAGTTCCATTAGGTGATCTATAAATGCAACTTCCAATAATCTTCTTTGTTTTGTTATTATACATTTCATTGGTCTACCATTCAAGCAAGTTATCAATAACAGTTGTCAAACATTTCAGAAGTTTGTATTTGAGTCTTTTATCCACAAAGAGTGCTACACCTCCAACAGCTGTTTTATTCCTGATGATGTTTACAAGATCAGAACCATCCAGATGAAAGTCCATTCCTGTTTCACTTTAAGCCAGGATTCTGTGATGCTATAATCCTGAATGGCTCTGAGAAAGACTGTAGATAATCCTTAATAATATGAAAGTTAGCATGGAGGCTTCTGGCATTCAAATGGATGATTGATAAGTTATTTGATATTTTAACTTTCTTATTAAATTCATTTTCACTATAATAATGACAATCATCATTAATACAATGAAAGAATGTATCTGGGTCTGTGTTCTAAACCAACTCATGCTGATTGTATTATTATGGCCCGCAGCAGCAGGGTCCTGTCTGCAAGGACCATATTGTTTTTGCTTTAACCCAAAAAACGCAAAAGCCTTTTAAAAGGCCTCAATCCAAGGGCCTAAGCTTTAACAGACCTGACCAGTGTGTAGTACAAGACAAGATACACAAAAGGACACACTTAATCCTAGACGCAAAAACTTCTATATTGTTTCTGCTTTGTTTATTATGGCCCGCAGCAGCAGGGGTCCTGTCTGCAAGGACCATATTGTTTTTACACGTACGAAAAGACCCAAAAACATACAAAAAGCCTTTGACCGACCTCAAGGAACAGGCCTTTGTGTACCCAGACCTGACCAGTGTGTAGTAAAAAAAAAAAGTGCACGAACCCACACAGCCCCATAGACGCAAATGCTTCTATATTGTTTTTGCTTTGTTTATTATTATTATGGCCCGCAGCAGCAGGGGTCCTGTCTGCAAGGACCATATTGTTTTTACACGTACGAAAAGACCCAAAAAAATACAAAAAGCCTTTGACCGACCTCAAGGAACAGGCCTTTGCATACCCAGACCTGACCAGTGTGTAGTAGAAAAAAAAGCGCACGAACCCACACAGGCCTAAATGAAAATTGTTCTATATTGTATCTGCTTTGTTTATTATTATTATTATTATGGCCCGCAGCAGCAGGGGTCCTGTCTGCAAGGACCATATTGTTTTTACACGTACGAAAAGACCCAAAAACATACAAAAAGCCTTTGACCGACCTCAAGGAACAGGCCTTTGTGTACCCAGACCTGACCAGTGTGTAGTAAAAAAAAAAGTGCACGAACCCACACAGCCCCATAGACGCAAATGCTTCTATATTGTTTTTGCTTTGTTTATTATTATGGCCCGCAGCAGCAGGGGTCCTGTCTGCAAGGACCATATTGTTTTTGCTTTAACCCAAAAAACAAAAAAGCCCTTTAAAAGGCCTCAATCCAAGGGCCTAAGCTTTAACAGACCTGACCAGTGTGTAGTACAAGACAAGATACACAAAAGGACGCACTTAATCCTAGACGCAAAAACTTCTATATTGTTTCTGCTTTGTTTATTATTATTTGTCTTCTTTCTAACGGCGTCTTTGAGCGAAAATTACACCCCCGCCACATACCCGAAAACTCACCAAAATTTCCACATACCTGGGGAAAATTGAAAATGAATTTTCGGCATAATGCCCGACACCCCCCCCAACATGATGACATCACGGCGTGCGATACCGCGAAAAAAATGAATGGGCCCAAAATCGCTTATGGGGCCAAAAAAAAAAATTTCGAAAAACGCACACGAAACCAAAACACACGCGTCGGGGGTATCCAGGAGAGCTTCTGAAATCATTGTGGGGGGGCCGCACGACCCACGCCTTGGCGGCCATTTTGTGGCGAAGTGCGGAATTTGGCGATTTTCACGTTTTTCCACAATATGGGAAAACGACACTTTGGTTGTTCCGATTTTTACGAAACTTCACACACATGTCACTAGCCGGAGTCTACAATCACCACAGAAGTTTCATCGACCTTTGACCTCGGGAAAAGGCCGCCATCTTGAATTTTTCAAAAAAAGCACGTTTAGTACAAGCTACAAACGAAAACTCGTCCTAGGGATTTTCATCAATCGTCTTGTAACTTCACGAGCATCAATGGCCGGGACCTGTGGACAAAATGTTGGAATTAGAAGTTGTAGAATTTGAATGGCGTGCGCGTGGCGAGCTCGCAACCGCCACGGTTTTAGCTAGCTTGCGCATGTTTTAGCAAAATATCACAAAACGCATATCCACGCGTGCGGTACGCCAGGCTGAATGTGGCAATGTAACTTTTGAAACTATAATGTAAAAATTGAGGCCAGGGGAAGCGAAAAACCGACGCAAAAAAAAGCGCTGACTCGGCGGAAAACGATTTTTTCGGAATTTTTTTTTTAGAATTGACAAACGAAACCTACGCAACTTTATCGGGGATATCCAAACAAAGATTTAAAATTATTACGTGATGACCACCCGACTCACTCCTTGGCGGCCATTTTGTTTCAAAATCTGACAATTGGCGATTTTCAACTACATCAAAAGTGACCTTTTGTTTTGGCGATCTTAACGAAATTTCGTCCAAAGGGTGCTAGCGCAAGTCTACGCTGACATGTAGAGTTTCGTTGACCCTTGACTTTCGGAAGGGGCCGCCATCTTGAATTTATAAAAAAAAGCTAGTTTAGCACTAGCTTCAAACGAAAACTCGTCCTTGGAATTTTTATCGATCGTCTTGTAACTACTTGGGCATCAACAGGAAGCAATTGCGAACAAAATGTTGGAATTAGAAGTTGTAGATTTTAAATGGCGTGCGCGTGACAACCTTGCAAAAGTGGCGCAGTCTTTATACTCGGCCAATTTTTGATGGATTCTTGTGAAAATTCAATATGTTGAGCCCAGACCAGAACTGGACATGATATAATAGAACCGGATACGAATATATTAAAAATGTGGGCGTGGCTAGCGAATAACCTTCGTTGCTAAGGGGTTTTAAGGGTTAACGTTTTCCGATTTGTCTGAAACTGATGTCTATCTGTTCGGTGTCACGGGGGGATCAAAACCTAAAATGGTTGCTATGGCGATTAAACCAACAGAAAAGCCGCCATTTTGAAAAAAGTGCTTTTTTTTCCCATTCATTTCTTATATAGAGCATAATGGGGTTCTTTGAGGGCAGTTTCTGGGTTAAAGCAATGTATTAGCAACATGCTAACTTTTTCCACTACATTGACTTATAATGGGGTTTTTTGGGCTAATTCTGAGTTAAGCTAACGTTTTAGCAATATGCTAACTTTTTTAGCTAATTTGGCTTATAATGGGGTTTTTTGGGCTAATTCTGAGTTAAGCTAACGTTTTAGCAATATGCTAACTTTTTTCGCTAATTTGGCTAATAATGGGGTTTTTTGGGCTAATTCTGAGTTAAGCTAACGTTTTAGCAATATGCTAACTTTTTTCGCTAATTTGGCTAATATGCTAACTTTTTTCGCTAATTTGGCTAATAATGGGGTTTTTTGGGCTAATTCTGAGTTAAGCTAACGTTTTAGCAATATGCTAACTTTTTTCGCTAATTTGGCTAATAATGGGGTTTTTTGGGCTAATTCTGAGTTAAGCTAACGTTTTAGCAATATGCTAACTTTTTTCGCTAATTTGGCTAATAATGGGGCTTTATGGGCTAAATCTGAGTTAAGCTAACGTTTTAGCAGTATGCTAACATTTTTCGCTAATTTGGCTTATAATGGGGTTTTTTGAGCTGAAAGTGTTATAAGGTCAACGGTGCACTGCGGGGGCGGTGCGAGGGGGCTCAGAGGTGGGCATGAAGGGCAACAGTGATGCGTAGAGGAGGGCGGCGGAGGTGCGGGGAGGCCAGGGCTATGGCGGCGGTGGCGTGTAGAGGCCAGGGCTAGGGCGACGGGTAGCGCCTGCGGGCCATCCAACGCCGCTTGCGGCTTTAATTATTATGGCCCGCAGCAGCAGGGGTCCTGTCTGCAAGGACCATATTGTTTTTGCTTTAACCCAAAAAACGAAAAAGCCCTTTAAAAGGCCTCAATCCAAGGGCCTAAGCTTTAACAGACCTGACCAGTGTGTAGTACAAGACAAGATACACAAAAGGACGCACTTAATCCTAGACGCAAAAACTTCTATATTGTTTCTGCTTTGTTTATTATGGCCCGCAGCAGCAGGGGTCCTGTCTGCAAGGACCATATTGTTTTTACACGTACGAAACGACCCAAAAACATACAAAAAGCCTTTGACCGACCTCAAGGAACAGGCCTTTGTGTACCCAGACCTGACCAGTGTGTAGTACAAAAAAAAGCGCACGAACCCACACAGCCCCATAGACGCAAATGTTTCTATATTGTATCTGCTTTGTTTATTATTATTATTATTCTCCTTTCTTACGACACCTGTTTGCCTAAATTTGACCCCCTGAACATACCCGAAAACTCACCAAAATTTCCACAAACCTGGGGAAAATTGTAAAATAATTTTTTTTGAAGTGAACAAACCCCCCCCCAAAATGATGACATCACGGCGTGCGATCCCGCCAAAAAAATGAATGGGCCGAAATTTGTTTAAGGAGCAAAAAAAAAAAATTTTGAAATACGCACACGAAACCAAAACACACGCGTTGGGGGTATCCAGGAGAGCTTTTGAAATCATTATGGGGGGGCCGCACGACCCACGCCTTGGCGGCCATTTTGTGGCGAAGTGCGAGATTTGGCCATTTTCACGTTTTTCCACAATATGGGAAAACAACACTTTGGTTGTTCCGATTTTTACGAAACTTCACACACATCCCGCCAGCCGGAGTCTACAATCACCACAGAAGTTTCATTGACCTTTGACCTTGGGAACTGGCCGCCATCTTGAATTTTTCAAAAAAAGCACGTTTAGTACAAGCTACAAACGAAAACTCGTCCTAGGGATTTTCATCAATCGTCTTGTAACTTCACGAGCATCAATGGCCGGGAACTGTGGACAAAATGTTGGAATTAGAAGTTGTAGAATTTGAATGGCGTGCGCGTGGCGAGCTCGCAACCGCCACGGTTTTAGCTAGCTTGCGCATGTTTTAGCGAAATATCACAAAACGCATATCCACGCGTGCGGTACGCCAGGCTGAACGTGGCAATGTAACTTTTGAAACTATAATGTAAAAATTGAGGCCAGGGGAAGCGAAAAACCGACGCAAAAAAAAGCGCCGACTCGGCAAAAAACGATTTTTTCGGATTTTTTTTTTGAGAATTAACAAACGATACCAACGTAACTTTGTTCGTGATAGCAAAAGGAAGTTTTGAAATTATTACGTGATTGCCACGCGACCAACGGTTTGGCGGCCATTTTGTTTCAAAATCGGAGATTTCACGATATTTACGTAACTGAAAACGGACCTTTTGTCGTCACGATCTTAACGAAATTTTACACAGATGCAGCTAGCGCAAGTCTACGATGACCCGTGAAGTTTCGTCGAATTTTGACCATGGGAAATGGCCGCCATCTTGATTTGAAAAAAAGTCCATTTTACTCCGATAAAAATCAAAAATTCAGCCCAAGGGTTTTTTTTTCCGATCGTCTTCAAACTTTAATAGCATCATCCAGGGGAAATTTGTGAAATTTTGGTACCAAAACTGTTTCTCTATCTTAAACGGTGTGCGCGTAGCAAGCTCGCAAAACTAGCGCAGTCTTTATACTCGGCCAATTCTTAACGGATTCTTGTGAAAATTCAATATGTCGATCCCACACCAGAACTGCACATGATATAATAGGAGCGGATACGAAGATAATAAAAATGTGGGCGTGGCTAGCTAATAACCTTCGTTGCTAAGGGGTTTTAAGGGTCAACGTTTTCCGATTTTTCTGAAACAGACGTCTATCTGTTCGGTATCGTGAGGCGATCAAAACATAAAATGGTTGCTATGGCGATTAAACCGACAGAAAAGCCGCCATTTTGAAAAAAGTGCTTTTTTCATGCATTTGTCATATACTGCTCAGACCAACCTTACAGAATGAGAAAGGTGGGGGTCAGGTGTGCACTGTGGCTGCTTAACAAGGGTGATAGGGTCAATGGTGGGCTATGGGGGCTGTGTGTGTGTGTGTGTGTGTGGGGGGGGGGGTCCTAATAGCTGGGCGGGGGGGGCGGAAGAGGTGCATAGAGGTGGGTGGGGAGGCTGAAGTTGCGTGTAGGGGGTGCAGTAGCGTGTAGAGGCGGGCGGGGAGGGCGGCGGTGATGCGTAGAGGCGGGCGGGGAGGGCGGCGGTGGTGCGTAGAGGTGGCCAGCGAGGTCGGGTAGCGCCTGCGGGCCATACAACGCCGCTTGCGGCTTTAATTATTATGGCCCGCAGCAGCAGGGGTCCTGTCTGCAAGGACCATATTGTTTTTACACGTACAAAACGACCCAAAAACATACAAAAAGCCTTTAACCGACCTCAAGGAACAGGCCTTTGTGTACCCAGACCTGACCAGTGTGTAGTCCAAAAAAAAGTGCACGAACCCACACAGCCCCATAGACGCAAATGCTTCTATATTGTATCTGCTTTGTTTATTATTATTATGGCCCGCAGCAGCAGGGTCCTGTCTGCAAGGACCATATTATATTTGCTCGACCAAAAAACAAAAAAGCCCTTTAAAAGGCCTCAATCCAAGGGCCTAAGCTTTAACAGACCTGACCAGTGTGTAGTAGAAGACAAAACACACAAAAAGACACACACAGGCCTAGTCGCAAAAAAGCTTCTATATTGTTTTTGCTTTGTTTATTATTATTTTATTATTATTCCGGGTTTTTAACGCGCCACCTGTTTTTGCCTATTAATTTGACCCCCTGAACATACCCGAAAACTCACCAAAATTTCCACAAACCTGGGGAAAATTGTAAAATAATTTTTTTTGAAGTGAACAAACCCCCCCCCAAAATGATGACATCACGGCGTGCGATCCCGCGAAAAAAATGAATGGGCCGAAATTTGTTTAAGGAGCAAAAAAAAAAAATTTTGAAATACGTACACGAAACCAAAACACACGCGTCGGGGGTATCCAGGAGAGCTTTTGAAATCATTATGGGGGGCCGCACGACCCACGCCTTGGCGGCCATTTTGTGGCGAAGTGCGAGATTTGGCGATTTTCACGTTTTTCCACAATATGGGAAACCGACACTTTGGTTGTTCCGATTTTTACGAAACTTCACACACGTCCCTCTAGCCGGAGTCTACAATCACCACAGAAGTTTCATCGACCTTTGACCTCGGGAAAGGCCGCCATCTTGAATTTTTCAAAAAAAGCACGTTTAGTACAAGATTCAAACGAAAACTCGTCCTAGGGATTTTCATCAATCGTCTTGTAACTTCACGAGCATCAATGGCCGGGAACTGTGGACAAAATGTTGGAATTAGAAGTTGTAGAATATGAATGGCGTGCGCGTGGCGAGCTCGCAACCGCCACGGTTTTAGCTAGCTTGCGCATGTTTTAGCGAAATATCACGAAACGCATATCCACGCGTGCGGTCCATCAAGCTGAACGTGGCAATGTAACATTTGAAACTCTAATGTTAAAATTGAGGCCAGGGGAAGCGAAAAACCGACGCAAAAAAAAGCGCCGACTCGGCAAAAAATCGATTTTTTCGGAATTTTTTTTTTAGAATTAACGAACGAAACCAACATAACTTTATCGAGGATATCCAAACGAAGTTTTGAAATAATTACGTGATTGCCACACGACCAACGATTTGGCGGCCATTTTGTTTCAAAATCGGACATTCCGCGATATTTACGTACGTGAAAACCGACCTTTCGTTGTCACAATTTAAACGAAATTTCACACACATGCAGCTAGCGCGAGTCTACGATGACCCAAGAAGTATCGTTCCGGTTTGACCTTGGGAAGAGGCCGCCATCTTGAATTTTCAAAAAAATCGTTTTTACTCCTAGCTAAATGAAAAATTCAGCCCAAGGGTTTTTTTTCCCGATCTTCTTCAAACTTTAATAGCATCATCGGGAGGAAATTTGTGAAAATTTGGTACCAATAGTAACTCTGTATCTCAAACGGTGTGCGCGTAGCTAGCTCGCAAAAGTGGCGCAGTCTTTATACTCGGCCATTTTTTGACGGATTCTTGTGAAAATTTAATATGTTGACCTCTGACCAGAACTGGACATGACATAAAATGAGCGAATACGAATACATTAGGAAAGTGGGCGTGGCTAGCGAATAACCTTCGTTGCTAAGGGGTTTTAAGGGTTAACGTTTTCCGATTTGTCTGAAACAGACGTCTATCTGTTCGGTGTCACGGGGCGATCAAAACCTAAAATGGTTGCTATGGCGATTAAACCAACAGAAAAGCCGCCATTTTGAAAAAAGTGCTTTTTTTTCCCTTTAATTTCTTATATAGAGCATAATGGGGTTCTTTGAGGGCAGTTTCTGGGTTAAGGCAATGTATTAGCAACATGCTAACTTTTTCCACTACATTGACTTATAATGGGGTTTTTTGGGCTAATTCTGAGTTAAGCTAACATTTTAGCAATATGCTAACTTTTTTCGCTAATTTGGCTAATAATGGGGTTTTTTGGGCTAATTCTGAGTTAAGCTAACGTTTTAGCAATATGCTAACTTTTTTCGCTAATTTGGCTAATAATGGGGTTTTTTGGGCTAATTCTGAGTTAAGCTAACGTTTTAGCAATATGCTAACTTTTTTCGCTAATTTGGTTAATAAAAGGGGCTTTTTGGGCTAATTCTGAGTTAAACTAATGTTTTAGCAGTATGCTAACTTTTTTAGCTAATTTGGCTAATAATGGGGTTTTTTGGGCTAATTCTAAGTTAAGCTAACGTTTTAGCAGTATGCTAACTTTTTTCGCTAATTTGGCTAATAATGGGGTTTTTTGGGCTAATTCTGAGTTAAGCTAACGTTTTAGCAATATGCTAACTTTTTTCGCTAATTTGGCTAATAATGGGGTTTTTTGGGCTAATTCTGAGTTAAGCTAACGTTTTAGCAATATGCTAACTTTTTTCGCTAATTTGGCTAATAAAAGGGGGTTTTTTGGGCTAATTCTGAGTTAAGCTAACGTTTTAGCAGTATGCTAACTTTTTTCGCTAATTTGGCTTATAATGGGGTTTTTTGGGCTAATTCTGAGTTAAGCTAACGTTTCAGCTATATGCTAACCTTTTTCGCTAATTTGGCTAATAAAGGGGTTTTTTGGGCTAAAAGTGAGATAGGGTCAATGGTGCACTGCAGGGGCTGGGGGAGGGGGATCAGAGGTGGGCGGTAAGGGCAAGAGTGGTGCGTAGAGGAGGGCGGCAAGGGCGGCGGAGGCGTGCAGAGGCCAGGGCTAGGGCGGCGGAGGTGCGAGGAGGCCAGGGCTAGGGCGGTGGTGGCGTGTAGAGGCCAGGGCTAGGGCGACGGGTAGCGCCTGCGGGCCATCCAACGCCGCTTGCGGCTTTAATTATTATTATTATTTGTCTTCTTTCTAACGGCGTCTTTGAGCGAAAATTACACCCCCGCCACATACCCGAAAACTCACCAAAATTTCCACATACCTGGGGAAAATTGAAAATGAATTTTCGGCATAGTGCCCGACAGCCCCCCCAACATGATGACATCACGGCGTGCGATACCGCCAAAAAAATGAATGGGCCCAAAATCGCTTATGGGGCCAAAAAATTTTTTTTCGAAAAACGCACACGAAACCAAAACACACGCGTCGGGGGTATCCAGGAGAGCTTCTGAAATCATTGTGGGGGGGCCGCACGACCCACGCCTTGGCGGCCATTTTGTGGCGAAGTGCGAGATTTGGCGATTTTCACGTTTTTCCACAATATGGGAAAACGACACTTTGGTTCTGCCGATTTTTACGAAACTTCACACACTTGCCGCCAGACCGACTCTACAAACACCACAGAAGTTTCATTGACCTTTGACCTTGGGAAGTGGCCGCCATCTTGAATATTTCAAAAAAAGCACGTTTAGTACAAGCTTCAAACGAAAACTCGTCCTAGGGATTTTCATCAATGGTCTTGTAACTTCACGAGCATCAATGGCCGGGAACTGTGGACAAAATGTTGGAATTAGAAGTTGTAGAATATGAATGGCGTGCGCGTGGCGAGCTCGCAACCGCCACGGTTTTAGCTAGCTTGCGCATGTTTTAGCGAAATATCACGAAACGCATATCCACGCGTGCGGTACGCCAAGCTGAACGTGGCAATGTAAGTTTTGAAACTCTAATGTTAAAATTGAGGCCAGGGGAAGCGAAAAACCGACGCAAAAAAAAGCGCCGACTCGGCAAAATAAGATTTTTTCGGATTTTTTTTTTGAGAATTAACAAACGATACCAACGTAACTTTGTTCGTGATAGCAAAAGGAAGTTTTGAAATTATTACGTGATTGCCACGCGACCAACGGTTTGGCGGCCATTTTGTTTCAAAATCGGAGATTTCACGATATTTACGTAACTGAAAACGGACCTTTTGTTGTCACGATTTTAACGAAATTTTACACACCTGCAGCTAGCGCGAGTCTACGATGACCCGTGAAGTTTCGTTAAATTTTGACCATGGGAAAAGGCCGCCATCTTGATTTGAAAAAAAGTCTGTTTTACTCCGAGCTAAATCAAAAATTCAGCCCAAGGGTTTTTTTTTCCGATCGTCTTCAAACTTTAATAGCATCATCCAGGGGAAATTTGTGAAATTTTGGTACCAAAACTGTTTCTCTATCTTAAACGGTGTGCGCGTAGCAAGCTCGCAAAACTAGCGCAGTCTTTATACTCGGCCAATTCTTAACGGATTCTTGTGAAATTTCAATATGTCGATCCCACTCCAGAACTGCACATGATATAATAGGAGCGGATACGAAGATAATAAAAATGTGGGCGTGGCTAGCTAATAACCTTCGTTGCTAAGGGGTTTTAAGGGTCAACGTTTTCCGATTTTTCTGAAACTGACGTCTATCTGTTCGGTATCATGAGGCGATCAAAACATAAAATGGTTGCTATGGCGATTAAACCAACAGAAAAGCCGCCATTTTGAAAAAAGTGCTTTTTTCATGCATTTGTCATATACTGCTCAGACCAACCTTACAGAATGAGAAAGGTGGGGGTCAGGTGTGCACTGTGGCTGCTTAACAGGGGTGATAGGGTCAATGGTGGGCTATGGGGGCTGTGTGTGTGTGTGTGTGGGGGGGGGGGGTCCTAATAGCTGGGCGGGGGGGGCGGCAGAGGTGCATAGAGGTGGGTGGGGAGGCTGAAGTTGCGTGTAGGGGGTGCAGTAGCGTGTAAAGGCGGGCGGGGAGGGCGGCGGTGGTGCGTAGAGGTGGCCAGCGAGGTCGGGTAGCGCCTGCGGGCCATCCAACGCCGCTTGCGGCTTTAATTATTATTCTTGTTTCTAACGACACCTGTTTGCCTAAATTTGACCCCCTGAACATACCCGAAAAGTCACCAAAATTTCCACAAACCTGGGGAAAATTGTAAAATAATTTTTTTTGAAGTGAACAAACCCCCCCCCAAAATGATGACATCACGGCGTGCGTTCCCGCGAAAAAAATGAATGGGCCGAAATTTGTTTAAGGAGCAAAAAAAAAAAATTTTGAAATACGCACACGAAACCAAAACACACGCGTCGGGGGTATCCAGGAGAGCTTTTGAAATCATTATGGGGGGGCCGCACGACCCACGCCTTGGCGGCCATTTTGTGGCGAAGTGCGAGATTTGGCGATTTTCACGTTTTTCCACAATATGGGAAAACAACACTTTGGTTGTTCCGATTTTTACAAAACTTCACACACATCCCGCCAGCCGGAGTCTACAATCACCACAGAAGTTTCATTGACCTTTGACCTTGGGAACTGGCCGCCATCTTGAATTTTTCAAAAAAAGCACGTTTAGTACAAGCTTCAAACGAAAACTCGTCCTAGGGATTTTCATCAATGGTCTTGTAACTTCACGAGCATCAATGGCCGGGAACTGTGGACAAAATGTTGGAATTAGAAGTTGTAGAATTTGAATGGCGTGCGCGTGGCGAGCTCGCAACCGCCACGGTTTTAGCTAGCTTGCGCATGTTTTAGCGAAATATCACAAAACGCATATCCACGCGTGCGGTACGCCAGGCTGAACGTGGCAATGTAACTTTTGAAACTATAATGTAAAAATTGAGGCCAGGGGAAGCGAAAAACCGACGCAAAAAAAAGCGCCGACTCGGCGAAAAACGATTTTTTCGGAATTTTTTTTTTAGAATTGACGAACGAAACCTACGCAACTTTATCGGGGATATCCAAACGAAGATTTAAAATTATTACGCGATGACCACCCGACTCACTCCTTGGCGGCCATTTTGTTTCAAAATCTGACAATTGCCGATTTTCAACTACATCAAAAGTGACCTTTTGTTTTGGCGATCTTAACGAAATTTCCTCCAAAGGGTGCTAGCGCAAGTCTACACTGACATGTAGAGTTTCGTTGACCTTTGACCTTCGGAAGGGGCCGCCATCTTGAATTTACAAAAAAAAGCTAGTTTAGCACTAGCTTCAAATGAAAACTCGTCCTTGGAATTTTTATCGATCGTCCTGTAACTACTTGGGCATCAAGAGGAAGCAATTGCGAAAGAAATGTTGGAATTAGAAGTTGTTGATTTTAAATGGCGTGCGCATGGCAACCTTGCAAAAGTGGCGCAGTCTTTATACTCGGCCAATTTTTGAAGGATTCTTGTGAAAATTCAATATGTTGAGCCCAGACCAGAACTGGACATGATATAATAGAACCGGATACGAATATATTAAAAATGTGGGCGTGGCTAGCGAATAACCTTCGTTGCTAAGGGTTTTTAAGGGTTAACGTTTTCGGATTTGTCTGAAACAGACGTCTATCTGTTCGGTGTCACGGGGCGATCAAAACCTAAAATGGTTGCTATGGCGATTAAACCAACAGAAAAGCCGCCATTTTGAAAAAAGTGCTTTTTTTTCCCATTAATTTCTTATATAGAGCATAATGGGGTTCTTTGAGGGCAGTTTCTGGGTTAAGGCAATGTATTAGCAACATGCTAACTTTTTCCACTACATTGACTTATAATGGGGTTTTTTGGGCTAATTCTGAGTTAAGCTAACGTTTTAGCAATATGCTAACTTTTTTAGCTAATTTGGCTTATAATGGGGTTTTTTTGGCTAATTCTGAGTTAAGCTAACGTTTTAGCAATATGCTAACTTTTTTCGCTAATTTGGCTAATAATGGGGTTTTTTGGGCTAATTCTGAGTTAAGCTAACGTTTTAGCAATATGCTAACTTTTTTCGCTAATTTGGCTAATAATGGGGTTTTTTGGGCTAATTCTGAGTTAAGCTAACGTTTTAGCAATATGCTAACTTTTTTCGCTAATTTGGCTAATAATGGGGCTTTATGGGCTAAATCTGAGTTAAGCTAACGTTTTAGCAGTATGCTAACATTTTTCGCTAATTTGGCTAACAATGGGGTTTTTTGGGCTAATTCTGAGTTAAGCTAACGTTTTAGCAATATGCTAACTTTTTTCGCTAATTTGGCTAATAATGGGGTTTTTTGGGCTAATTCTGAGTTAAGCTAACGTTTTAGCAATATGCTAACATTTTTCGCTAATTTGGCTTATAATGGGGTTTTTTGGGCTAAAAGTGTGATAGGGTCAATCGTGCACTTTGGGGGCGGTGGGAGGGGGCTCATAGGTGGGCGGTAGGGGCAAGAGTGGTGCGTAGAGGAGGGCGGCAAGGGCGGCGGAGGCATGCAGAGGCCAGGGCTAGGGCGGCGGAGGTGCGAGGAGGCCAGGGCTAGGGCGGTGGTGGCGTGTAGAGGCCAGGGCTAGGGCGACGGGTAGCGCCTGCGGGCCATCCAACGCCGCTTGCGGCTTTAATTATGGCCCGCAGCAGCAGGGGTCCTGTCTGCAAGGACCATATTATATTTGCTCGGACCAAAAAACAAAAAAGCCCTTTAAAAGGCCTCAATCCAAGGGCCTAAGCTTTAACAGACCTGACCAGTGTGTAGTAGAAGACAAAACACACAAAAAGACACACACAGGCCTAGTCGCAAAAAAGCTTCTATATTGTTTTTGCTTTGTTTATTATTATTATTATTATTCCGGGTTTTAACGCCACCTGTTTGCCTAAATTTGACCCCTGAACATACCCGAAAACTCACCAAAATTTCCACAAACCTGGGGAAAATTGTAAAATAATTTTTTTTGAAGTGAACAAACCCCCCCCAAAATGATGACATCACGGCGTGCGATCCCGCCAAAAAAATGAATGGGCCGAAATTTGTTTAAGGAGCAAAAAAAAAAAATTTTGAAATACGCACACGAAACCAAAACACACGCGTCGGGGGTATCCAGGAGAGCTTTTGAAATCATTATGGGGGGCCGCACGACCCACGCCTTGGCGGCCATTTTGTGGCGAAGTGCGAGATTTGGCGATTTTCGCGTTTTTCGACAATATGGGAAAACGACACTTTGGTTCTGCCGATTTTTACGAAACTTCACACACATCCCGCCAGCCGGAGTCTACAATCACCACAGAAGTTTCATCGACCTTTGACCTTGGGAAGTGGCCGCCATCTTGAATTGTTCAAAAAAAGCACGTTTAGTACAAGCTTCAAACGAAAACTCGTCCTAGGGATTTTCTTCAATCGTCTTGTAACTTCACGAGCATCAATGGCCGGGAACTGTGGACAAAATGTTGGAATTAGAAGTTGTAGAATATGAATGGCGTGCGCGTGGCGAGCTCGCAACCGCCACGGTTTTAGCTAGCTTGCGCATGTTTTAGCGAAATATCACAAAACGCATATCCACGCGTGCGGTACGCCAGGCTGAATGTGGCAATGTAACTTTTGACACTATAATGTAAAAATTGAGGCCAGGGGAAGCGAAAAACCGACGCAAAAAAAAGCGCTGACTCGGCGAAAAACGATTTTTTCGGAATTTTTTTTTTAGAATTGACGAACGAAACCTACATAACTTTATCGGGGATATCCAAACGAAGTTTTGAAATTATTACGTGATTGCCACACGACCAACGGTTTGGCGGCCATTTTGTTTCAAAATCGGACATTCCGCGATATTTACGTACGTGAAAACCGACCTTTCGTTGTCACAATTTAAACGAAATTTCACACACATGCAGCTAGCGCCAGTCTACGATGACCCAAGAAGTATCGTTTCGGTTTGACCTTGGGAAGAGGCCGCCATCTTGAATTTTCAAAAAAATCGTTTTTACTCCTAGCTAAATGAAAAATTCAGCCCAAGGGTTTTTTTTCCCGATCTTCTTCAAACTTTAATAGCATCATCGGGAGGAAATTTGTGAAAATTTGGTACCAATAGTAACTCTGTATCTCAAACGGTGTGCGCGTAGCTAGCTCGCAAAAGTGGCGCAGTCTTTATACTCGGCCATTTTTTGACGGATTCTTGTGAAAATTTAATATGTTGACCTCTGACCAGAACTGGACATGACATAATAGGAGCGAATACGAATACATTAGGAAAGTGGGCGTGGCTAGCGAATAACCTTTGTTGCTAAGGAGTTTCAAAGGTTTACTTTTTCCGATCTGTCTGAAACTGACGTCTATCTGTTCGGTGTCACGGGGCGATTGAAACATAAAATGGTTGCTATGGCGATAAAACCAACAGAAAAGCCGCCATTTTGAAAAAAAAGTCCTTTTTTATTCATCATTTTCTTACATAGAGTATAATGGGCTTTTTGGGGGCAGTTTCTGGGTTAAGTCAATGTAATAGCAACATGCTAACTTTTTCCACTAAGTTGAAGTATAATGGGGTTTTTTGGGCTAATTCTGAGTTAAGCTAACATTTTAGCAATATGCTAACTTTTTTCGCTAATTTGGCTTATAATGGGGTTTTTTGGGCTAATTCTGAATTAAGCTAATGTTTTAGCAATATGCTAACTTTTTTCGCTAATTTGGCTTATAATGGGGTTTTTTGGGCTAATTCTGAGTTAAGCTAACGTTTTAGCTATATGCTAACTTTTTTTGCTAATTTGGCTTATAATGGGGTTTTTTGGGCTAATTCTGAGTTAAGCTAACGTTTTAGCTATATGCTAACTTTTTTCGCTAATTTGGCTAATAATGGGGTTTTTTGGGCTAATTCTGAGTTAAGCTAACGTTTTAGCTATATGCTAACCTTTTTCGCTAATTTGGCTAATAAAGGGGTTTTTTGGGCTAATTCTGAGTTAAGCTAACGTTTTAGCTATATGCTAACTTTTTTCGCTAATTTGGCTAATAATGGGGTTTTTTGGGCTAATTCTGAGTTAAGCTAACGTTTTAGCTATATGCTAACCTTTTTCGCTAATTTGGCTAATAAAGGGGTTTTTTGGGCTAAAAGTGATATAGGGTCAATGGTGCTCTGCGGGGGCTGGGGGAGGGGGCTCAGAGGTGGGCGGTAAGGGCAAGAGTGGTGCGTAGAGGAGGGCGGCAAGGGCGGCGGAGGCGTGAAGAGGCCAGGGCTAGGGCGGCGGAGGTGCGAGGAGGCCAGGGCTAGGGCGGCGGTGGCGTGTAGAGGCCAGGGCTAGGGCAACGGGTAGCGCCTGCGGGCCATCCAACGCCGCTTGCGGCTTTAATTATTATTCTTGTTTCTAACGACACCTGTTTGCCTAAATTTGACCCCCTGAACATACCCGAAAAGTCACCAAAATTTCCACAAACCTGGGGAAAATTGTAAAATAATTTTTTTTGAAGTGAACAAACCCCCCCCCAAAATGATGACATCACGGCGTGCGATCCCGCGGAAAAAATGAATGGGCCGAAATTTGTTTAAGGAGCAAAAAAAAAAAATTTTGAAATACGCACACGAAACCAAAACACACGCGTCGGGGGTATCCAGGAGAGCTTTTGAAATCATTATGGGGGGGCCGCACGACCCACGCCTTGGCGGCCATTTTGTGGCGAAGTGCGAGATTTGGCGATTTTCACGTTTTTCCACAATATGGGAAAACGACACTTTGGTTGTTCCGATTTTTACGAAACTTCACACACATCCCGCCAGCCGGAGTCTACAATCACCACAGAAGTTTCATTGACCTTTGACCTTGGTAACTGGCCGCCATCTTGAATTTTTCAAAAAAAGCACGTTTAGTACAAGCTACAAACGAAAACTCGTCCTAGGGATTTTCATCAATCGTCTTGTAACTTCACGAGCATCAATGGCCGGGAACTGTGGACAAAATGTTGGAATTAGAAGTTGTAGAATTTGAATGGCGTGCGCGTGGCGAGCTCGCAACCGCCACGGTTTTAGCTAGCTTGCGCATGTTTTAGCGAAATATCCCAAAACGCATATCCACGCGTGCGGTACGCCAGGCTGAACGTGGCAATGTAATTTTTGAAACTATAATGTAAAAATTGAGGCCAGGGGAAGCGAAAAACCGACGCAAAAAAAAGCGCCGACTCGGCGAAAAACGATTTTTTCGGAATTTTTTTTTTAGAATTGACGAACGAAACCTACGCAACGTTATTGGGGATATCCAAACGAAGATTTAAAATTATTACGCGATGACCACCCGACTCACTCCTTGGCGGCCATTTTGTTTCAAATTCTGACAATTTGCGATTTTCAACTACATCAAAAGTGACCTTTTGTTTTGGCGATCTTAACGAAATTTCGTCCAAAGGGTGCTAGCGCAAGTCTGCGCTGACATGTAGAGTTTCGTTGACCTTTGACCTTCGGAAGGGGCCGCCATCTTGAATTTACAAAAAAAAGCTAGTTTAGCACTAGCTTCAAACGAAAACTCGTCCTTGGAATTTTTATCGATCGTCTTGTAACTACTTGGGCATCAAGAGGAAGCAATTGCAAACAAAATGTTGGAATTAGAAGTTGTAGATTTTAAATGGCGTGCGCGTGACAACCTTGCAAAAGTGGCGCAGTCTTTATACTCGGCCAATTTTTGATGGATTCTTGTGAAAATTCAATATGTTGAGCCCAGACCAGAACTGGACATGATATAATAGAACCGGATACGAATATATTAAAAATGTGGGCGTGGCTAGCGAATAACCTTCGTTGCTAAGGGGTTTTAAGGGTTAACGTTTTCCGATTTGTCTGAAACAGACGTCTATCTGTTCGGTGTCACGGGGCGATCAAAACCTAAAATGGTTGCTATGGCGATTAAACCAACAGAAAAGCCGCCATTTTGAAAAAAGTGCTTTTTTTTCCCATTCATTTCTTATATAGAGCATAATGGGGTTCTTTGAGGGCAGTTTCTGGGTTAAGGCAATGTATTAGCAACATGCTAACTTTTTCCACTACATTGACTTATAATGGGGTTTTTTGGGCTAATTCTGAGTTAAGCTAACGTTTTAGCAATATGCTAACTTTTTTAGCTAATTTGGCTTATAATGGGGTTTTTTGGGCTAATTCTGAGTTAAGCTAACGTTTTAGCAATATGCTAACTTTTTTCGCTAATTATGGCCCGCAGCAGCAGGGGTCCTGTCTGCAAGGACCATATTGTTTTTGCTTTAACCCAAAAAATGAAAAAGCCCTTTAAAAGGCCTCAATCCAAGGGCCTAAGCTTTGACAGACCTGACCAGTGTGTAGTACAAAAAAAAGCGCACAAACCCACACAGCCCCATAGACGCAAATGCTTCTATATTGTATCTGCTTTGTTTATTATTATTATTATGGCCCGCAGCAGCAGGGGTCCTGTCTGCAAGGACCATATTGTTTTTGCTTTAACCCAAAAAATGAAAAAGCCCTTTAAAAGGCCTCAATCCAAGGGCCTAAGCTTTGACAGACCTGACCAGTGTGTAGTACAAAAAAAAGCGCACAAACCCACACAGCCCCATAGACGCAAATGCTTCTATATTGTATCTGCTTTGTTTATTATTATTATTATTATTATTATTCTTCTTTTTTCTAACGACACCTGTTTGCCTAAATTTGACCCCCTGAACATACCCGAAAACTCACCAAAATTTCCACAAACCTGGGGAAAATTGTAAAATAATTTTTTTTAAAGTGAACGAACGCCCCCCCAAAACGATGACATCACGGCGTGCGATCCCGCCAAAAAAATGAATGGGCCGAAATTTGTTTAAGGAGCAAAAAAAAAAAGTTTTGGAAAACGCACACGAAACCAAAACACACGCGTCGGGGGTATCCAGGAGAACTTTTGAAATCATTATGGGGGGGCCGCACGACCCACGCCTTAGCGGCCATTTTGTGGCGAAGTGCGAGATTTGGCGATTTTCACGTTTTTCAACAATATGGGAAAACGACACTTTGGTTCGTCCGATTTTTACGAAACTTCACACACATCCCGCCAAGCGGAGTCTACAATCACCACAGAAGTTTCATTGACCTTTGACCTTGGGAACTGGCCGCCATCTTGAATTGTCAAAAAAAGCACGTTTAGCACAAGCTTCAAACGAAAACTCGTCCTAGGAATTTTCACCGATCACCTTGAAACTTCACGAGCATCAATTCCCAGGACCTCTGAACAAAATGTTGGAATTAGAAATTGTAGAATTTGAATGGCGTACACGTGGCGAGCTCGCAACCGCCACGGTTTTAGCTAGCTTGCGCATGTTTTAGCGAAATATCACGAAACGCATATCCACGCGTCCGGAACGTCAAGCTGAACGTGGCAATGTAACATTTGAACCTCTAATGTTAAAATTGAGGCCAGGGGAGGCGAAAAACAAACGCCAAAAAAAGTGATGACTCAGCAAAAAACGATTTTTTCAGAATTTTTTTTTTAGAATTAACGAAAGAAACCAACGTAACTTTGTTCGTGATAGCAAAAGGAAGTTTTGAAATTATTACGTGATTGCCACGCGACCAACGGTTTGGCGGCCATTTTGTTTCAAAATCGGAGATTTCGCGATATTTACGTAACTGAAAACGGACCTTTTGTCGTCACGATTTTGACGAAATTTTACACATATGCAGCTAGCGCAAGTCTACGATGACCTGTGAAGTTTCGGTGAATTTTGACCATGGGAAAAGGCCGCCATTTTGATTTGAAAAAAAGTCCGTTTTACTCCGATATAAATCAAAAATTCAGCCCAGGGTTTTTTTTTTCCGATCGTCTTCAAACTTTAATAGAATCGTCCAGAGGAAATTTGTGAAATTTTGGTACCAAAACTGTTTCTCTATCTTAAACGGTGTGCGCGTAGCAAGCTCGCAAAACTAGCGCAGTCTTTATACTCGGCCAATTCTTAACGGATTCTTGTGAAAATTCAATATGTCGATCCCACACCAGAACTGCACATGATATAATAGGAGCGGATACGAAGATAATAAAAATGTGGGCGTGGCTAGCTAATAACCTTCGTTGCTAAGGGGTTTTAAGGGTCAACGTTTTCCGATTTTTCTGAAACTGACGTCTATCTGTTCGGTATCATGAGGCGATCAAAACATAAAATGGTTGCTATGGCGATTAAACCAACAGAAAAGCCGCCATTTTGAAAAAAAGTGCTTTTTTCATGCATTTGTCATATACTGCTCAGACCAACCTCACAGAATGAGAAAGGTGGGGGTCAGGTGTGCACTGTGGCTGCTTAACAAGGGTGATAGGGTCAATGGTGGGCTATGGGGGCTGTGTGTGTGTGTGTGTGTGTGTGGGGGGGGGGGGGGGTCCTCATAGCTGGGCGGGGGGGGCGGCAGAGGTGCATAGAGGTGGGTGGGGAGGCTGAAGTTGCGTGTAGGGGGTGCAGTAGCGTGTAGAGGCGGGCGGGGAGGGCGGCGGTGGTGCGTAGAGGTGGCCAGCGAGGTCGGGTAGCGCCTGCGGGCCATCCAACGCCGCTTGCGGCTTTAATTATGGCCCGCAGCAGCAGGGTCCTGTCTGCAAGGACCATATTGTTTTTGCTTTAACCCAAAAAACGCAAAAGCCCTTTAAAAGGCCTCAATCCAAGGGCCTAAGCTTTAACAGACCTGACCAGTGTGTAGTACAAGACAAGATACACAAAAGGACGCACTAAATCCTAGACGCAAAAACTTCTATATTGTTTTTGCTTTGTTTATTATTATGGCCCGCAGCAGCAGGGGTCCTGTCTGCAAGGACCATATTGTTTTTGCTTTAACCCAAAAAACGAAAAAGCCCTTTAAAAGGCCTCAATCCAAGGGCCTAAGCTTTAACAGACCTGACCAGTGTGTAGTACAAGACAAGATACACAAAAGGACACACTTAATCCTAGACGCAAAAACTTCTATATTGTTTCTGCTTTGTTTATTATTATTATTCCGGGTTTTAACGCCACCTGTTTGCCTAAATTTGACCCCCTGAACATACCCGAAAACTCACCAAAATTTCCACAAACCTGGGGAAAATTGTAAAATAATTTTTTTTAAAGTGAACCAGACCCCCCCCACAACGATGACATCACGGCGTGCGATCCCGCGAAAAAAATGAATGGGCCGAAATTTGTTTAAGGAGCAAAAAAAAAAAATTTTTAAATACGCACACAAAACCAAAACACACGCGTCGGGGGTATCCAGGAGAGCTTTTGAAATCATTATGGGGGGGCCACACGACCCACGCCTTGGCGGCCATTTTGTGGCGAAGTGCGAGATTTGGCGATTTTCACGTTTTTCCACAATATGGGAAAACGACACTTTGGTTGTTCCGATTTTTACGAAACTTCACACACATCCCGCCAGCCGGAGTCTACAATCACCACAGAAGTTTCATTGACCTTTGACCTTGGGAACTGGCCGCCATCTTGAATTTTTCAAAAAAAGCACGTTTAGTACAAGCTACAAACGAAAACTCGTCCTAGGGATTTTCATCAATCGTCTTGTAACTTCATGAGCATCAATGGCCGGGAACTGTGGACAAAATGTTGGAATTAGAAGTTGTAGAATTTGAATGGCGTGCGCGTGGCGAGCTCGCAACCGCCACGGTTTTAGCTAGCTTGCGCATGTTTTAGCGAAATATCACAAAACGCATATCCACGCGTGCGGTACGCCAGGCTGAACGTGGCAATGTAACTTTTGAAACTATAATGTAAAAATTGAGGCCAGGGGAAGCGAAAAACCGACGCAAAAAAAAAGCGCTGACTCGGCGAAAAACGATTTTTTCGGAATTTTTTTTTTAGAATTGACGAACGAAACCTACGCAACTTTATCGGGGATATCCAAACAAAGATTTAAAATTATTACGCGATGACCACCCGACTCACTCCTTGGCGGCCATTTTGTTTCAAAATCTGACAATTGGCGATTTTCAACTACATCAAAAGTGACCTTTTGTTTTGGCGATCTTAACGAAATTTCGTACAAAGGGTGCTAGCGCAAGTCTACACTGACATGTAGAGTTTTGTTGACCTTTGACCTTCGGAAGGGGCCGCCATCTTGAATTTGCAAAAAAAAAGCTAGTTTAGCACTAGCTTCAAACGAAAACTCGTCCTTGGAATTTTTATCGATCGTCTTGTAACTACTTGGGCATCAAGAGGAAGCAATTGCGAACAAAATGTTGGAATTAGAAGTTGTAGATTTTAAATGGCGTGCGCATGACAACCTTGCAAAAGTGGCGCAGTCTTTATACTCAGCCAATTTTTGATGGAGTCTTGTGAAAATTCAATATGTTGAGCCCAGACCAGAACTGGACATGATATAATAGAACCGGATACGAATATATTAAAAATGTGGGCGTGGCTAGCGAATAACCTTCGTTGCTAAGGGGTTTTAAGGGTTAACGTTTTCCGATTTGACTGAAACTGACGTCTATCTGTTCGGTGTCACGGGGGGATCAAAAACCTAAAATGGTTGCTATGGCGATTAAACCAACAGAAAAGCCGCCATTTTGAAAAAAGTGCTTTTTTTTTTCCCATTCATTTCTTATATAGAGCATAATGGGGTTCTTTGAGGGCAGGTTTCTGGGTTAAGGCAATGTATTAGCAACATGCTAACTTTTTCCACTACATTGACTTATAATGGGGTTTTTTGGGCTAATTCTGAGTTAAGCTAACGTTTTAGCAATATGCTAACTTTTTTAGCTAATTTGGCTTATAATGGGGTTTTTTGGGCTAATTCTGAGTTAAGCTAACGTTTTAGCATATGCTAACTTTTTTCGCTAATTTGGCTAATAATGGGGTTTTTTGGGCTAATTCTGAGTTAAGCTAACAATTTAGCAATATGCTAACTTTTTTTGCTAATTTGGCTAATAATGGGGTTTTTTGGGCAAATTCTGAGTTAAGCTAACGTTTTAGCAATATGCTAACTTTTTTCGCTAATTTGGCTAATAATGGGGTTTTTTGGAATAATTCTGAGTTAAGCTAACGTTTTAGCAATATGCTAACTTTTTTCGCTAATTTGGCTTATAATGGGGTTTTTTGGGCTAATTCTGAGGTAAGCTAACGTTTTAGCAATATGCTAACTTTTTTTCGCTAATTTGGCTAATAATGGGGTTTTTTTGGGCTAATTCTGAGTTAAGCTAACAGTTTTAGCAATATGCTAACTTTTTTTCACTAATTTGTCTAATAATGGGGTTTTTTGGGCTAATTCTGAGTTAAGCTAACGTTTTAGCAATATGCTAACTTTTTTCGCTAATTTGGCTAATAATGGGGTTTTTTGGAATAATTCTGAGTTAAGCTAACGTTTTAGCAATATGCTAACTTTTTTCGCTAATTTGGCTAATAATGGGGTTTTTTGGGCTAATTCTGAGTTAAGCTAACGTTTTAGCAATATGCTAACTTTTTTCGCTAATTTGGCTAATAATGGGGTTTTTTGGGCTAATTCTGAGTTAAGCTAACGTTTTAGCATTATGCTAACTTTTTTCGCTAATTTGGCTAATAATGGGGTTTTTTGGGCTAATTCTGAGTTAAGCTAACGTTTTAGCAATATGCTAACTTTTTTTCGCTAATTTGGCTAATAATGGGGTTTTTTGGGCTAATTCTGAGTTAAGCTAACGTTTTAGCAATATGCTAACTTTTTTAGCTAATTTGGCTAATAATGGGGTTTTTTGGGCTAATTCTGAGTTAAGCTAACATTTTAGCAATATGCTAACTTTGTTCGCTAATTTGGCTAATAAAAGGGGGTTTTTTGGGCTAATTCTGAGTTAAGCTAACGTTTTAGCAGTATGCTAACTTTTTTTCGCTAATTTGGCTAATAGTGGGGTTTTTTTGGGCCAATTCTGAGTTAAGCTAACGTTTTAGCAATATGCTAACTTTTTTCGCTAATTTGGCTTATAATGGGGTTTTTTGGGCTAAAAGTGTGATAGGGTCAATCGTTGCACTTTGGGGTGGTGGGAGGGGGCTCATAGGTGGGGCGGTAGGGGCAAGAGTGGTGCGTAGAGGAGGGCGGCAAGGGCGGCGGAGGCGTGAAGAGGCCAGGGCTAGGGCGGCCGAGGTGCGAGGAGGCCAGGGCTAGGGCGGCGGTGGCGTGTAGAGGCCAGGGCTAGGGCGACGGGTAGCGCCTGCGGGCCATCCAACGCCGCTTGCGGCTTTAATTATTATTCTCCTTTCTTACGACACCTGTTTGCCTAAATTTGACCCCCTGAACATACCCCGAAAACTCACCAAAATTTCCACAAACCTGGGGAAAATTTGTAAAATAATTTTTTTTAAAAGTGAACGAACCCCCCCCAAAACGATGACATCACGGCGTGCGATCCCGCCAAAAAAATGAATGGGCCGAAATTGTTTAAGGAGCAAAAAAAAAAAATTTTGAAATACGCACACGAAACCAAAACACACGCGTCGGGGGTATCCAGGAGAGCTTTTGAAATCATTATGGGGGGGCCGCACGACCCACGCCTTGGCGGCCATTTTGTGGCGAAGTGCGAAATTTGGCGATTTTCACGTTTTTCCACAATATGGGAAAACAACACTTTGGTTGTTCCGATTTTACGAAACTTCACACACATCCCGCCAGCCGGAGTCTACAATCACCACAGAAGTTTCATTGACCTTTGACCTTGGGAACTGGCCGCCATCTTGAATTTTTTCAAAAAAAAAGCACGTTTAATACAAGCTACAAACGAAAACTCGTCCTAGGGATTTTCATCAATCGTCTTGTAACTTCACGAGCATCAATGGCCGGGACCTGTGGACAAAAATGTTGGAATTAGAAGTTGTAAGAATTTGAATGGCGTGCGCGTGGCGAGCTCGCAACCGCCACGGTTTTAGCTAGCTTGCGCATGTTTTAGCGAAATATCACAAAACGCATATCCACGCGTGCGGTACGCCAGGCTGAACGTGGCAATGTAACTTTTGAAACTATAATTGTAAAAATTGAGGCCAGGGGAAGCGAAAAACCGACGCAAAAAAAAGCGCCGACTCGGCGAAAAACGATTTTTTCGGAATTTTTTTTTTAGAATTGACGAACGAAACCTACGGAACTTTATCGGGATATCCAAACGAAGATTTAAAATTATTACGCGATGACCACCCGACTCACTCCTTGGCGGCCATTTTGTTTCAAAATCTGACAATTGGGATTTTCAATACATCAAAAGTGACCTTTTGTTTTGGCGATCTTAACGAAATTTCGTACAAAGGGTGCTAGCGCAAGTCTACACTGACATGTAGAGTTTCGTTGACCTTTGACCTTCGGAAAGGGCCGCCATCTTGAATTTTCAAAAAAAAGCTAGTTTAGCACTAGCTTCAAACGAAAACTCGTCCTTGGAATTTTTATCGATCGTCTTGTAACTACTTGGGCATCAAGAGGAAGCAATTGCGAACAAAATGTTGGAATTAGAAGTTGTAGATTTTAAATGGCGTGCGCGTGACAACCTTGCAAAAGTGGCGCAGTCTTTACTCGGCCAATTTTTGATGGATTCTTGTGAAAATTCAATATGTTGAGCCCAGACCAGAACTGGACATGATATAATAGAACCGGATACGAATATATTAAAAATGGGCGTGGCTAGCGAATAACCTTCGTTGCTAAGGGGTTTTAGGGTTAACGTTTTCCGATTTGTCTGAAACGACGTCTATCTGTTCGGTGTCACGGGGCGATCAAAACCTAAAATGGTTGCTATGGCGATTAAACCAACAGAAAAGCCGCCATTTTGAAAAAAGTGCTTTTTTTCCATTATTTCTTATATAGAGCATAATGGGGTTCTTTGAGGGCAGTTTCTGGGTTAAGGCAATGTATTAGCAACATGCTAACTTTTTCCACTACATTGACTTATAATGGGGTTTTTTGGGCTAATTCTGAGTTAAGCTAACGTTTTAGCAATATGCTAACTTTTTTAGCTAATTTGGCTTATAATGGGGTTTTTTGGGCTAATTCTGAGTTAAGCTAACGTTTTAGCAATATGCTAACTTTTTTAGCTAATTTGGCTAATAATGGGGTTTTTTGGGCTAATTCTGAGTTAAGCTAACGTTTTAGCAATATGCTAACTTTTTTCGCTAATTTGGCTAATAATGGGGTTTTTTGGGCTAATTCTGAGTTAAGCTAACGTTTTAGCAATATGCTAACTTTTTTCGCTAATTTGGCTAATAAAAGGGGTTTTTGGGCTAATTCTGAGTTAAGCTAACGTTTTAGCAGTATGCTAACTTTTTAGCTAATTTGGCTAATAATGGGGTTTTTGGGCTAATTCTGAGTTAAGCTAACGTTTTAGCAATATGCTAACTTTTTTCGCTAATTTGGCTAATAATGGGGTTTTTTGGGCTAATTCTGAGTTAAGCTAACGTTTTAGCAGTATGCTAACTTTTTTCGCTAATT